>OX578139.1:21746926-22171926 GCA_951213105.1 Amaurobius ferox | reverse complement strand
GCCATAAAATTAAAATATCCATTTAAAATATCTATAAATTAAAATATCCATAAAGGTGTAAGGTAACTACCAGAAAGGTGTAAGGTAACTGCTTGGAAGGCCAGGAAGTGCCACACAATTTAGACCGGAACCCAATGGGGGAGGCATCCAAAGAGACCGTACCCTCCTTCCCCTACCACAAACCTCTCGGAAGGACTTGCAGTCCCACACGTTTAACGTGATCGTACTCCGCGTGAACACGGCTGCAGTTTTGGCAATGGCGGGAATCGAACCCGGGCCTACCGAGTGAAATTCCCGCGCGCTAACCACTGGGCTACCGTGCCATCCGCGACAATCTCCATAACTTTATTTTTATTCGGCAAATTTGGGAATCGAACCCGGGCCTACCAAGTGCAAATCCCGCGCACTAACCACTGGGGTACTTCACCCTCCGCGATATTCTTCATAACTTTCTTTTTATTCACCCAATTTAGACCGGAACCAAGTGGGAGAAGCATCCACAGGGACCGTACCCTTCTTCCCCTACCACCAACCTCTCGGAAGGACTTACAGACCCACATGTTTAACGTGATCGTACTCCGCGTAAACACGGCGGCAATTTTGGGAATCGAACCCGGGCCTACCGAGTGCAATTTCCGCGAACTAACCATTGGGCTACTTTGCCCTACGCGACAATCTCCATAACTTTCTTTTTATTCATCCAATTTAGACCGTACCCTCCTTCCCCTACCACCAACTTCTCGGAAGGACTCACGGACCCACATGTTTAACGTGCTCGTACTCCGCGTAAACACGGCGGCAATTTTGGGAATCGAACCCGGGCCTGGTAACTGGCTCGACGGCCAGGATGTGCCACCCAATTTAGACCGGAACCCAGTGGGGGAGGCATCCACAGGGAACGTACCCTCCTTCCCCTACCACCAACCTCTCGGAAAAACATACGGACCCATATGTTTAACGTGATCGTACTCCATGTCAGTGGCGGAAATCGAACCCGGGCCTACCGCGTGCAATTCCCGCGCGCTAACCACTGGGCTACTTCGCCCTCCGCGACAATCTCCATAACTCTCTTTTTATTCACCCAATTTAGACCGTACCCTCCTTCCCCTACCACCAACCTCTCGGAAGGACTCACGAACCCACATGTTTAACGTGATCGTACTCTGCGTGAACGTGGCGTAAGTTTTGGCAGTGGCGGGAATCGAACCCGGGCCTACTGAGTGCAATTCCCGCGCGCTAACCACTGGACTGCCGCGCCCTCCGCGACAATCTCCATAACTTTCTACATATTCACCCAATTTAGACGGGAACCCAGTGGGGGAGGCATCCACAGGGGCCGTATCCTCCTTCCCCTACCACCAACCTCTCGGAAGGACTTACGGACCCACATATTTAACGTGATCGTATTCCACGTAAACACGGCGGCAGTTTTGGCAGTGGCGGGAATCGAACCCGGGCCTACCGCTAACTTCCCGCGCGCTAATTTGCAATTTAAAATGACCATATGCTTAATTCCATCATCCTCATTCCATTGTTTCATTGTTCCATCATTTAAAATATCCATAAAATTAAAATATCCATTTAAAATATCCAAAAGTTAAAATATACATTTAAAAAATCCAGATCGTCCCATCATTTAAAATATAAATATAATAATTTATATAGAGCAAAGGCGGTCTATTCAGAACCGTGACGTCACCTCCACCTTGACGTCCCCACCCACCACGTTCCCTGCTTCAGCGGGGGAGAAACGAACGGAACGCCGAGCGGAACGGCGAGAAATTTAAAATCATGACGTCTTTAAAATTGCGATCCTGAAGGCAATTTTCATTATTTCTGGACCAGATTAGACTTGTAAGAATGCCAGATGTTTGACCTTTCTGAAAATGTAAATTATTAGTCGAAATTATGAGTACTTTTCACGATGCGAGAATTTAAAAACCAAAAATCGTTTTCTTGAGCCAAAAGTGACTTTTGTTTTAAAATCTTTAAAAAATATTAGAAATCGAAATGGAGATTTGAAATTGATATATTTTTACTCGAAATTCTCTGTTCTTTCCGATGGTGTGATTTGTTTTTTTCTACGATGTCTGGATCGAGGAGAAAAAAGGGCAAAAAGATCAAAAAAAGGTCGAAATCGCATAAAACATTAAATAAATAAAAAAATAATTAGAATTTTGAAAATCGGTTTTCACGTGTCCCCTTCCCACCCCCCAGGGTCTCCGATTGCCAAATTTCGTAACTCTCCGACGCGCGGTCGCGAAACGTATAGTGTATAAGACACACACACACACACACACACACACAGACATTGCCTTTTATTATATAGATACCCATACTCCACGCGAACTCGGAGACAGTTTGGGCAGAGCCGAGAATAGAATTCGGGTCGTCCGAATGCAATCCCTGCTCGTTAATCACTGGGTTGTCCCACCCCCTGAATCAAGAATTTATTCGGGTACTGAATGATAAGATAATTTCATGGTTGTTGGTTATATTTATGTGCTTATTTTCTGAATGCCATATTATAAAAAACCTCTATTTAGGGCAAGTTGAACACATTTGAAATGGGTGCCATATATCAACTTACCTCAATTGTGTCTTAATTATTTTCGCTTTATAGCAAGAAAATGATTCAAAATTAAGGGGAAAATAACTCGTAGTGAAATACCACGAGAGACGTATAGAACAGAGGTCACATTGTCATGCAAGAAGGGACTTCAGCAACATTAAGAAATATTGCTGAAGCATATGTAATAAGCAAAATGATCTAGTTAAAATTGACTAATATAAAAATGTCAATTGTGGATCGAAAGAGTGTGTTAAACATTGGCATATGCTCAGCAATCCTTCAGAACAGTGTTTTTTCAAACTTTTTTGTCGCGGAACCTTTTTTGAAATTCAATTTGACAGCGGAACCTCAAAATCAAAAAAAGTCATGTGATTCAAATCATGTATCGATATTTTTAATATTTAAGGAAATTTAACGAAACTATAACTTTGCGTAACACCTGAAATATTGTCACGGAATCCCCAAGGGTTCAGCGGAATGTACTTTGAAATATTCATAAATCATAATATTGGTTAAGAGTATTATTTTAATTTTTTTTAAACTGGTTGGTATTTTTTTAATTCAATTTTTTCTCAGAGTGGCAACACTTCCAGGTAGAGTCCCAGATTGTGACAACAACTTCACAAGTTGAAATTTGCAAAATTCTGTCACTAGTGTAGCTTTTGATTTCTTCAGTTTCTTCAACCTCTGGTTAAAAAGTAAACAACTTATTCTATTTCAGAAGAGAAAGTTCGTTTTCCAACAACTGAATTTAGAGTGTTGTTATCGAAGGTGCAAAGGGAATTTCACTCCATTGTTTCCCTGCTGCCGAAAAAAAAGGTATTTTGGCCCATCCTCAAAATTGTACGCGTAGAATACTTTCAGTCTACATGAATATTGACTTAAACTGTTTGAAGAATGACTGAAAATCTCATGTTTTGAGATGTTTGAATTAAATACATTCATCGAAGTAGAATATTTTAAACTGGTGAATATCGCCATATTATCTTATTCAGTGATTTGTAGAGATCCTGAAAATCAGGCTGGTTTAAGAACTCGTTGTGAAATAAAAAAAAAACGTGAAGGGTTAATTACATTAATTAAAAATAGATGTTAGTATCTCTCTTGATTGTTCTGCTCACCGTAATTACAAGCAAAGAGTCTCCGCAGCATTTTTGGCAGAGAATCACGCTTTTTTGATTGAAGACAAAGGTTAAGTTTCCTGACTCATCCACAGTATTTGCTCTAAAGCCGGAATTTTCAAGACGCTCGGAAAAAGAAGACTTTTTTTAACACAAAATTTTGTAAATGAATGGATCTTTTTTTTTCTCTTTAATTGGACTAGATTATTGGTGGTAAAAAAATTTTGTTATACTCATGTTTTTACTATAAACTTTTTTGAAACGTCAGGATTCACTATAGATAGAGCATATGAGGATTGATATGGATTCAACATTAAGTTACGATGGAAGTAAAAAGTTCACTAAGAATTTCTACTTCATGTTTTTTACTTCAAAATTCAAATTTCAACCTCTTCCATTTAATATTCAAAATTTTGCATTTCATTTGAAGCATCTATTTCTCTATATTGGCTATAGATAGAGGTTAGATGATAACTGATATGAGTCCAGCATCAAATTCTAAAAGAAGTAGGGTGATTTGATAAGGATTTCCAATTTCAATTCCGTTTTCAATTCCGATTTAAACAGTTTCCTTAAAACGTCAATTTTTTTGAATTAGCGATAGATAGAACTTAGATAATGATTGGTATGGATTCAGCATCAAATTCCAAGAGGTTGAGCTTAAAGTTGGTTTCCTAAGGATTTCTACTTCAGGTTCTGGAAATGTCACTACCGATTCAAAATATTCACATTTTACTTGGAACATATGTTTCTCAAGATCGACAACAGATATAGCTTCAACTCAATTATAGAATAATAACTAATATGGATTTAGCGCCAAATTCTGAAGGGGAAAATTTCCATGTCTGTTTTTTCTTTTCACTTACGGTTAAAAAAAACTTCCTTTAAACATCTAATTCTCGGAATTGTCTGGAGTTAGAGATTAGATGACTTATGTCGATTCAGCATGCAATTTTGGAGAGTTGGGGGTTCACTAAGGATGTCTACACTTGGTTCTGTAGACGTCACTTCCTATTTTTTTTAAAATTCGTAAGAATGTACTATAAAAGAATGCAAAAAATTCTAAAAATGCTTCATAATTCCAACGAAAATGAAATGAACATACAGCACAAGCCACCACATGGAGGTTCCCTCATAATTGTGTGAAATACCTTGCTGCCCTGACCGGGAATCGAACCCTGCATCTCCGATCTGGCTAGTCGACGCTCTTCCGTTGAGCTACTGGGACGAAATTGCAAGCTCTTATCGTCAAGTGGACTCTTTATTCTCCTCCCTCTAATGCAACTGACAATCTGACTAACCACCTTCTGCTATTTTTACCTTAGGATAGCCTCTCCTGCTACTACTATTCTTACCCAGGTTAGTACCCTGCATGGTAGTTATCCTCTTAATTTTAAAATCGGCACTCCATCTTCCAGCTTCCACTGAATCCGTACTAGTTGTACTAGGGTCACTTTCAGACCTCCGACATCTTTGCACTAACCTACAAGGTTGATTTGTTCGGGCGCCATTGTAAAGTATCTTGCCATACATGTATACATTGTAAAGTATATATGCCCCAACCGGAAATCGAACCCTGGATCTCCGAACTGGAGAGTCGATGCTCTATCGTTGAGCTACTGAGACGAAATTGCAAGCTCTTATCATCGAAGAGGACTCTGCAATTGTTTAGTTTAAATTTATTTTATGTGATGATGTTCAAAGTCTTACTTTCGAATCTAAAACTTCGGAAATTTTAAAATAGTCTCTATAAACGTAAGGAAAACTTAACCAACGTATATAAGTACAAATAGCACAATGATGCAGCATATAGCTATTTCGAGGATACGCTGTATCCTTTTCGTCATAGCTCGAAAACCAACAAACCCGAAGCCCAAAAGAGGAATGAGGGCAAATTTTAGAAAGATAAGGGGTTATATACCAAAGACCTGGATTAAGTGATCATTTAAGAGCCAATCAGAAAGCAGAATAAAGAACAATAGTCTAGGCAATCCGAAACGAGAATTATTTGCGGCCATTCTTCGGTTGGACTTCGGGTTTGTTGCCTGAATCAAATTTTTAAATAATTAACTTAATAACTTGATACTTAATTTAACAATAAACGATTGGTATCCTTCTATATATAGAACTAATCTAATATTGAATTAAAATTGAAAAACAAAATAGTTATTTCAAGATAATTTAAATTAGAGAATAATGTAATGCGTCTACAATATGAATCTTAGATACGTTAATTTCAAAACACAATTTAAGTTTGAAAAATTTGATACTTTTAATCTTAAAAATTTAAAGTAACTCCCACACCAATCAGGAAAAGCATATTATTATATTATCCTGATCTAAAATTTTGTAATTACAAAATACTGATTTCAATGATATATGAACTACGGTAACAAGCTGGTAAATTCAATTTTGAACAACGTACTAAATAGTGCTGAAGGAATACTGAAGTAATACTGAAGGAATACTGAAGTAATACTGAAGGAATACTGAAGTAATACTGAAGGAATACTGAAGTAATACTGAAGGAATACTGAAGTAATACTGAAGGAATACTGAAGTAATACTGAAGGAATACTGAAGGAATACTGAAGGAATACTGAAGTAATACTGAAGTAATACTGAAGGAATACTGAAGTAATACTGAAGGAATACTGAAGGAATACTGAAGTAATACTGAAGGAATACTGAAGTAATACTGAAGGAATACTGAAGTAATACTGAAGGAATACTGAAGTAATACTGAAGGAATACTGAAGTAATACTGAAGGAATACTGAAGTAATACTGAAGGAATACTGAAGTAATACTGAAGGAATACTGAAGTAATAATATGTAATTGGTACACTAAATTAAGCAACTTAGATTGATAATTCCATTCTATGTTAATAAGATAGAATTTGTGAGATAAGTTCTAAAATTATATATAGAAGGCTTATAAATATTACATACATTAAAATGAATATTGTTTATGTAAATAAAGTATTTTTGGCCCACCCCAAGTCGTTTTACTTGCCTAGCATAAATGTGTATTACTGAATGCATGTTATTTTATTTAGGTAAGAGATACTGGTGATTTTATTTAAAGAAAACCACTAGACATAAAGATTTGACTACAGACCGAAGACTACTGAGAGTTAATAATGAGAATGGAAATCCCTCATTTCTTAATTATTGATACCTGCGTTTCCTCCTTGGTCTTCATTATCTTTTTCATGTGCCTAAAAGATAACTGATAAAAACACTGTCCTTTGGGACAAATTAATAATGTTACGATATAGCTGATGAAATCGTGGGTGTGCACTCAGGATACAAGAATGAGTCCAAATTTTCTGGATAACTAACACGTTTATTCACATTCACTGTGTAAATAGGAACAATATATAGTAAAACAGCACTTACACGCTCCACTCATTTCACAAAACAACCGATACTATTCTCAAAACATGACGTATATCACAGCTCAATGTAGCTCGTATCACGTCAACTAGTCAACTACTCTACAATGTAATATCCGCGCTAACTTCTCTTACATTCATTCGTATATCGTAGAATATTCGTTATTTCGAGGTGGTTCTCAAACCTTTAAAAAGTCGCCAAATGTCGCCAAGTTGGCGATAAATTGTCAAATTTGGCAAAAACCCTCTGAACTTCATCATATAGAAACCCTAGATGCACGTTATAGGAAAAGTTGCCCGTACGGGTGTTTTCTCCTCCTGGTTTTCGAAAGTGACTCCAGTGAGAGCATTTTACACGTTCATAACGATAATCATTTTTTTAAACTGAAAATATTTTTTTATTTCCTTACAATATTTTACGCAAGAAATTTATGAAGGAGGTGGAAAAATTGTGTGCATCTAGCGTATGCAACAATAGCAATAAACTGATGCTTTCAATATTAAATGTTGCGCGCATAATTATTTCATTGAAACAATAGTATTAGTTACTGCTGTTACTGATACTACTGTTTTAATGCGCTCTCCACTACTTCAGCGAGTTCGTGTACATACAGGGGCATTTCTCGAGCACCCCAATAACTTTGTAAGGTAAAGTCAACACTACTGCCCACACCCCATTTTTTTCTTGTTGAAATGACATTGAAATGACACCGAAAGCGTAGAAACAGACTTACTTGTCGGGCCATGGAATGGCTGTGTATTGGTTCCACCACCTCGTGGCGATGAAGGAGACGTAAAAGCCGAGGACGAAGCTGAGGGGAATCATGTCCATGAACGTGGCACACAAGAACACAACCCTTTCAAAGATTCTGCGACAAAAAGTAAATATCCGTGAATGTTAGAAATGTAGTAAATAAATTTAAAAGCAAAATATTATTTACATTAAGCAAGTGATTAATTATTAATCGCAATACTGATTATTGATTAATACTGATTGCTGATTAACATTGATTATTGATTAATATTGATTATTGATTAATATTGATTATTGATTAATATTGTTGATATTGATTATTGATTAATATTGTTAATATTGATTATTGATTAATATTGTTAATATTAATTATTGATTAGTATTGATGAATATGGCTTTTTATTGATTAATATTGATTAATGCCTGAGTATGCCATGCCTCCCTTTACTCCGTGTTTACTAAAGATACGTTGTCCTCTCAGGTATTGTAGTTATATGCTTTTATGTCTCTGCAGCTTATCGTCATCAAAACGCTTCGAATGGGGCCAATCGGAACATTTTCATTTTGGTAACATCCGCAATGTTGAACACTGAGAATTGGATAATATTCACTTTCTCATATGTTGCATTGAGAAAGTGTTGTTTTCACGATTTTTCGAACTTTTCGATTTCGAAAAATATAAAAAAAGTAATAAGCAGATGCAAACATGAACCCCAATGTGGACTGTTCGTGCTAGGGATCTGAAATGGGTGTCATTCGTCTTGTAATGAAAAATTACGTCTGAAATAAGTGTTCATTTATTATTATGTAAAATCTTGATTTTATCATGATTTATATATATATATATATATATATATATATATATATATATATATATATATATAAATAAAATTGAAAATCTGTCTGTCTGTCTGTCTGTCTGTCTGTTTGTCCCATCATCACGAGAGAACGGCTGAACCGAATTTGATGAAATTTGGTGGGTAGCCTAGAAATAGCCCTACTTAAAATTTAGTCCATGTTTGGAGTTTCTACAACCAGTGGTTCTCGAGATATTAGTAAAAAACGAAATTTTCGTTTGTATCATCATCACAGAAAAACGGCTGAACCGAATTTAATGAAATTTTGTGGATAGCCTTGAAATAGCCCCCCATAAATTTTGTCCAAGTTTCGAGTTTCTAAGACCAGGGGTTGTCGAGATATTAATGAAAAACGGAACTTTTTCCTATGCGTTATACTCTCCAACTCCGTGGTTTATTCAAACGGAAAGGATCAAAATCGTTTGTTTAAAACGTCGAAAGGAAATAAAACTTTATTTCCGAGTTTGGTGCAGGATTTTTGCATGAAATAGTCACTATCGGAAAACACGAATTGTTTGAAACATGAATTTAAATGGAAAAATCTACCTCCATGGTTATCTTTCACAAGCTATTACTCAACGATGAAAAGTATAAAGAAATCAAAATGGCTATTTAGTTTCGCATTTTATGAGGAAGATTCTATCTTATATCAGGTTGCTCGGCAACGGAATGAAATTAAATGTGTTGTTAATATTTATTATTATTTTTTCTATTTGAATAATAAATAAATGGATGAAAAAATATATTTTTTAAATGAAAGGTTTGGTTGTTCTTCTAATTATATAAATTGCGGACTGCGTACATCACTTTCATTTATTTTAGCAAAGAGGTTTCCAGCTCATATATTGTGTTTAGCTAATAAACTCATATATTGTGTTTAGCTAATAAACTCATATATTGTGTTTACCCAATAAATTCATTTAGCCGATTGTTGAAGCAGAAAAAGAGTAGAACGGCTGTATCTTATAATACAATTTTAGTGTTGTCATATAGTATATACAAACGGGATTAAGATATTTTATTCTTCAGATCTGCAAATTTAGAGCTTCGAGTTTAGCGGAATATCTCTAAATAACTTGGTAACTTTTCTTAAACTTTACCAAATTAGCGAAAATGTTTCCAAATTTATAAAAATGACGCAAATCAATGATTTGTTTTTTAGAATAGAGTATTGAAATGGTGTTTCGGTAGCATTTGTCGGTCAGTTCATCCATCCTACTTAGTAACACATTTAACGAATTTTTTTAATATCACCAAATTGATAAAAATATTTGTAAATCCATAAAAATATCATGGAATTGATAAAATTGCGCTTAATAAATGAAATTAATTATGTTTTGTTAGGGGATAGTATTGTGATGATGTTCCGTCAATTTGTCGCAAAATGGGATTATCAGTTCCACTGTCCCACTTGGCGATAAATTTGGCGATTTTTTAAGTTATCGCTAAATTGACAAAAATGTCGCCAAGCCTTCCATGGAAATAGCAATATTCAGACGATATGATTTCCATCAATTTATTTTAAGCAACTGATATCATGTCGCTTAGCAACGGATCCAATGCGTTATGTGCTATACGATTTTTATTAAATCTTTACCGATTTGAATAATAAAGATATGTATATAAGATAAATTTCATTGACATTGCATTTTTGACTGGATAATATCAATTACGGTCTTCAAGTTTAAACATTATTATCATTGATATTTTCAGGGACTGTTGATTCAGGGATTATTGATATTGTCAAGTTATTATGCCATTGTTTATTTATGACGAAAATTGATGAAACTCATATATAGTACGTTGTACGAGTAATCTACAAATGCACGGATATATCTCCTAATCTACGAAAATATAAGTAGTACAGGTATATTGGCATATATTTTGATATATATTGGCATATATTGGAATCAATTACGGCCTTCTGGTATAAAGATTACGGGGATTAGTGATATTTTCAATTTATTACGTCATCTCTTTTATTTTGGCAAATATTTTTGAGACTCATATTGTAATACGGGTAATCTTCTACCAACACACTGGCATATTTTCTAATCTGCGACAATATAAGTAGTACGAGGTTACATATATTGATTCAATTCCTTTTTTTTGTAAATTTGCTTACAAAAGGGGCCAGGATGTTTTATTCTTCAGATCTGCCCGTGAATATAATTTTGCATAGTGAGAACAGATATTTTTAAACTTCCCTTTAGGAGCAATAAATTTAATATTTTAACGGAATTTGCACATGATTGCGAATTATAAGTTTCTTTATATTATATATTCCGTACGAAGAACGGGTATGTTGCTAGTATATATATATAATTTCATTCGAAAATTGCGGGTCTTCCGATCATTCGATCACATTTCAAATGAGTAGGGTTCCAGTAGTCGTTGAATTTTAATAATCATGTCAAATTTCGTTTGATACACTTCATTCGCTCGCGAGATATCGCATATTTTTTAGAATTACAAAAAGTTATATTTTTCTACGAAGATTAATTAATAGAATTTCGTTTGAACCAAAAATAGCGGAACCATTAGCCTATCTCGAGAAATAATATTTCTCTCTCCCCCATTTTCTCGTCATTAGCGACACGTCACGCTCAATATCCAATCACTGTCTTTAGGTCAACAGACACACCTTTTATATCGGGGAGTGGGGTAAGCTTCAGTTAACGGCCTCGCAGCATGTAAGGTATTCAAGAGCAGTGTAGTTTTAGTAAAGGGTGAGTTTAAAGTCGCGCACTTCAAAGTTTAACTGCCCGTAAAAGTACCAGTATGAGAATTTAAATAAAAGTAAAGTAATACAGAGATTAGTTAAAATGTTACCTTTCTTTTTTAGCAGACAAACTTTAGGTGTCACAGTAAATGTTGGAAATGACGTCCTGTTTCGCGAATGAAAAAACGTGTTCGTTTTACCAGATTTCGTGAGGCTCTGTGGAGCATGGCAGTATTGATGTTGAAATGGTTGTTGTGATGTTCGTTCTCAGCTCAGCAATCGTGTGTTCACGTAAACCATATTTTTCAGATACCCCCATAGGAAGAAACCAGGGGGTGATAAATCTGGGGTAGCGAGGGGGCCACAATCCTCAGGAAACTACGCACTCACCGAAAAAAAGCAGTTAAATGATGAATAGTGTGTTTGGTGTGTGACATGTCGCATCGTCCTACTGGAACCAGCAGTAACGTTCATCAACTTCCAGCAGTGAAATGAACTTTAATGCACGCGACTTTAAACTCACCCTGTACCATATTATTCGTAATACATGGCTCCAGTTTTCTACATATTGCAATAATATTACTTCTTTCACAGCAAAATACTGATGTCCAGCTGCTTGGGAAAAAAAGAACAGTAGTACATGCCTCTAGTTCGTAATACAGGGCTCTATTCGTAATACTTTAGTACCAAGGCTTTAGTACCAAGTTATTTGTAATTCAAAGGCTCTAAAGCTTGTGAAGATTGGAGATTTAATTGGAAAAATACTTTGAAACGCATCACTTTAAGCAAGTAAAATATAAGTAGGAGAAAAGTGGAGTTAACATTGAGTGACTGCCATTAAAAAATCTTGAAGTTTGTGCGTATTTAGATATGAAGACAGCCCTTGATGCAAATTTTAAACATATGAATCAGTCGAAGATGTTATTCCGTATCGAATGGTATATTTGAATTGGTTCTATTATGAACGATGTACAAATAAAGAAGAGTGGTTCTTTTTTCCCCATGCAGTTGGACATCAGAATTTTGCTGTGAACGAAGTAATATTATTGAAATATGTAGAGAAAGTCATGTGCTGTCTATATCCGATTTTTTGATGTGAATGACATCAATGGTTGGGGTTCCTCTAGCAGAAAAATGGAGCATTACGAAAAATGTAATTACTTTGGACTCTAATAACTCCGGAACCTAATAGATAAAAATATAAATAATTGTTCTTGTTTAGTCAAAAATAAGGTCCAGATTATGAATATAGAACAATAATTTGAATATTTTGAACTTCTTTTTTCGAAAAAACTTTTATAAGTTGCTCTCCGAGCGAGTGTTTTTTTCTTTTAATTTTTATAACTTTCACGCAAAATATATAGTAAACTATAAAAAAATAGATATAAGTAATAAACGAAAAAAAAATGTACTAGAAAATCTAGTGTTAAAATCTGTATTTATTATTAATAATAGCCCTTATAGTTTTCGAGTCATCGTTTCGTCAAGCTGAAGAAGATTGACGATTTTGAGTTTTTCAAATTTGTAATGCTTATGTATCAAACAACTAAAAGTTATAGCTATAAAAAATGAGCAAGAACTCGTAGCTCTTTAAAAACTCTATAAGTGTATGTATATAATCAGATTTTGGATTAAGTTCTTCTTTTCTTTCGATATTATAAAAATTGAGTTTAATTTCATAAATTGTTATTCACGCAAAACCATTTCGGCTCCATCGGACTGGAGCCACCCCTGAAATTTTTTCTTTAGAATAGATAATGTACACAGAAAGGTTAGTCACCTAATTCTCCTATGCCTGTTTTCTCCAAGAAAATATTAAAAAGTTATATTCTCACCAGCAGCAGTTTTATGTGTGTCCTTGAAAACTGTACAAAGGACTTAGTGGTTCTTCTCTAACATCAAGTGTACAATGTAAGAACATTATCAAACGTAAAACTAAACCTCAACATGTTACAGCTTTAGTGATGGAGTTAGAGAGAAGGAGATAAAACTCCTATAGATGAAACGCTTGAAAATGCCATAATGCTTTAAGAATTACATCTAGGTGTCGACAGTGTTAGTAAAGCGCCCTCAATTTCCATTTGACACAACAGAGAGGCATGGTATTGAGTATATGTATTTTTGATTATTTTTAAATTAAGATTCCCTAATTATCAGTATAATTTATCAGTATTTTTTCACAGTTGTAGGACAAAGTTCAGAATATAGGCGATAAAAATAAATTGAAAGGTAAAACAATTTTGAATACGTAGGAATTTTCTTCATTGTTGCAGTTCTAATTTGCATTGCGCTACTAATTTATTTCTACAAAAGTGACAGTTTAAATAAATATTTTAAGCCTTTCACGATAGAAATACATATAATTCAGGGACGCTTACCTTATCGCAGCGCCACCTGAATGATTGTCTCAAATAATATTGGCGTTTTCTTAATATGGAGTTTTACCTCCTTACCTTTACCTCCATGGTTTTAGTATTTCATCATCTAAAGCAAAAAAAAAATTCAATCGTGTGGCAGTCGTTTATAATGAACCTGGCAATGAGACTGTAACAGGTTATGATAAACGCAGTCTACTCTCTTAAACTGCGAGTGCTTGCTCATGTCTCCCGCAGAGCGATTTAGTAAGCTGAGATTCCTGGCTTTCTGCCACAAAATGGTGTATCACATGCTTTGCGTTATGGTTCGAAGATCCTGTCAGGTGTATATAGTTCTTGAAAATGAATCGCCGGAGCTCATAAGCACTCGCCACTTAGGTTCTCAGATTTTCAGTCTTTTTTTTCATAAAGAGTTGCCGAAAAAAGGGACTTTAAGTGGCTGCTATTAAAACTAAATTGAGAGGATAAATATGCCGCTTGGAAACTTCCTTCTTTAAGCAACTTAATTTGATTAGACTTTCATTTTTCTAGTTCATATTCAGTTTCGTCATTTTATCTTATTTTATGTCAATATTTTTCTGGATAAATGCATAAATATGTTGCATGTATATAATTATCTGCATTTATTATGTACTATCTTACGCATTTTTTGTACAAAAAACATTAATATATTTAGAAGAAGAGATAAAATCCCTAAATCTTAATAATAAATAAGATTTGAAACATCCAAAATATTTTAAAATTCGGGCCTACCGTTCTCCCGTGGTGATGATACATAGAGACAAACGGATGATTTTATTTATGTAGTTTAACTTATGAAAGTTTTCCAAACTATTTGAAAATGAGAAACCAAAACATGGTCTTCATATATTATTGAGAAAGGTGAGACCTCTTTACAAATGGAGATAACAGTTTAAAATAATTTTAAGAATAAATTTTTCACCTTCCACTTTGTTGTAGTAATGTTATCATTATTCCGAGCCTCAAAAGCTATTTCCTTTCAAGGAGAAGAATACTAACAATTTTGATAAAATTGTTGTTCCTAATGGCAGGGTACGTGACATGCAAAAAGTGGAACAGATAAAAGAAATTTATGACAAAAAAGAAGAAAGTCAGTGGCCCATTCAGAATCTTGCTTCTCAATATCCCTTCGTTTCAGAAACCCTCTGGAGAACCTCGCATGACTAAATGTACATGCTCAATTCACAATATAACCATCTATAGTCTATACATAGAGGGAAGTTTGGATCAGGCAGAAGAAAAGTCGCTTAAAAATAAGGTACCAACTTTGACAACCACAAACACTTTATATATTCTGAATCACGGTGATTAACCGCTTTGCAGTATGAAAAGTTGTTTAACTGCCTGTCAACTGCTGTACCTTGAAGCTCTTTTCCGCCAACATATCGACCAGATAATTTCTGTAAATCCAGAAACGTCCTGGTATCCACTGAAGAATATAATACATTGTCCACTATTTCTATTTTTTTACAAGGATGTTGATATTTCTATGCGTCCTTTAAGATAGGCGGCTTAGTTGATTCAATAGACTGTATTGCTGCTCCGGAAACTGACAATGTGACTGCCTTTTCAAAATTGTGATAACAAAATTCCAGTTGCTCCGAGGCCAACCGGATAGCAGTTACTTAGACATCAAAAGTCATTGTAAGATTTCCAACAGTTATGGTGGTCCTGATGGATGCATGAGTCTACGGCGCCTAGGCCTTGAGCACCAGCATTCTAGTGGCACCGAATGAATTTTGAATTTTTTGATAGTGTTTATGCGTGGCCATATCCACTGGCAGGACCACCATATAATCAAAAACCATTTTCATTTCGACACAGTCACATGTAAGTACGGCCCTGCTAGTATTTAAAGAGTGAAAGTATGCTAGAATAATGTCATTGGAGAGTTTGGGCAAAACACATGTACCCATGTTCTCAAACTCCTTACAATTCAACAAGTACAAACTTAGTAGAATGTTTTCGAGAAACTGGATCTGTTGCAAACAAAACGAAAAACTATCGAAGACCAAAACTGTACTGCTAATACTCTTCAGTGACGCTTTTCTGAAACTCTTTAATGACACCCTTCTAAAACTCTTCAATAACACACTCATAAGAATCTCACTGCTCTAAAGTAAAAATTATCTCACTCTGGAAAATAACATGCTCTTCGATTGATGAAAAAGAGGTCTGTAACTACCGTCTTACGTATTAAAAATAGGAGACGATATTTTTGATAGTATATTAGTGGCACTTAATTGAAAAATAAAATATCCTATTTCAATTTCTAGGTACATTATATGATTTCAAATTTTGATGTGTGCGATTTTGCGGTCAGCCTGTACTTTATTTTTTACCAAATTCATGAAACAGTACTTCAATTATTTTACTGGTAACTTGCTCATTATCTTTTCAAAGTAACTTGTCCAGCCATAATCGTTCAGTTCAAAGTAACTTATCCAACCCTATACGTTCAGTTCAATGTAACTTGTCTAACCCTATACTCTCAAATAACAGGAGCATAGCTTTACTTCTGCATATATTTACGTAGAACTACGTCTGAGAGGTGCAAGAAATTAAATATGGTTATGTATGCAAACACCATTTATTTGGAGATAACTAACGGCACACTGCATATTCGTTGGATTCATACACGGTGAACGTAGAACAATGATATGAGAAGCACCATATGTGGGGGGACTGCATCGGACGCCGTCCAAATTTTTTACGAAGATAATGTCGATATACGAGCCGGACAGATCCAGACGTAGTTTTACGTAAATGCATGCAGCATAATAAAGCTATGCCCTTGTTATTTTTTCTTGACATTAAATTTCCAAATTCTTCCCCCCTTACTTAGTTCGGGTAAGACGTCGCTACAACTGCTCACTTCTCTTCACTGTCATTTCCGCTCATTTCTCGTTCTCTACCGAACACTATATACCTCATCTCTCTCTCTCTCTCTTTTCTCTCTCTCCTCTCTCTCTCTCTCTCTCTCTCTCTCTCGTTTGGAAGCAATAACAGCGAGAGTAGATTGTACTTTTTCAGTGTCGTCCATTTAAGTTTTCCCCTTTTACCTAGGGCGGGAAAGACGTAGCTACGCTACGACTATTCACATCTTTTTTAACGAGGTATTCCTTTCTCTATCCTATCTAACGCTATATGCACTATCTATCTCTCTCAGTAACAGCGAGAGTGAATTGTACTTTCTCGTGATATTCAATTCCAAGTTTTCCTCTCATACTTAGTGCGGAGAGAAACGTAGCTACAACTTTTCATATCTCTTCTACGCGGTATTCCCTTCTCTATCTAAGGTTATACACATCATCTCTCTCTCCCTCTCCTTTTCCCTTTGTGTGCAGTAACAGCGAGAGTGGGTTGCACGTTTTAGCAACATTCAATTTCTAAGTTTGCTCCTCTCACCTAGTGAAGGTAAAAACATAGTTCTAAGTCAAAAAAAAAAATGAAAGAGCTCCCTTACCTCCTCTGTACATCTCCGAATAGGAACCTGTAGAGCATTGTCAGAGTAAAGTAGGCCACTGTGAATACGACCATTTCGACGTAGACAAGTTTCCAGATGCTGCCCCGCCACCTGAAGAGCAGCCTTATGAATCCACCCGACGTGGAGGACGCAACGTCGTACTGGTAGCTAACTGTCATCTCTGCGATTGCCGGATGGGTCACACGACCGTCAGGTCTCTCACCAATCAAGGTCCGGGATTCTCCCGGCTGGTCAGCGTTGCAAGTTTCTGATGGTGTGACTTGGGCATCCTTTTGAAATATAGGCTGATGCTATAGGATAGAACTAAGATTTAATGTCGTGAAATAAATGTGAAATATTTGATGTTGACAGCGCATGGCTTTCCGTGCACACTAGGAAAGATTTACACATGAAAAAAAAAAAAACTTCATTTAGTATTGGTCTTATTAGTGATAGGACTGTTAGTTATTTTCGGTACCCGTTAACCGACAATATATTTTAGTCAACAGGAGAAGCCGCTGTATTTAAAGCCACTCTAACGGTTTTCCCTATACAGTAATCAAGGCTGTCCATAGAGGTCCACATCACTCACCTGAAGGGCACGAGCTCCTGAGGAGATCAGATTCGATTTTTTTAGGGAGAAGACATCAAAAATTGCAAGTCGAGGAAAATCAAATTGAAAGAGGGGGCCTGCTAAATGTTTTTAAGGAGCCCACAATTTGTATGGTAGGGCCTGTTGGGTGCTTTACCTCTAAATTAGTGATTTCCAAACATTTTGGATCGCGTACCCCAATGGTAAATAGGAAGGGGGACTGTGATATATATATGTAGGGAGCCCAATTTATATGGACGGCCTTGTCGTGTGCTTTACCTGTAAATCTGTGATCTACTTTTTCGATCGCGTACTCCTATGGTAAATACAAATGCTGATTTTTGTTTTAGTTTTGATTATAAACTGGCGTTGGTTCTAATACGAAAGCTCCGTATTACAATGTTTTTGTTCTAAGCGGACGTTCTAATGAAGTAATATTCATATAATCAAAATAAAATGTTCATGACTCGTTAAAAACCACTGCCCTAAGCAGTACTATACTTGGGGAGCTCTATAACCTCGTCATATTTTGCGACGGTCTTGTATATGTAATTTGTATGTTGTGACATGTTGAGAGATGTTGTCATATTGTATATTGACGCAATTACATCGCATAATTGTATATGAGTTGAGAGTTTATGTTATGATTCCAATTCATTATTTTAATTTCCATGAACCCAATAAAACTGTTGTAAACTGTTTCTGCATTTTTTAATTTTATTATTTCTAAAATATAAAATATTATTTTACATAATTAAATAAAATTTTGTGATAATTTCAAATTGAATAAAAATACTGGAAGTTTGGCTGACCCTCTTTGATGCACACTGGAATTAGAGGCTTTTGACATAGAACTTTTATATTAAACACGTGATTGGACAAGGCTTGGTATTGCTATAGTGTTCAGGCAATGTTATCCAACGTCAGACCAAAGTTACGTGGTCTAAAATCCACACTAACAGGGCTTCCGCTCATACATTACCAGCGCCCACTTGCTGCAGCATTGTCCAACAATGGTGTAGCAAGTGGGCGCTTCTCCCCGTCACCTCCGGTGACGTTCTCCCCCACTTGAGAAGAGGAGGTTTCGTACATTTTGACTTTTTAACACTTTCCAACATAGTTGTAAAGTGTTTATGACTTTATTCATTCTGTCTGTCTGTGCATTTGCACGATAACTACCGTAAAAATGACTTTATCAAAATGAAATTTTAGTATTTTGTTCAGACGGTCTTTGGGACATATGGGAATGAAAATGAATAATATCACCGAATTAGTTTCTGATTGAACCCGGGTTGAAAAAATGAACCCTATGGGATTTGAACCCTATGGATATTGAACACATGAGTTTTCAAAAATTTTTTAAGCGAAGTTAAAATTCACAAATTGCTTCAAAAATTTTAGGAAATATTCAAAATTATCGCGTAAAAAATGTATAAAACAGTTTCAGCAAAATATGTTAGGTAGTTCAAGTAAAAATTGAAATAATAATTACACCCATATTATATGAAGAGATCATGTGACTCATTTCAAAATAAAATATGGCATCCATTTTTTCCCTGGGTAAAAATCGTGATGTTTAAATACCGTTTACATTTATGTTTAGTGTTGCATCCGTCCTAAACCTGCTTTATTTTTGCATATTATCTATGTATCTAAATTCTGTGCCAACGCAATTTCAATATTTTTAATTTTAAGTGATCACTAAACTTTGATTATTCCTACAATGAAGCCTAATTTCTATAGCTTGCAGATATAAACAAATCAAGAAATTGTAAGATGAGTTTTATAAGAATTGGTGAACTTTTTTTCACGCAGCATTATTTAGCTCTGGAGTCTGAATTATATGTGATATAAATGACTCATTCATTTTACATGCAAAAGAAGACGATTTATAGCATTGCCTTTTTTGATGAAGTTTGAAGTTCCTAAGTGTAATAAATATTTCCAAGCACAATAAATATTCCCAAGTATAATAATAATACCATGATATTTAGAAAAATATCAGGACTGAATATATCGCATTTTAGAGATATTTAATTAAAATTGGATTTCAGTTGGAAAGTGTTTCATAATCAATGTTTTATGCATGATTGATCTTTCTTGTTTCTTTTAAACGATGAGCAAAATAATCACTATAAATGAGTATACTTATTGTCT
Source organism: Amaurobius ferox (assembly GCA_951213105.1). NCBI lineage: Eukaryota > Metazoa > Arthropoda > Arachnida > Araneae > Amaurobiidae > Amaurobius > Amaurobius ferox. The sequence continues at coordinate 22,151,892 of OX578139.1, read as the reverse complement.
ATATATTCAGCTTTATATAATTACGTTTTTCTGCAATTTTTTTTTAATAACAAGCGACAAAATGGATCATGGTACCCGGAGACCGGTGTACTATGATACACAGCATGGATCACAATGAATCATTTCTCGTTTTCTAAGAAATATGAAAATGATTCATATGTATATTAAAAGAAACAAAAAAGAAAGAATCTAAACACAAAAATTAGATTTCAGTAAAGTTATTCCATTTCAATTTTCAATGGTGTTATTTTCAATTAATATTTCACAATTACCATAAAAAAAGGGTCCACTGTGCCCGGTGCACCCACTTTGTCAAGTCACGTGATATGAGCCACTATCCTAATTGCCATAAAAAATCTCCCCTTCACGTATCTATTTTGAAAGATTTATTTATCTTGATATGTGCATTGTACAGTAGGGCTCAAAAGTCTTGACAAATGCGTTTTCGCGGGTGAATTTGGCATGAATGATACTATTTGTCCAATTACCATGCGCTTGTGTGACGCAAAGACGGCATCTTTCATTGTAATGATGCCACGAGCAGATAGATCTTGGTTAGTACACAGCTCTAATTTAAAAATTCCCGCTCAGGCGTGAGTTCAAAAGTATTTTGACATTCCCTGTTTCAGTGCCTGCCAGCGAAGATCTTCTTTCATATTTGCAGATACTCGTACACACGGCGTTGCTCATCGTTTAATTTATGTGCAGACACTAATAGTATTCTACATCGTAATATTTTTTAAAGAATGTGACAAGAACATTTTTGAAACATCGGTATTACGGGTCCAAATGATTACAATTATAGCGTGTTAACCTTCACTTTGCAGAGCCCTGTTGTCCCAACCGGGAATCGAACCCTGGATCTCCGAACTGGCCAGCCGACGCTCTACCACTGAGCTATTGGAACGAAATTGCAAGCTCTTATCGTCGAAGTGGACTCTACAAAAGTTTCGTGAAAATTCATTAATATTTGTGACCGCTACAGTGTACACAAGAAATTGACCACAGACAGACAGACAGATTGACCACAGACACATTACTCCAAAAATAGTCAAAACGTGTTCAGGCGGTCTTAAAACATACATTGGCATCAAAATCTCGAAATCAAAAATTTCGAAAAATCGTGAAAACAACACTTTCTCAATGCAACGTATGAGAAAGTAAATATTATTCAATTCTCAGTTCAGCATTGCGAATGTTGCCAAAATGAAAATGTTCCAATTGGACCAAACGAAAATGCTCCGATAGAAAATGTCCCATTTGAAGCATTTCCAAGAGACATAAAAACATATATCTACAATTCATGAGAGGACAACATAACCAGTTAAAAATTAATAGTTTGTTTAATGTACAAATAGTTTTCTTTACTAAATACTGACTAAAGTGAGGAATGACATACTCAGGCATTAATCAATATTATTCAATAAAAATCCATATTGATCAATATTAATCAATAATAAATATTAACAATATTAATCAATAATAAGTATTAACAATATTAATCAGTTATCAATATTAACAGTATTAATCTATAATCAATGTTAATCAATAATAAATATTAACAATATTAATCAATAATCAATATTAATCAATAAAAATCAATATTGGGATTAAAAATTAATCCTTTGCTCAATGTAAATATTATTTATCCTTACCAAATATTGAGTAACTGAAGGCATTACATATAGAGATCACTGGCACAAAGCCATAAACGAATCATATACATTCCATATACCACTAGTCACTAATTGTCAAACTTTTTTTTAAAATGGTGTAAATTTGAAGAAACAATATAGCATTTATCTCAGTATTTTCTCGTTTATTGCGATTAAATACCAAAATAATACACCTTATCGTATTCACTCGTCACTGTATACAACCTTCTCCATATTTATATAATATATATATATACAAGTTTAAAAATCGTATATATTTATAAGCATTGCTTTCGAGGTGTTCTTTGTTTGATGTATTGATACATACTTTCTGGCCGTATATAACTTTTCAAGTGTAAAATACAAGGTTGCCAGATATTCTTTCTCAAAAACACGTCCTTATTCTCATAAATCATTTCCCGGCAAGCCTGTCTTCAATTTTTAGTTTAGACAAATTGGCAGCGTCTGAGAATCGGAGTCGCGTCAGTTTTATTCTAACTTGTTTTGTTCCTCCGCTTCTGTTAAAAAGTAGATAACACACGTGTTATAGTTTTCTCTTCTTTTTTTTTTTTTAGCTTTCTGCTTCGATGTTTTGCAGTCTTAAAAGAACAAGAAAGATTAATCATGCATAAAGCATTGATTATGAAACACATTCCAACTGAAATGCAATTTTATTTAAACATCTCTAAAATGCGATACGTTCAGCGCTGATATATCTTAAATTATCACAGTACTACAATCATTTATTATATTTGAAAACTTAAAACTTCATCGAAAAAAAATATAAAGTTTATTCAATTAACGTCATCGAAATATAAATCGTCTGGCTCTCTAGGTAAAAGCAATGAATATTTCATTCATATCACTTTTATTCCAGACTCCATAGCTATATAATTTGGCGTGAAAAAAATAAAGCAATTCTTATACAAATCATCTTACAATCACTTGTTTACATTCTGCATCCATTAGAATTAGGCATCGTTGTAGAAATAATCAAAGTTTGATGATCATTTAAGCTCAAAAATATTGTAATTGCGTTAGCACAGAATATAGATGCACAGAAAATACGCAAAAATAAAGCGGTTTTAGAACGGATGCAACACTAAATATAAATTTAAAAGAACTTTAAAAATCGCAATCTTGACACATCAGGTAAAAAAATTGGATGCCATATTTTATTTTGCAACGAGTCAAGTGATCTCTTTGTATAATATGGGTGTAATTATCATTTTAATTTTATTTAAAATACCACCGAACATACTTTGCTGATATTTTTTTGCATATTTTAAGGGATAATTTGAATATTTCCTAAAATTTTCGAAGCAATTCATGAATTTTAACTTTGCTTAAAAAATGTTTGAAAAATTAAGTCCCATAAGATTCAATGTATTTCATTTTTTGAACTCGGGTTCAATCCGAAACTAATTGGGTGATATTATTCATTTAAGACGGTCCCACAGAAAGAATAATAGAAACTCCATACATGGACTAAATTTTAAGTGGGACTATTTCCAGGCTACCCACAAAATTTCATCAAATTCTGTTCAGCCGATCTCCCGTAATGACGGGACAAAGAGACAGACAGACAGATTTTGAATTTCATTTATATAGACTAGCAGCATACCCGTTCTTCGCACGGAGTATATAATATAAAAAAACTTATAATTCGCAATCATGTGCAAATTCTGTTAAATTATTAAATTTATTGCTCCTAAAAAGAAGTTTAAGAATATCTGTTCTCACAATGCAAAATTATCTTCACGGGCAGATCTGAAGAATAAAACATCCTGGCCCCTTTTGTAAGCAAATTTACAACAAAAAAAAAAGGAATTGAATCAATATATGCAACCCCGTACTACTTATATTGTCGCAGATTAGAAAATATGCCAGTGTGTTAGTAGAAGCTTGCCCGTATTGCAATATGAGTCTCAAAAATATTTGCCAAAATAAAAGAGATGAAGTAATAAATTGAAAGTATCAAAAATCCCCGTAATCTTAATACGAGAATGTCGTAATTATATCCAATATATGCCAATATACATGTACTACTTATATTCTCGTAGATTAGAAGATATACCCGTTGTTGTTGTTGAGACCCAGACCGTCCGACCTACCTGAAAGGTGTAAGGTAACTGTTTGGACGGCCGGGAAGTGCCACCCAATTTAGACCGGAACCCAGTGGGGGAGGCATCCACAGGGACCGTACCCTCCTTCCCCTACCACCAACCTCTCGGAAGGACTTACGGACCCACATGTTTAACGTGATCGTACTCCGCGTGAACACGGCGGCAGTTTTTGGCAGCGGCTGGAATCGAACCCGGGCCTACCGAATGCAACTCCAGCGCGCTAACCAATGGGCTACCGCGCCCTAGAAGATATACCCGTGTATTTGTAGAAGATTACTCGTACAACGTACTATATATGAGTTTCAACAATTTTTGTCATAATAAAACAATTCCATAATAATTTGAAAATATCAGTAATCCCTGAATCAAGAGTCCCCGAAAATATCAATAATAATTATGTTTAAACCTGAAGACCGTAATTGATATTATCCAGTCAAAAATTCAATGTCAATGAAATTTATTATATATACATATTTTTACTATTCAAATCGGAAAAGATTTAATAAAAATTATATGCCGCATAACATATTGGATCCGTTGCTAAGCGACATGATATCAATTGCTTTAAATAAATTGATGGAAATCATATCATCTGAATAATGCAATCTCCATAGAAGGTTTGGCGACATTTTCGCCAATTTAGCGATAACTTAAAAAATCGCTAAATATATCGCCAAGTGGGACTGTAGAACTCGTAGTCCCATTTTGCGACAAATTGACGAAACATCATCACAATACTATCCCCTAACAAAACACAATTAATTTCATTTATTAAGCGCGATTTTATCAATTCCATGATATTTTTATGGATTTACAAATATTTTTATCAATTTGGTGATATTAAAAAAATTCGTTAAATGTGTTACTAAGTAGGATGGATGGACTGACCGACAAATGCTACAGAAACATCATTTCAGTACTCTATTCTAAAAAAACAAATTTAATTTCATTGATTTAGGTCATTTTTATCAATTTGGAAACATTTCCGCTAATTTGGTAAAGTAAGAAAAGTTACCAAGTTATTTAGAGATATTCCGCTAAATTCGTAGCTCTGAATTTGCAGATCTGAAGAATAAAATATTCTGATCCCGTTTGTATATACTAAATGAAAATACTAAAATTGTATTAGAAGATACATACACCAGTTCTACTCGTTTTCTGCTTTAACAATCGGCCAAATGAATTTATTGGGTAGAGTCAGAGATCAAAAGACCAGAATGCCGCTGTTGACAGTATTCCAGGCGGTGGATGTTATCGCCGTTCGTGACGTCACTGGTTTAGAAGGAGGATTGCCAGTTTAGCCGAGTAGTATTCAATTCTATGGGGAAACATAGACTGCGTCAGTTGTTGTTTTAATACAATTTGTAATTCTATCGTAAAAGTGAAGTTTAAGTGTAAATTTGTGTATTATAGATGTATATATATTAGTATTTTCACGTATATAAAGTATAATTTTGATTAATTGTTGTATATAAATTGTGTTTTGTGAGCGCAAAAATGCCTGGTTGCTGCGCGGTTGCTTTGTGTTCAAATTATTATAAGAAGTCAATGGGATCTATCAGTTTTCATAGATTTCCAAAAGATCCTGCACTCTAAAAATTATGGATCATGAAGTGCAAAAGAGGGGATAAAATAACCATTGCTAACGCAACTGTCTGTTCGAGTCACTTTTCTGATGAAGATTTTCGGGCTAAATTTATGAATTTGAAGCCGGTTAAACGATTAAAACAAGGATCCAATGGCACAAAAGTCTCACATACCATTAATACCGCAGCTAAAAATAATATTTTTAATATAGCAGTATAAAAAATACTTATGATTAACATGTTTCATTGATATGTAAAATAGGTGGTCCTCTAAGTAATCCAAAAAACAAAATTAATAAAATAAAATCGACTTCATATGCAGTATCTGAAATATATAAAAATAATTTATATTTCTGATACTAGCAATTATGGAGTTTTATTTCTTTTTTTGGAGGAGGGGGGGGGGGGGAGATATTAGCATTTTGTAAGCTAATTTACACAGTTTAGTTTATTGCAAAATGTATGTAAAGTTAATTTTAAATGCCTTCAGCATTTTACTTTGTTATTAATATACATAATCATAAAACCCAATTCTTTACTAATCATGATATTGACATTATATTTACATCATCTCAAGTTATGGGACATTTCGTTTTGATATGTAAAAAGCTTAGAATACAAAGCTAAAATCATCAAAGTTGAAATATAATGCATAAAAATTTTATTTACAATAAAACTAAAAGCCAACGGCACATTTTCCAGAAGAAATAAAAAAGTGGGAGCATGCTTTCTTAGAAATGCATGGCGCATATATATCAAAAGAGAAATGCGTCATTAAGAACTTGCAGTCAAAGTTAGCAAACATTTCACCTTCTATACCACTAAAAGCCATAACTTTGCTTTCACGAACCAGAACATTCATTCGCATTAAACACTTAAATAAGACTTTCATGCAACAATTAGTAGTGAGAAAAAAGCAAAGAAAAGCCTCTAAATGGTGTAAAAGCAGTATCATGGCATAAAAATGGTATGTATTGATTAATTATTTATAATCCATGTGAACATTGCTTTAAAATTTTAAACCTGTACAAAGTTTATAAATTTAAAGCTCTATAAAGTTTAACAACATCAATTTTGCATGCTTAAAATATCTTTGTGAAAACTGACATATCCAGTGGCTTATCCAAGAGTCATAATATTCTACTAGATCACAAAATGCATCGTCTTTTTATTGGGTAAATAAAATAAATCTACTGCCATTGACCATCCATTCGACCGTCAACTCCCCCCTTTTCCCAAGACCCGATCTACGCTTTTTAATAAAATATATAGTTATGTAACTAGTAGATTTATGATATTTCATAGTCATCAATATATATTATATGTATGTGGGATTTTTTACGCAATTAGATATTTTTGAAATACATATTTATATTACATGTAGAAAGTATTATCAATGTTTAAGATAATAGATACTATATTTTTAAAAATCCGATGATTAGATATTTATTCATATCTGTATTAAAACACTTGAAATGTAATTTTTATATTTATTACACTTTTCACGATATATTTTAACTTTTATTATAAATGATATATGTATTATAATATTTTAATGATAACCCTATGCATGTATGAGTAGAATCATTTAATTTCATTCTTCTAAAATTTTATTACGAATGACCTTATCTCCTTTTCGAATTATAAACGCGAACTTTCTAAACTTTATACACGTATCTCTATGTCCCCTCTTCTTGACTTGTAAGTCAGTGACGTCACGCTTCTCCCGGTCGAAAAGCAACCCCCTTTCTCTGACCTACCTTATGTTTAAAGTACCTTGGGTAAACACAATATACGAGTTTATTAGCTAAACACACTATATGAGCTTGAAACCTCTTTGCTAAAATAAATGAAAGTGATGTACTCAGCCCGCAATTTATATAATTAAAAGAACAATCAAACCGTTCATTTATAAAATATATTTTTACATCCATTTATTTATTATTCAAATAGAAAAAATAATAATAAATATTAACAACACATTTAATTTCATTCCGTTGCCGAAAAACATGATATAAGATAGAATCTTCCTCACAAAATGCGAAATTAAATAGCCATTTTGATTTCTTTATACTTTTCATCGTTGAGTAAAAGCTTGTGACAGATGAACCATGGAGGTAGATTTTTCCATTTAAATTCATATTTCAAACAATTCATACTTTCCTATAGTGACTAATTAATGCAAAAATCCTGCACCAAATTCGGAAATAAAGTTTTATTTCATTTTGATGTTATAAACAAACGATTTTCATCCTTTCTGTTTGGATAAATCACGGAGTTGGAGAGTAGAACTCCTAGGAAAAAGTTCCGTTTTTCATTAATATCTCGACAACCCCTGGTCTGAGAAACTCGAAACTTGGACTAAATTTATGGGGGGATATTTTAAGGCAATTCACAAAATTTCAATAAATTCGGTTCAGCTGTTTTCCCGTGATGATGAAACAAACGAAAATTTCGTTTTTTACTAATATCTCAAGAACCACTCGCCGTAGAAACTCAAAAGATGGACTAAATTTTAAGTAGGACTATTTCTAGACTACCCACAAAATTTCATCAAATTCGGTTCAGCCGTTCTCCCGTGATGATGGGACAAACAGACAGACAGACAGACAGACAGACAGATTTTCAATTTTATTTATATAGATTCAACTTATCTCATAAAATATATAAAAAAAATTCAGCAAAATATATTCAGTAGTTTTTTAAATAAAAATTAAAATAATAATTACACTTTCTGGTAGGTCGGACGGTCTGGGTTTCAACCCTTTATTTGAAGAGATCACCTGACCAACTTCAAAATAAAATGTGGCATCCATCTTGTCTCAAAATCATGATTTTTAAAGTTCTTTTTAATTCATATTTAATTTATTTTTTATTCATATTTAGTTATCCGCCCTAAGACCTCTTTATTTTTGCTTAAATTATGTGCATCTACATACTGAAACAACGCAATTTCTATATATTTGAGTTTAAATGATTATCAAACTTTGATTATTTCTACATCGAAGCCTAATTTTCACTTATGGAAAATGTAAACATCAAAAGATGTAGAATGAGTTGTATAAAAATTGTTGCATTTCTTTAACGCAAAATTATTTAGCTCATGGAGTCTGCAATATAGCTGATATGATTGAGACATTCATTGATTTTACAGAGAATCAAACGATTTTTTAGATGAAGTTTTAAGCATAGAGTTAAATTACTTGCACCTCCATGGTTTGAAGTTTTTAAATAAAATAAATTATTATAGTATTGTGATGAATGAAAGGATTGGAAAAATGTTTATGAATGAAATTCTGCTTTTATATAGAGGCGATTTATATTTCGATGATGTCATTTGAATAAAGTTGATTTGTTTTCGATGAAGTTTTCAAATATAATAAATTTTTGCAGTATTATGATAATTTTAAAAATAATACCGAGGAATGTATCGCATTTTAGAGATGTTAAAACCAGGCAATTTATATTTCAATGCCGTCATTTGAATGAAGTTCATTTTTTTCGATGACGTTTTAAGTTTTCAAACATAATAAATTAATGTAGTATTGTGATAATTTTAAAAATATTACCGAGGAATGTATCGCATTTGATGAGATATTTGAGATGTTTAAATAAAATTGCATTGAAGTTGGAAAGTCTTTCATAATCAATGATAATATGCATGATTGATCTTTCTTTTTACAATTGTACAACAATTTTATTGCAAAAAATACTAAAACTTAAGATTAAAAATATTTTCTGGCAACAGCAAATTCTATAAAATTTTAATTATCGTTTGCTGTAGTTAAATTTTATCTAGTTTAAAAATGGCGTATGTTAAACTTTGGATTGAAGGATACGTTTTTGCTGTTTCGAAGATAAATACTCTTATTTTGTAATTAAAAAACGTTGTGAAAAATGTGGTATTTGCAATTCTAAATGCAAAATAAGCAATATTAATAACAACAAGAAAGATCAATCATGAATAAAGCATTGATTATGAAACACTTTCCAATTTCAATGCAATTTTTTTAAACATCTCTAAAATGCGATACATTCCTCGGTAATATTTTAAAACTTATCACAATACTACATTAATTTATTATATTTGAAAACTTTAACCTTCATCGAAAAAAATGAACTTCATTCAAATGACGGCATTGAAATAAAAATTGCCTGGTTTAAACATCTCTAAAATGCGATATATTCCTCGGTAATAATTCTAAAATCATTATAATACTACAATAATTTATTATATTTGAAAACTTCATCGAAAACAACTGACATTTATTCAAATAACGTCATAGAAAAAATAACACGCCTGGCTCTCTCTATTAAAGCAGCGTTTCATTCATTACATTTTCCCAATCGTTTTATTCATCACAGTACTAAAATAATTTATTTTATTTAAAAACAACTTATGACCATAGAGCTACAAGTAATTAAACTCTATGCTTAAAACTTCATACAAAAAAATCGTCCTTCTCTCTGTAAAATCAATGATTATTTCATTCATATCAGGTATGCAGACTCCATGAGCTAAATACTTTTGCGTTAAAGAAATACAGCAATTCTAATACAACTCATTCTACATATTTTGCTGTTTACATTTTACATAGGTGAAAAATAGGCTTCGTTGTAGAAATAATCAAATTTGGATGATCATTTTAACTCAAATATATTGTCATTGCGTTGTTTCAGTATGTAGATGCACAGAATTTAAGCAAAAATAAAGCGGTTTTAGGACGAATACAACACTCAATATGAATTAAAAAGAACTTTAAAAATCACGATTTTGAGACAAGATGGATGCCATACATCATTTTGAAGTGGGTCACGTGATTTTTTCATATCATGGTCACGTGATCGCTTCATATAAGAGGTGATATTATTATTTTAATTTTTATTTAAAAAACTACTGAATATATTTCGCTGAATTTTCTTTTATATATTGTATGGAACAATTTGAATTATACCTAAAATTTTGGAAGCAATTTGTGAATTTTAAATCCACTTAAAAAATGTTTGAAAAATTAGGTCCCATAGGGCTCAATGTATTTCATTTTTTCAACCCGGGTTCAATCCAAAACTAATTGGGTGATATCATTCATTTATATTACCATAGGTCCTACAGACCGTCTGAACAACATACTAAAATTTCATTTTGATTAAGTCATTTTTACGGCAGTTATCGTGCTAACGGACAGACAGACAGACAGACAGAATGAACAAAGTCATAAACACTTTTCAACTTGGTTGTAAAGTGTTAATAACACGCCTGGCTCTCTCTATAAGAGCACCATTTCATTCATAAATAATTTCCCATTCATATCATACATCACAATACTATAATAATTTATTTTATTTAAAAATTAAGATCATGGAGCTACAAGTAATTAAACTCTATGCGTAAAACTTCATCAAAAAAAATCGTCCTTCTCTTTGTAAAATCAATGAATATGTCATTCATATCGGCTATGCAGACTCCATGAACTAAATGATTTTGTGTTAAAGAAATACAGCAATTCTAATACAACTCATTCTACATATTTTGCTGTTTACATTTTACATAGGTGAAAAATAGTCTTCGTTGTAGAAATAATCAAATTTGGATGATCATTTTAACTCAAATATATTGTCATTGCGTTGTTTCAGTATGTAGATGCACAGAATTTAAGCAAAAATAAAGCGGTTTTAGGACGAATACAACACTCAATAAGAATTAAAAATAACTTTAAAAATCACGATGATTTTGAGACAAGATGGATGCCATACATCATTTTAGGTCACGTGATCTCTTCATATCATGGTCACGTGATCGTTTCATATAAGAGGTGTTATTATTATTTTAATTTTTATTTAAAAAACTACTGAATATATTTCGCTGAATTTTTTTTTATATATTTTATGGAACAATTTGAATATTACCTAAACTTTTCGAAGCAATTTGTGAATTTTAAATCCGCTTAAAAAATGTTTGAAAAATTAGGTCCCATAGGGCTCAATGTATTTCATTTTTTCAACCCGGGTTCAATCCGAAACTAATTGGGTGATATTATTCATTTATATTCCCATAGATCCTACAGACCGTTTGAACAACATACTGAAATTTCATTTTGATTAAGTCATTTTTACGGCAGTTATCGTGCTAACGGACAGACAGACAGACAGACAGACAGAATGAACAAAGTCATAAACACTTTTCAACTTTTCTGTAAAGTGTTAAAAACTATCGATTTACTATCGCAAAAGACATCAAAACTTGGTTCAAAAGAATGTTTCAGAACAGGATTCATGGTTATTGCTGGTTTTTCATACAACGGTTGCAGAGTCCACTTCGACAATAAGAGTTTGCAATTTCGTCCCAGTAGCTCAACGGTAGAGTGGACTGGCCAGTTCGGAGATCCGAGGTTCGATTCCCAGTTGGGGCAGCAAGGCTCTTTACAATGGCGCCCGAACGAATCAATACTGCAGGTTAGTGCAAAAATGTCGGAGGTCTGAAAACAACCCTAATGCGACTAGCACGGATAGAGTGGATTTGGGATATGGAGCGCCGATTTAAAATTGACAGAATAACTACAACTAGGAGGCTAACCTGAGGTAGCAGGAGGATAATCTGGGGTAAAATATAGCAGGAGATGTTCAGTTAGATTATCAGTTTCATGCTAATCTGGTCATTAGAGAATGGAAAATGCAGCGTTCACTTCGAGAATAAGAGCTTGCAATTTCGTCCCAGTAGCTCAACAATAGAGCATCGGCTGACCAGTTCGAAGATCCGGGGTTCGATTCGCGGTTATGACAGTAAAGCTCTTTACACGGTAGATAAAAGTTAAGAAAAGTCGAAAAAATACAAAATCAATTTATCATATTACAAAGATAATGTTTTAACTACTTTATTTAAATATTAAATTCCTTATTTATAATATGTATAATACTCATAATATTATATGCAAAATATAAAGCCATTATATGTAATAAGATGTTGCATATAAAACATTTATTAAAACTAATATTTCGTTCACTTTTAAACTCAGTCAAAATATAACTTCTTGCATAAAATATATTACTTAAAATTAAACATAATTTAATATGATATGTAAAATATAATATCATTACATTCAAAATGATATTATATCTAAATCATTTATTACAATTATTGCACTTATATTTTGAAATTCAATTCTTGCATGAAATAACTTACTTATAATAGAATATTTAAATGTTATATATAAAATGTTATATATAATTCCATTATATATAAAACGATAGTGCGGCTGAAAGAGTCGTTAAATATATTGCACTTACATTTTCAAATTCATAATTCTTGCATAAAATAGACTTGTTATAATGAAATACTTTTAATTTAATACATAAAGTAGAATTTCATAATATGTAAGACGATATTAGAGCTAAAACAATCATTAAACAATCAACTTACATCATTAATAACTAATCATTAATAACTTACATTTTCAAACTCACAATTCTTGGATAATAGAATACTTGCAATGTAATGCATAAAACATAATTCCATTTTAGTAATTCCATTGCATAAAATAGGATTCCACTGCTTAAAATAGAATTCCATTGCATAAAACTGAATTCCATTATTTAAAATAGAATTCTTATAATAGAATACTTAAATGTAATGAAGTCCATTACATAAAATAGAATGCCATTGCATACAATAGAATTCAATTACAATTCCATTTGACATAATGAAATTCTATTGGAATTCCATCGTAGTTAAATTTAAAATTGTTTTACATTTTTTGGAAATGCAAAACAGTATTACATCTGAAACACTTATTATTAAAATTATTGCACTTGCATATTTACACTTAAAATTCTTGCATAAACTATATTATTCAATATATAATACTTACGATATGATACATAAAATAAAATTCTATTACAATTCCACTGCATATAATAGAATTTTCATGGAATTCCGCTACATGCAAAACATTCAGGTGTCATGTTCAAAACGTCTTGCATTCTATCTCATTCCAATAGAATTCCATAAAATGCAAAACAATACGTTACAAATGCTGACCATTTACTGCAATACATTTTCAAACTCTTAATTCTTAAACAACGTGACTCCCTTTTAGTAGAATACTTATAATTAAATGCATAAAACAAATTTAATTATATGCAATAAATTGTATTACATCGAAAACAATTATTAATAATATTATACTTACATTTTCGACCGCATCGTATCCTATTGACACTTCAGATTGTCAGGTAGAATCACATCTCGACACATATTTCACGGCATCGTTATGATATACCCGTCAAACGCGTCATCGCAGTCGAGCAACGAGTAATTAGCTTATCGTCTGTTAAACTCGCTCGTTCTTGGAACAAAAGATTCCGCGGTTTCAATCACAGCGTCTCGCTCGTTGTTGATCGTCTGGTGCTTGCTGCAGGGGAGAGCCTCACGAAGAGTAGTCTAAATATGTCCTGGCAACACATGAAGCTGGGGAAGCTAATGCTGCAATGGGGTGATTATGTGAACCCGCCTTGTTTTCTGCTCTACAGGGATGACATTTCATAATAGCGACGATTTGTCAACATTTAACAAAGAGGTTCTCAAAGTAAGGGTGCCGAAAAACAAAACTAAGAATTTTGCTGATTTTACTCGGTACAAAGAGTCCATGGTAGTACAACTGTTCCTATTACCTAAAGGCCATTGTCATGACTGGCCAGGCCCACTCAAAGCTAGCCACAATGCAAAAAAATATCTGATGTGGGCAACACATGACTTTCCTTATATAATGCAATGCATTTACCACTTTACAGTTTAAAAAAATCTGATGTGGACAACACATAACTTTCCTTATATAATGTAATGAATTTACTACTTTTACAGTAAAGAAATAGGTTTTTCTTTTAGTAGATACTAATATTCTTTCCAAGATATTGAATTTTCCACAATTGGTCGTCATTTTCATTGATTTAGAGTCATTTTTATCCATTTGGCGAGATTTTCGTTAATTTGGCAGCATTTCAAAAAGTCGCCAAGTTGGCGAAATTCCACCAAATTCGCCGCCAAAATCTCGCCAAGCGTTATGGGCGAAGAAATAAGTTGTTCTTACAGCAGATAAATGATTATTGGCGTTCAAATACAAAAATATTACTCAAAGTATCTTTTTTCATGAATGGAACGAGCTAGATACACGAGAATGATGTCACCCAATTTATCGCATGGTATTACATATGAAAAGTGAACATGTTTCTCAATAGGAAATATATTTTTTTTAATTTTATATGACTTTTTAATAATTTTTTTGAAAAATGTGCAATATCTAAAGAACGGCTCATGTTAGCGTTCTAAAATTTATGTCAATCGCTTTCCAATGAAAAATTACATAAGAAATGTCTATTTGCGTATCTGTATTAGTGGTTTTGATTTTTTGACGATTTTTTTCAAAATTTTATTCGAAAATTTAGGGGGGTTCTGAGCATTCGATTGCGTATAAAACAATAAGCTTCCAGTGTTTACGGATTGTGATTTGTGTACCAAATTTGGTTAGAATCGGTCCATTCGTTCGTCAGTTATCGTCTCCACAGACTCACTGACACACACACACACATACTTTCACGCACACACACACACACACATACACATAGACTTAACTTCAAAAATGTTTGATTCGTGATCAGGGATGCTTGAAACGTGCTCTCCCGTCGAAAACTCGATTTCGAATTTTCGACCCCGTCACAATACTTTCCTTATACATTATGTATATAAGGAAAGTAAAAATGTTATTCTTATAGTAGATACTTATATTCTTTCCAAGATATTGAATTTTCTTCAATTAGTCGTTATTTTCATTGATTTAACGTCATTTTTATAAATTTGGCGAGATTTTTGTTAATTTGGCACCAAATAAAAATGTCACCAAGTTGGCGACATTTCGCCAAATTCGTCGTCAAAATCTCACCAAGCGTTATGGACGGAGAAATAAGTTATTCTTACAGCATATAAATGACTATTGACGTTCAAATACAAAACTACTACTCAAAGTAACTTTTTTCATGAATGGAACGAGCTAGATCCACGAGAATGATGTCACCCAATTTATCGCATGGTATTACATATGAAAAGTGAACATGTTTCTCAATAGGAAATATTTTTTTTTAAATAACTTTTTGATATTTTTTTTTAAATGTACAGTATCTCGAGAACGGTTCATGTTAGCGTTCTAAAATTTATGTCAATCGTTTTCTAATGAAAAATTACATAAGATACGTCTATTTGCATAACTTTATAAGTGATTTTGATTTTTTGACGATTTTTTCAAAATTTCACTCGAAAATTTAGGGGGGTTCTGAACATACGATTGCGTATAAAAATAATAGGCTTCCAGTGTTTACGGATTGTGATTTTTGTACCAAATATCGTTCGAATCATTCCATTAGTTCATCATTTATCGTCTCCACAGACTCACTGACACACACACACACATACTTTCACACACACACACACACACACACAGACATCACTTCAAAAATGTTTGATTCGTGATCAGGGATGCTTGAAACGTGCTCTCCCGTCGGAAACTCGAATTTTCGACCCAGTCACAATACTTTCCTTATACATTATGTATATAAGGAAAGTAATAAATAATCCACCAAACAAGCTTAAACCAGATAAATGAAACCCCAAACACACAAAAACTGCCAATATATACAGTGGATGATTAATAATATAAACACCTTGGTACAGTGGCTAGAAGGGAGTTAGTTCTAGACACTGTAACCTTGGTTTATATGATCAATCTATCTATCCCAGGGTAACGCTGCTACAAAATGTTGCCAAACGTGTTTCAATTGTAATTAATTGTTGGATAAACATTTCAATTTAGATACTAACGCAGAAGAGAAATTACGTTGCAACCATTGAGCTTTACGTAGCGTATGACATCAGATACTGAAAGTGAAGTCTTGTAGTTATTTTATCTCTTATCATTTTATAAATTTTATTATATATACCACGCAACTAGGAGTATATATAACGCTCATATTGAAAAACAAATCCAACATTTCAAGCTTCTTTCAACAAAATATAGAATATAAGAATAACCCATTTCTCCTCCTGTTCATCAGTAATGCTTGGCGAGAGAATTTAGTGTGACGTCGCCAACTTGGCGGCTTTTTTAAATATTGCTAAATTGACACAAATGTCGCCAAATTGATAAAAATGGCGTCAAATGAATATTCTGATTTCCGTCATATGACGTACATACATTCCAGTATGAAAGAATGCAACAAGGATATATTTATGTTCTCATATTTTTACTTTCCTTATATACATAATGTATAAGGAAAGTATTGTGACGGGGTCGAAAACTCGAATTCGAGTTTTCGACGGGAGAGCACGTTTCAAGCATCCTTGATCACAAATCAAACATTTTTGAAGTGATGTCTGTGTGTGTGTGTGGAGACGATAACTGACGAACGAATGGACCGATTCAAACGAAATTTGGTACAAAAATCACAATCCGTAAACACTGGAAGCCTATGTTTTTATACACAATCAAATGTTCAGAACCCCCCCCCCCCCTAAATTTTCGAGTGAAATTTTGAAAAAATCGTCAAAAAATCAAAACCGCAAATAAAGTTACGCAAATAGACATTTCTTATGTAATTTTTCATCAGAAAACGATTGACATAAATTTCAGAACGCTAACATGAACCGTTCTTGAGATATTGCACATTTTTGAAAAAAATTATCAAAAAGTCATATTAAATAAAAAAAATATTTCCTATTGAGAAACATGTTCACTTTTCATATGTAATACCATGCGATAAATTGGGTGACATCATTCTCGTGGATCCAGCTCGTTCCATTCATGAAAAAAGATACTTTGAGTAATACTTTTGTATTTGAACGCCAATAGTCATTTATCTGCTGTAAGAATAACTTATTTCTACGTCCATAACGCTTGGCGAGATTTTGGCGAGGAGAAGAGAGAGATGGAATATCGCCAACTTGGCGACTTTTTGAAATGTTGCCAAATTAACTAAAATCTCGCCAAATGGATAAAAATGAGTCTAAATCAATGAAAATGACGACTAATTGCCGAAAATTCAATATCTTGGAAAGAATATTAGTATCTACTATAAGAAAAACCTATTTTTTTTACTGTAAAAGTAGTAAATTCATTACATTATATAAGGAAAGTCATGTGTTGCCGATATCAGATTTTTTTTAAGGTGTATATGAAATCCCTAGGGCACTGCACGATAGGACAACGTTAGAGGGCCAGGGTCGCTTATAGATGGAGGGAACGGACACCACTCAAGTGTGTGTAAATGTGGGGGAGGAAGGAGGTCTCTGGAAGAGGCCAGATCACCCACTTGAGACAATCCCCAAATTCACGAGAATTGTGGGGCCTCCAAATTCACAAAACGGGGCAATCAAATGTGAAGGGGGCTCTGTGACAAATTTTTGTAGGGGCCCATAATTTGTATGGGAGCCCCTGACCCTTTTATTAGAGGGTACAAAGACTAGCTCGCCTCCTGTTAGAGATAGGGGTAAAAATTCATTTAAAAAGCTGCAGAGTTTTGAAAAATTAGTATTCAGCATTTTTGTCGATCAGCAAAAGTTGCAAAATAACTGTCTAAATAACTATATTAAAAGAGACAGTTTAATTAATCTGTATTTAAGTGTAACCGTAGAGACATTAGAAAATACGTGAAAACATCTTATTACACTTGTACTAGCATGCATCGCTGCTAAAAGTGAACATTTCATGTCTTATGTACCAATGCAAGTCAATTTTATTCAATACCATTATCCAGAATCTAAAAGTTTGTGTTCTGGAACTCAAATAATTCGTTCACACCCAAAAATTCGTTGTTTATTCCCCTTTGAGTGGTGATAGTGGTAGTGGTGGTGGTGGTGGTGGTGGTGGTGATGTGTGTGGGGGGAGAGTGATGTAGATTGATTGTATACACTGGTTATCAGGGTTTCTTTTCATCTTCTGCGAGGAAACAAAAATGCTTAGCACAAATTTTCCAACGCTCCACAACTTTGTAACTGGCGTTTTTACTTTCCTTATATATGTAATGTATAAGGAAAGTATTGGAACGGGGTCGAAAATTCGAATTCGAGTTTTCGACAGGAGAGCACGTTTTAAGCATACCTGATCACGAATCAAACATTTTTGAGGTAATGTCTATGTGTGTGTGTGTGTGTGTGTGTGTCAGTGAGTCTGTGGAGATGATAGCTGACGAACAAATCGACCGATTCGAACGAAATTTGGTACAAAAATCACAATCCGTGAATACTGGAAGCCTGTTGTTTTTAAATGTAATCCAATGTTCAGAACCCCCTTAAATTGTCGAATGAAATTTTGAAAAATCATCAAAAAATCAAAACCTTTAATAAAGTTACGCAAATAGGCATTTCTAATGTAATTTTTTCTTAGAAAACGATTGACATAAACTTTAGAATGCTAGCATGAACCGTTCTTGAGATATTGCACATTTTTTAAATAAATTTAGCAAAAAGACCCATAGATTAAATAAAATATATTAACTGTTGAGAAACATGTTCACTTTTCATATGTAATATCATGCGATAAATTGGGTGACATCATTCTCGTGGATCTATTTCATTCCATTCATGAGAAAAGATACTTTGAGTAATACTTTTGCATTTGATTAATACTTTTGATTTATCTGCTGTAAGAATAACTTATTTCTAACGCTTGGCGAGATATTCATAACGCTTATCGAGATTTTGGCGCCGAATTTGGTGGAATGTCGCCAACTTGGCGACTTTTTTAAATGTTGCCAAATTAACGGAAATCTCGCCAAATGGATAAAAATGACACTAAGTCTGTGAAAATGACGATTAATTGACGAAAATTCAATGTCTTGGAAATAATATAAGTATCTACTATAAGAATAATCTATTTTTTTTTTGCACTGTAAAAGTAGTAAATTCATTGCATTATATAAGGAAAGTCATGTGCTGCCTACATCAGATTTTTTATATTACTAAAGTAACTGGGCGCAATTCTGGTGTCAATATGAAAATAGAAATTAACAAGAAAGATTAATAATGCATAAAGCATTAATTATGGAACACTTCCCAAATGAAATGAAATTTTGTTTAAACAGCGCTAACATGCGATACATTCAGCACTGAGATTAGTTAAATTACCACAGTACTACAATAATTTATTGTACTTGGAAACTTAAAACTTCATTAAAAAGGGAAATGCTTTAAATTATCTGCCCCTCTATGTAAAATCAATGAATAATTTATTCATATCACTTATATTCCAGACTAAGGGCTAAATAATTTTGCGTTAAAAATTCAGCAATTCTTATACAACTCATCTTACAATCGCTTGATTTGTTTACATTGTGCATGCTCTAGAAATTAGGCTTCGTTGTAGGAATAATCAAAGTTCAGTGATCATTAAAAATAAAAAATATTGAAATTCCGTAGCCACAGAATTTAATTACACAGATAACATGCAAAATTAAAACGGCTTTAGGACGGATGCAACACTAAATATAAATTTAAAAGATCTTCAAACATCACAATTTTTACACAGAGGAAAAATGTCGAGGCCATATTTTATTTTGAACTCAATCACGTGATCTCTTCATATAAAATTGGTGTAATTATTATTTCAATTTTTATTTAAAAGACTACTATGCTAAACCATTTTGCTGAAATTGTTTTATACATTTTACTCGAGAGAATATAAATATTTCCTAAATTTTTCGAAGCAATTTGTGAATTTTAAATCCGCTTAAAATATGTTTAAAAACTTAGGTCCCATAGGGTTCAATGTATTTCTTTTTTTCATCCCGAGTTCAATCCGAAACTAATTGAGTAATATTATTCATTTATATTCCCATATGTCCCACAAATTGTCTCAACAACATACTAAAATTTCATTTTGAAAAAAGTAATTTTTACACAGTTATCCTGCCCGGCCATACAATTAACTGCCATTAACCCCTGGGTTGGCTGTATGGTCTGGGCCTTTCACAGTTATCCTGCGAACGGAGAGACAGACAGAATGAACAAACTCATAAACACTTCACAACTATGTTGGAAAATGTAAAAACTGGCACTAAATAAGATAATTAAAATAATTTTTTGATTATTAAATTTTATTGGTCATTAAAGTTAAGAGAAGAAAACATTCTTTATTAGCAATTATATAAGAAATTTCATATACTCTTTTGCAAAAAACACAAAACACCCCTAAAAGATAATCCGATTATCTCGAAATTTCGCATTCAAATTTCTTTGTACCAAGTATGCAAATGATTAAATTTGCAAGGCCAATGAGTGTTAACTTCGGTCATAGCGAGCATTTCTACGGCGCAACTAGCATCCTATGAAACAGGTTAAAAATGTAGAAGGTTTATATTTCCACGTTATCGGCGTTGTAATTCCGTGGAGACACAACCAATAATGCCGTTACGACGTTGCCGAAGATCTTATAAGCAATTAGACGGTTTGAACGTGGTAGTGTAGTGGGGATGCGTGAAGTTGGCTGGTCATACCGAGCAACAGGCCGCCACCTACACCGAACAGACTCTGCTGTACAAAGGTGCTGGCAGCAATGGTTGCTGGAAGGAATTCATCGGCGGCATGAAGGCTCTGGAAGGCCAACGTGCACGAATGTGAGGTGCACGGTCATCAGACATTTCGCCAATCGAGTATGTATGGGACTGGGACATGCCAGGCCGCCAGATTCGGGCACCCCGAAATGTAGCAGATCTGGAGCAATAATTGAGGATTACCTGGCAGAATGTATCGCAGGATGACATTAGGAAACTTTATCATTCCTTACCTAGACGTATACAAGCATGCATTGCCGCCAACAGGGGTTTCACCAATTACTGATTTGAAAATTCAATGTGCAATTGCTAACCATTGATGGGTCCTGTGGCCTTGATTTTGTAATCATTTCGTGACCTGTGGATGAATTGTACGCATATTTAATTTAAAAGAAAACAATATTTTTCTTCATGGTGCTTCGTTTTTTGTTTTTTTTTCAAAAGTGTGTATATTAGCATCTTACATTATAAAGGAAAATATCTCTCTCTCTCTCTCTCTCTCTATGTATGTATGTGTGTAGAGTCTAGAGCGGAAAATCTATACGTCGTACAGCCATGGAATTTTTATGCCCTGGGAAAGTGCACCTCGGTGTTGTTTTTAACACTTTACAACATAGTTGAAGAGTGTTTATGTCTTTGTTCATTCTGTCTGTCTGTTCGTTCGCACGATAACTGCCGTAAATAACTGACTTTATCAAAATGAAATTTTAGTATGTTGTTGAGACAGTCTGTGAGAAATACGGGAATGTAAATGAATAATATCACCCATGGATTGAACCCTGGATTAAACCCTGGTTGAAAAAATGAAATACATTGAACCCTATATTTTATTGCAATTTTATTTCAATATTTTATTTTCTATTACATTAAAAAAGTTTCAATATTTTGTTTATTAAGTAATGGCGGATTCCGGGAGGGTATGAATGATTTTTTGTGTATACGATAGCGGCCACAAATATTAATGGATTTTCACGAAAATATCCGGTTTTATTATCTAAAAATCTAGAACTGAATGGAATTTTTTTTAATTCAATCGAAAACTTCAAAATGGATTCGAAATTTTATATTGCTTAGCATGGCAACATTGGACAAAATTTGGCATAATCATGCATGAAAAGGTTCATTTATGGCTCACTGATCACTAGACTGATTATAGTTTCAATCATTAAGGTGACAAATAGTAGCGATTAAATTAATTTATTCGTCATTAGCACCTCCCCCCCCTCTCCTCAGGGGGAAATTATCCCCCGGGCTGTACATTGTCAAGTATCGTATCAATCGAAATATTTGTTACAAGTCCTTTAAAGTGAAGGATAACACGCTATCATTGCAATCATTTCGACCCACAATACCGATCTTTCAAAATTTTCTGGTAAAATTTGAAGGAAAAAAAAAATTACTAAAAAATGGATTCTGGTATGAAAAAATCGAGTTGGACAACTCTCCAGTTATTTTTTTATTCATCTTGATTCAGTTAGATATTTTAATAACAAAGTCTTTAAGAACAATATCATTGAAGTATTACTAAAATTTGCACATTTTCAATCACAAGCAACGTCTGTATCTACTGACTGATATATCTACTGAGAGCATAAAATGCATACTTCAGAAGCAAACAAAATATATTCTTCGTTGGTTTCCCAATCACTGCAATTTTTTAAAAATTTTAATGATTTTAATAAAAATTTTAATAATTTTAATAAAAAATTTTATTAGTAAAATTATAATGAAAATTTTAATAAAGATTTTAATGCATTTTAATTAAAAAAAAATATTAGTTAAATATTTTAATTAATAAAATTTTAATAAAATAATAATTATTATTTTATAATTTATATAAATTAACAAAATAATAATTTTAATAATTTATATAAATTATATATATAATATAAATAAAATTATACAATATGTATCATTTTAATAACAAAATTTCAATAAATATATTTTAATAAATTTTTAATAAATAAATTTTAATAAATTTATTAAAATAATAATAAAATTTTAATAAATTTTAATATAATAATAAATCATGGTTGTATATGCAATCCTGATTGTATATGCATTATGGACATTCAAATCATCTAAACCTTCACATGTATTTTTACTTTCTCATACCATAGAATATAGTATAGAAAAAGTATAGTTTTCACGAAAATTTTCAGTTTTGAGATTTTGATGAAAATATATGTTTTAGGACCTCCTGAACACGATTTGACTATCTTTAGAGTAATGTCCGTCTGTCTGTCTGTCTGTCTGTGGTCAATTTTTCGTGTACACAATACCTGCCACAAATATCAATGGATTTTCACGAAACTTTATATCCGGCTTTGTTAACGGAAACATTTAGAACAAAATAGACTATTTTGAAATTCGGACGAAATCTTAAAACTTTATTCAAAAATTTTATAATTTCTTAACATGGCAGCATGAGGATAAAATTTGACATAATTATGCTTAAAAACGGTTATTTATAGCTCAATGATCACTAAACAGTTCCATCATTGTAGGAAAAAATTGCCGAGATACAATTTTTTTATTCCTAACGATATTAGCCCCACGGAGGGCAAGTTACACATTCGCCGTGGTCTCTCATTATCGACCTTGGTATTTATCGAAAAAAATTTCAAGCCCCATAAAATGAAAGGTAGCATTCTGTTATTGTGATCATTCGGACCAATAATACAAATTTTTTAAATTTTTTTTTCAAAGAAAAAAAAAAAAAAATTCAGCAGCTATTTAAGATTGGATAAATGTCAGAAGTTCAAGTTAAGCAGTACCTCAGCTAACTTTAGTGGCCGAACAAGGTTACCTGTGAACGATTTACAACTTATTTGTCGTGATCGTTTCAGCAAAATGTCGCTTACAACATTAGTAATTTTAAGAGAGTGTAAGTTTTTAAAAAGATTTATCTAATAAATAGACAAAACCTAAATTATGTGACCCGTACATGAACTTCGCTATATATTATTTTTTTTTTACTTTTTCAATTATTTAATTTTTATTTGGTAATTTGATTTTTATATTAACATCAAATGAACATATCTCATGAACAGGAAACATCGTCAAAACAGTTTATCTTAACTTATTGCAATGGATAATTCCGGCCTCTTTTTTTATTTTTTTATTCGATTCGAAATGTTTCAAAACGGACAACGGTATAAAAATTTTTATTCTTCGAACTGTATTTCATGTTTTATTAGCAGTCAAAGTTCGGCTTTCTGACTGTGGCGGGAAAACGGTCCATTTTGACGCGCATGGAATATGACGTCACAAGGTTCTTCCGCGACTCCCGTCATTGGAGAATTGATGCATAAGTTTGGTTATATTCGGAAAGTTCCTATAATTATAATTGTTTCTTCATTCTCAAACTTCCGAATAGTTATAAGTATTGTATCGTTCCAATGTGCCATACTGCTAGATTTACATCCTCAGATAAAATATTTATATCTGGGCCAAAAAATATTTTTCGTGAAAAATTATGTGAAGCGCAGGAAGCCAGATTGTAAACAAAATTCATCACTGTCATTACAGAGAGTTCGTTACGTATGCTATTAAGTTTGTATTGCTTTAGTAAAATACTTTTTTAGTTAATACTATGAATGCAGAACATGAGAAAGAAGAGAGTAAACAACAATAATATAACTCGCTGACTTTGGTTTAAACAGTCATAACTATTAAACAACTTATGCTTCAGTTAATTTTTAACAAAGTCTGAGTAATAATACGAATTTTGCTATCTATCAGAATCAGAACAATAGTACTTTAAAGATACAAAGTATATTAATTAATATATAATAAATATATTAAAAAAAATTATAGCTCATATTAAATTATAACTTTAATTACGAAAAGAATTACACATAAAATAATTAAATTTCATCAAATTCAATTGAATTTTCTACATCAGAGCACATATATTTATATTTTTTCATATACGTTTTTTCAACATTGCATAGCAATAAACAAGTTCTGAAACACTATCTATTCCTATCTATTCCTATCTGAAACACTATCTATTCCACCGGCCGACTAATCGGTTGCTCATGTCCTTGCTGACGAGCCGGTCGGTCTGGGTCTTCAACACTATCTATTCCTAACCTGTTTCGAATCTTTGAATACACAAATGAAAAATTAATTTTTTTCAACATTGCATAGCAATACACAAGTTTTGAAACACTATTTATTCCCAACCTGTTTCGAATCTTTGAATGCACAAATGAAAAATTAGAGAATATTCTCTCTATTGCAGCACTGCTTGAAGGGCATGTTTAGAGATGTGCAAGTGACTTGCAAAAGTCTTTAGAAATATCACATGCTCTTGCTATACTTCTCCACCATTTATTAGCATTAACAGTCTTAATCACTTTATCTGGTCCATATGTTTTTTTTATACAAAAAAAAAGAAAATTGTAGGAATTTTAAAAGATTACTTCTATAAATTATTCATAAAAGTTATACTTAGAGGTTCAAATAAGGATAAAATGAAGATTGATTTCACAACTTCTTATTAATCAATTAATGTTTCATTATGTTTTATCATTTTAATTAAACATCTAAATATTAATGAAATAACTAATTAATATTCTGATTTAAGTCTCAATTATATTATGTACAAAATTATATTGTTTTTTGTACATTTTTTTAAATCCAGCCATTTTTTTCAGTTTTTGCAGGTTTTTACCAGGTTTTTGCCACTGTCCTGGCAAAATGGCCAACCCTAGGAGTAAGTAAGGACACTGAGCTGCAGCAATTGTGATATTCTAAATATTGCAACTTTCCCAGCTATTGGAAAATCCAGGTTAAAAACTAAGCTATCGAAATTAGAATCACTCGATTCAAAACCCAATTATATACACTTGCAAGACTTTAGAAGCGCTACGAATTCTTGCTCATTGTTCATTGCTAGCACTTTTAGTTTTTGAAAAATAAGCATTACAAACTCGTAAAATGAAAATTTTTCAATCTTCTACAACTTGTTAAGACGATTACTCGAAAACAAAGTCAGTAAGGTTCAATATATTAGCTTTTTTTTTCTCAAAAAGTAGATTCAGAAACTAAATTTACTAATACATATTTTTGTCGCTTACTATTTATATCTATCTTTTGAAGTTTGAGTGAAAGTAGCAAAAATTAAAATATCACTTGCTTGGATAGACGCTTTAAGTGTTTTCTAAAAAAGTTCCAAAGTATTAAAATTATTTCATATATTCATAATCTGAACCAACGAAACAAGAAAAAAATATGTACATTGTTATCTATCACGTTCGGAGAAATTGGCATCCAAAGTGTTTGCATTTTTCGTAATGCTCCGATTTCCACCACAGATACCTTAAACGTAAATGCAATTCACGTAATAATAATTATTATTATCATTATTATTAAAAGCATTCAAGAAAAGGGTATCAAGTTTACATCTCGAGCTTCAGCTGTCACAAAATATTTATTATTTCTGAAAGAGAGCGCCATCACAGTTCAGACGCCATCACATTTCTGAAAGAGAGCGCCATTCTGAAAGAGAGCGTCAGCACAGTAAAATCGATCTTAGGCAAATTGTCTGATTGCCCTTTAACAAAACCAGAATCCATGTTTACAATAAAATAAAATAAGGAACAAACTCAAGCAGACCAAGAACAAATGGGTAAAATAATTATAAACAAATTGTAAACAAAATTAAACGCAAAAATTAAACGCAAAATTAAACGCAAATATCTCAGTAGAAACAGCACATAATAGAATGTTGCATCACAGGTCGAACGGGCGTTGTGACGTCACAGCCAATCACGGGCTGTTTTGTGTTTGAATAGATTTTGCGCTTTTTCATTTCTTGATATTTAAATAGATAATTATTTTAAGAGAATTTCGCTTGGATTTTTGAAATCAGAAAAAAATTCTCTATAAATATCAATTGATTTTAAGATCTTTTTAAAAAAAATCGAAATTGTCCATTTGATGGTATGAGATTTCACATGAAAAATGTCACAGAAAATAATCACTTTCTATAAATAGACGTGCATCTTTTAGCTTTTATTTCATTTTTTTTTCATGTTTTCGGGCCATGATTTGAAAAAGAATCTACTATTTTTTTAACTAAAAAGTAATAAGCAAGATTTTCGCTGCTTATTAGATTGCTCATCACCAACTATAAATTTCATTTAAATTTTATCTTTTTTGAGATGTAGTTAACACGTGCGTACATCGCATTCAGCTTGCGTATATCACATACACACGCATGTACGAAAATAGCCGTATCTCTGAAAATAAGTGCATTGCGTTCTAACACCCACAAAAATACGCAAATATAACGAAAACTTGATTTCGAATATTAGAAGTGTTACAATAATTCTCGTATACACGGCACATTATGTATTATAGAGAATATAAAATTGCGATAAATATTGTGAAGTAAATAGCATAGGGCTACATAGCTGAGTTTTCAGGTCCAAAATGCTGTAAAGAAACGATAAATATTTTTTATTTTCTTTGTCTTCTTTTCCATGAGCTATGTCTTTTAAAATTAGCGAGATACGACTTTTTAAATTAAACAATGAGAAGTTAAATACATTACATTACCATATGAATAGCATTATTAGAATTTGGATTTTCAGTTTTATGAAATTAATTATTTGACCTCAAACCATCGGTTTTATATAATATAATATTAGTTTCGTAATTTCAAAGTTTTTCCTTTCCCTACAATACATAGTAATATATCGGGAAAATATTGGAATTGTGTCGAAAATCGCAACTCGATTTTCCGACTGATCTACATGTTTCGAGCACTCTAGAACCTGGAAAAGCGGTTTTCAGTCTTTGTAGGTCTGTTTGTGTGACTGTGTGTCTGTGTAACTGTGTGTCTGTGCGACTGTGTGTTTATGTGACTGTGTGTCTGCCTGTTCAGTGTATAATATCCACTCCAGCTTAAAAACTAATTGATAAAATTTTTCCTAAAATGGGTAAAAATGTATCTTGTAGTTTACTCTGGTGCTGATTAGATTTTGGTACGATTCGGAAAAAATGAACCTTCCTCTTTTTGTTAAATGATCGCCAAAAACCATTAAAATCTGAAATAAAAGACTACGTATATACTCATATAAATCAATTAAATGCTTTTTTATATGTAATTTTTTACAACGAAAAGAATAAGAACAACCCCATAACTCTAGGACTACAGATACTCTAATAATATTTCAGTTTTTCTTATTTTTGCCACGTCGCTTTTGAAAATACTTCCAGTCATCAAATGAGAACGAAACTTAAAATAAAACTGCAAACTCAGTGTCATTTCAAGTAATTATCCGTGTTATTTTGCCCAATTAAACTTAATAAATTATAAAGAAAGAAACAGAAAACGAACGAATCTGTAGTGAAAGTCATGTATTGTCCACATCAGATTTTTTTTACATATGAACTCTATTTCTTAGCTGATGTTAACAGCAATTCTTCTAATTACCAAATCAGATTTGCGCGAAATATAAGTTAACTGGGTTCTTTGACTGGATTCTTGAACGATTTTTCCTGATGTCATCAGGAAAAGTGCCAAATGTTAATGCACAATTCAATGCCAAAAACATTATGCCATGGAACTTGCATATCATTATTTCGCTTTGAAAGAAGGTGTAAAGGTGTCGGAATGAACACGCAGGCATCTTTTGATAAGAACAATGAGTTTATTCTAAAACTGTAGAAATCATAAAATAAACTCCATTAATGTAATATACACAAATAATAAATACAAATAATAAATCAGAATGTACATGGTCCACTAATTACACCATCGTTAGCATCCACACAAGCCACGCTCCACATATCAACTCTTACCATCTTCCGCCATTATCCTTCATCTCGCACGTCGCTATTTTATAACCTGGTTGTCAACTCCCCGTACCGTCCGCAATCTGCCCGGCTGTTATTTAAATTTAATCTCTTCTTTCCCCGGGAAAGACACTGCTTGCAAAATAAGAAGTCGAGAATAGAAATTGTTGATCCTTATAAAGGAAATTCATTATATTATCATTTTATTTTTATATGGCCTGGAATTTGATTAACTAATCATTCGCGCTTACAACAGCTGGATCGGGAAACATTTTCCGCGGTATGACTTTGCCCTAGCGTAGCGCGAAAGAAGGAACACACTACACCCTTAACGGACACTACAATAGCCATGCCCGCAAGTGGGATTCAACCCCCCCCCCCCCCCATCAATCAAGTGAGCACGAAGAAACGTTTACCATAGACCTCTGGACTATCGGGACGGCAGTCACTGTATTATGTCGGGAAAGTCATGTGCTGCCCACATCATTGCCCACATCAGTTTTACTTTCCCTATAATACATGTTAAAGCATAGGGAAAATACTAGAATCGTGTCGAAAATCGCCACTCGAGTTTTCAACGGATCTACATATTTCGAGCACTCTAGAATCCGAAAAAACTATTTTTAGAGTGACGGCTGTGTGTCTGTTGTACTATGTACGTATCCACTCTAGGTGAAAAACTAATTGACAAAAATTTAGTATATAAGTTACTTGTGGGTTACTCTGGTGCTGATCAGATTCTGGTATGATTCGGGAAATTTGCCTTTTTTGCAAAATGGCCCGCAAAATTCGTGAAAATCTAAAATTAAAGAATACATATGCTCAAATGTATCCATTAAATGCTTGTTTTATACGCAGATTTTGACGATGTAAAGAATAAGACCAACCCTATAATTCATCCTCGAGACGTCTATAGATAGGGTCCGTTTGTAGAGAAAGTTATGTGCTGCCCGCATCACATTTTTTAGAATTTAGACAATTTGTCAGTATTAAAGCTTATCACAGAAATCACGGACTTTTTCTCTCACTGCATTCATGGTTTAAAATGTGTATCCCTTCGTTAAATCCTCGCATGCTTCCTCAATTAAAAGCAAATGTTTATCTAAAAAATCTATGAATCCACTCCGAATCAATCCTTCAAATGAACACAGGGAAGTGAGTGAGTGACTCACTTTCCTGAGTCACTCACCTCATTTGCATAACGCGGTGTTTTTGAGCGGTGTTTCCAAGATGCCATAGGTGATGCTTCCCACCCTCTAACGTCATCAAATAAAACAACACGAAAACAAATTCGAAGAAGAAGCGTCGGCCTCGGAATCTCACTTGGTGGTGTGTTCTTCAGCAGACTAGAGCTGAAAGACCCCTCAAACTTAACTCAGTTCTCGCGCTTCGCCGTCACTGATGGCCCCAAAATAGCGCCGAGGATGAAGACCTTAAGGTGGATTATAGTTTTTGCAGCTCTGATGGTACTGTGCTCGGCCTTACCTAGTAGAATTCATGTCGGTAAGTCTATATTATTTTCAATTAGACAGTGGTGGTGGATCAAACATTCGGTTTTGGGGGAGACTACGTGTATCTTTTTTTAATCTCCCTCTCTCTTTTTCTCAATACAATGGCTAAACTGTAATAGGAGTAATTAAAAGTCAAATAATCTTAAACAGCCGTAGATCTTAAACATTTTTACGTAGATGCCCTGAGACAATAAATAAATAAATAATTGCATAAATTATTTTTTTTCATACAGTAAATCCATTCGCAGTGAGTATTTTCTATGCAAAAATTCATCTACCACCACCTCCTCTGCATTGATTAATACTGATTTATGGATGTACAAAACACAACTAACCAATATAACAATATGACACAAAAATTAATAAACAGTATAACATAATATAACACAAACTTATGAATAATATAACATAAAAATTAATAAACAATGTAGCATAATATAACACAAACTTGTGAACAATATAGCAATATAACATATTATAACACAATGCAACACTTATAAACAATATAACACAAAATTTTTAAAAAATCTGATGTGGATAACACGTGACTTTCGCTGCAGACTCATATTCACGTTCTTTTTATTTCTTCAATATATCATTAAATAGAGTTTAATTGCACAAAATAGCAGCCACAATTATTTTAAATGACACTGAATTGGCACTTTTAATTCAATTTTCGTTTTCATTTGGTAGCCGGAATTATTTTCAAAGGTGGCGTAGCGAAAATGAGAAAAACTAAAATATCGCGAGAACGGCTAGTCCTGGAGGCATGGGGTTAATCTCATTCTTTTTGTCGTCAAACATTACATATTAAATAAACATTTGATTGATATATTTGGGCATACGTAATCTCTTACATTTAGATTTAACGATTTTTGCCGGCTATGTCGCAGAAAAAGGTAGGTTCTTTTATCCCGAATCATACCAAAATCTAATCAGCACTAGGGTCACTCACAAGGGGCTTACTAAATTTTATGAAATTCGGTCAATTAGTTTTTCAGGTTTGTAGAGTAGATACAAAATACACACAGACAGACAGGCAGGCACACAGACGTCACGCTAAAAATAGAGTTTTCGTATTCTAGGGATCCCAAAACTTGTAGATCCGTCGAAAACACGAGTTGCGATTTTCGGCACGATTCCAATACTTACCGTGTATTGCAGGGAAAGTAATTAGTGTGTTCTAAAGTGAAAAAAATCTGACGTGGGTAGCACATGACTTTCCCTGCAGACTCATATTCACGTTCTCTTTATTTCTTTAATAATTCATTAAATTGAGTTTAATTGCTCAAAATAACACCCATGAACATTTAAATTTAAATTGAATTCGCACTTTTAATTCAATTTTCATTCTCATTTGGTAACTGGAATTATTTTCAAAGGTGGCGTAGCGAAAATGTGAAAACAAAACAATTAAAATACTTCGATAACAGCTAGTCCTAGTGTAATGGGGTTGGTCTTATCATTTTTATCTTTAAAAGTTACGTATAAAACAAGCATTTAATTGATATATTTGAGCATACGTAATTTTTTAATTTAGATTTTGACGATTTTTGCGGGTCATTTTGCAAAAACAGGCAGGTTCTTTTTTTACGAATCGTACCAAATCTAATCAGCACCAGGTCACCCACAAGTGACTTAACTACCAAATTTTATGAAATTCGGTCCATTAGTGTTTGAGTTAGAGTGGATACATACATTGCACAGACACACAGACAGACACACACACAGACGCCACACTAAAAATAGTTTTTTCGTATTCCAGAGGTCTCGAAACGTGTAGATTAGTTTCTAAGCTAGAATGGATACATACATTGCACAGACAGACAGACAAAGACAAACACACACACAGACGTCAAGCTAAAAATAGTATTTTCGTGCTCTATAGGTCCCGAAACGTGTAGATCCGTCGAAAACTCGAGTTGCGATTTTCGGTATGATTCCAATGCGTTCCCTATACATTACCATGTATTGCAGGGAAAGTAAAAAATATACTCTATAATATAAGTCAAAAAGTCATTTTATCAAGTGCGATGATTTTATTTCGAAGGGGGGGATATGAAGCCCCTAGCCCCTCTCCTGGGCCCGCGAGTACAATTAGCTCATTCCGTGAAAATTAGCTCTGCCGTGCCAAAATCAAAAACGGTACTTTAAAATTTTCAAAACTGGATACTGATATTACTAAATTCTCTAATATTAACACGGGAAAATTTCAACATCATTTTGTAATCTAATAAATTATGAAAAGATTGATACTAGTTGTTTTATCGTGCTTCCATTCTGACGTAAGATATTTAAGAAAAGAAAAATCGGATGTAGGGAACACGACTTTCCCTACATAATGCAATGGTTTTACTTCTTTCAGAGCAAAATAATGGTATTACTTCTTTGCTTCTTTAACAGCAATATAATGGTGTTACTTCTTTACTTCTTCCACAGAAAAATAACGGTGTTACTTCTTTGCTTCTTTAACAGTAAAATAATGGTGTTATTTCTTTATTTCTTTCATAGCAAAACAATTGTGTTACTTCTTTCACGGCAAAGTAATAGTTGAAGACCCAGACCGTCCGACTCGTCCAGAGGACTTAGAGTAACTAGTTGGACGGCCCGGCAAAGTAATAGTGTTACTTCTTTACTTCTTTCACGGCAAAATATTGGTGCTACTTCTTAACTGCTTTCACAACAAAATAATGATGCGACTTCTTTACTTCTCTCATAGCAAAATAATGGTGTTACTTCTTACACAGC
Organism: Amaurobius ferox; assembly: GCA_951213105.1. NCBI lineage: Eukaryota > Metazoa > Arthropoda > Arachnida > Araneae > Amaurobiidae > Amaurobius > Amaurobius ferox. Next base: position 22,118,866 of record OX578139.1, on the reverse strand, counting down.
AAAATAATGGTGTTACTTCTTTCACAACAATATAATTGTGTTACTTCGTTATTTCTCTCACGGCAAAATAATGGTGTTACTTCTTTCACACCAAAATAATGGTGTTACTTCTTTCACGGCAAAATAATGGTGTTACTTCTTTATTTCTTCCACAGCAAAATAACGGTGTTACTTCTTGGCTTCTTTAACAGTAAAATAATGGTGTTACTTCTTTATTTCTTTCATAGCAAAACAATTGTGTTATTTCTTTCACAACAATATAATTGTGTTACTTCGTTATTTCTCTCACAGCAAAATAATGGTGTTACTTCTTTCACACCAAAATAATGGTGTTACTTCTTTCACGGCAAAATAATGGTGTTACTTCTTTATTTCTTCCACAGCAAAATAACGGTGTTACTTCTTTGCTTCTTTAACAGTAAAATAATGGTGTTACTTCTTTATTTCTTTCATAGCAAAACAATTGAGTTATTTCTTTCACAGCAAAGTAATAGTGTTACTTCTTTACTTCTTTCACGGCAAAATATTGGTGCTACTTCTTTAATGCTTTCACAGCAAAATAATGATGCGACTTCTTTACTTCTCTCATAGCAAAATAATGGTGTTACTTCTTACACAGCAAAATAAGGGTGTTACTTCTTTCATAACAATATAATTGTTACTTCGTTACTTCTCTCACAGAAAAATAATGGTGTTACTTCTTTCACACCAAAATAATGGTGTTACTTCTTTCACGGCAAAATAATGGTGTTACTTCTTCACTTCTTTCAAGGCAAAATAATGGTGCTACTTCTTTACTGCTTTCACAGCAAAATAATGGTGCGACTTCTTTACTTCTCTCATAGCAAAATAATGGTGTTACTTCTTACACAGCAAAATAATGGTGTTACTTCTTTCACAGCAAAATAATGGTGTACAAGATCCACAGAACTATGTTTTGCGCATTGAATAAACACTCCGTAATTGAAATTAGGTGATTTTTGGCAACTTATTGGTCTAAACAGAATAGCTTATTAGCCGGTAAATTCCTCATCAAAATGAAATTTACATTTGATTAATATCTGTTTAAAGAAATGATTTCTGGCGAATTCTTGAGCGCCAAAATACAAAACTATTACAAGAAGTTTCTTCTCTCGTGAAAGGAATCAACTAGATCAACGAGATTTATGTTAGCAAATTTGTTAAATAATGTTGCATACAGAAAGTATACATATTTGTTGATACTTACTACATTTTTAATTTTATGAATTTTTTTTTATAATATTTATTTGAAAAACGTGCTATATCTCAAGCATGAACCATGCTATAGTTCTGAAAGCTGTATCATGAGTTTTCTAATGAAAAATTAAGTATAATGTAATTATTTACGCAACAGTATTAAAGAACTTGATTAAAAAATTAGTCCTGACCATTCGAAATTGGGGATGTTTTCCGAACATTTAATCACATTTAAAATCACTAGAGTTCCAGTATTTACTAACTCTATTACAATCGTGCCAAATCGTTTTCCAAAGATTTCATTCATTCGTGAAATATCGTGTCCACAGGACGGACACGCAGAAATGCACACACACTAATACTCTAACATTAACACACACAGATGAAATACCTATACTGTGCATCAGATTTTAATTTTTTATATACAAACTGGAAAAATTGTATCACTTTAACCTTTATTTTGTAAAGACTAGTTTTTTCCAACAATCTTTGAAGTGCAGACGATGATAAAGAAACCAAGTCACTCACTGGGTCACAATAAGGTTGCCAACATGATCGTTATCGTGATCATTTTCTCGCTATTTGTTTTCCTGATCCCGTTTGAATAAATTTGTTGAATAATGTAAGAGATGTCTTTGTTGAATAATGTAAGAAAAATTATCATATTCTACAAAAAAAATTCTTTTCACTTTCTCATATTATAGAATATATGCAGTGTCCACTTCCACTATAAGAGCTTGCAATTTCGTCCTAGTAGCTCAACGGTAGAGAGGTTGGCTGGCCAGTTCGGAGATCCAGGGTTCGACTCCCGGTTGGGGCAGCAAGGTTCTTTACAATGGCGCGCGAACGAATTAACCCTGTAGGTTAGTGGGGAAATGTCGGAGGTATGAAAGTGGCCTTAGTACGACTAGCACGGATTTAGTGGATTCTGGGATGTTGAGTAAAAATGTCTAATAGGGAGAATAACGACCACGCAAGATACTACCCCGGGCAAAAGGTGGAATAGCAGGAAGCTGACTTGAGATAAAAATAGCACGAGGGGGTGTCGGATTGTCAGTTGCACGCCAATCTGACATTAGAGGGTGCAGAATGCAGAGTAACTTTGACAATAAGAGCTTAGAAATTCGTTCCAGTAGCTGCACAATAGAGCGTTGCTCGGCCAGTTCGGAGATCAAGAGTTCGGTTCTCGGTTGGGGCAGCAAGAATCTTTACATATAGTATAGAAAAAGTATTGTTCTGACGAAAATTTTAGATTTTGATTTTGATACCAATATGTGCTTTAGGACCTACTGATCACGTTTTGACTATTTTTAGAGTGATGTCCATCTGTCTGTCTGTCGGTTGGTCGACTGCTTGTGCACACGATATCTGCCGCAAATATGAATGACTTTTCGCGAAGCTTCAAATCCGGCTTTGTTATCGAAAAATCTGCAACTGGATAGAATTTTCTGAAATTCGAACAAAAACTTCGAAATGCATTCGAAATTTTATATTTTTTAACATGACAGCATAGGACAAAATTTCACGTAACTGTGCATAAAGTGGTTATTTATGGTTCAATGATAACAATTGCAATCAATGTAGTGAGAAATAGCTGCGATACCATTTTTGTGTTCGTGACGTCATTACCCCCCCCCCCGCCCTCCAATCCCTCACCCCACCCTCCAATCCCTCACCCCACCCCGAGGAAGTGCATTGTCAAACTTGGTATCAATCGAAAGATTTTTTTCAAGCCCTTTAGTAACATGTTATAATTAGCACTTTAAAATCAAAGACAACCAAAAATAGACTTAAAAGTATTTTACTAAAATCTTCTTTTTACAACGTACAAAATCACACGGCCTTAGTGCTTTCGGGCATTATTGTGTTCTTCATCAGTGGCGAAGTGAAAACATGTTGCCAATATGTGCTTAAATATAGGCCATAACCGGCAGGCAAAATGTACATATCAATCAATTTACATTTTTACATTTTTAAATGCGAGGCATTTGTTATATAATTTAATTGTAAAATACAAATTACAATAAAAGGAAAAGGTTCATAAATTAAATGGTAACCATTTAATTTATAATTGGTTTCCATTTCATTTATTAACCTTTTCCTTTCATTTTAATTTGTATTTTATAATTAAATTATATTTTAAATATTTCGTATTTAAAAATGTAAAAACATAAATTGATTGATATGTAAATTTTGCCTGGCGGTTATGGCCTATATTTTAGCACATGGTCGCAACTTATTTTCACTTCGCCACTGATGAAGGGCATAATAATGCCTGAAAGCACTACTTGTGGCCGTGTGATTTTGTACATCGTAAAAAGGAGATTTAAATAAAATACTTTTAAGCCTATTTTTTGGTTGTCTTTGATTTTAAAGTGCTAATTTGTTTACGTGTTTCCATACTATTACTTTCCTTATATACAAAATGTGTAAGGAAAGTATTGTGACCGGGTCGAAAATTCGAATTCGAGTTCTCGACAGGAGAGCACGTTTCAAGCGACCCTGATCACGAATCGAGCATTTTTGAGGTGATGTCTGTGTGTGTGTGTGTGTGTATATCAGTGAGTCTGGGGAGACGATATCTCACGAACGAATAGAGCGATTCGAGTGAAATTTGGTACAAAAATCACAATCCATGAATACTGGAAGCCTATTGCTTAAAACACAATCGAATGTTCAGAACTCCCTAAATTTTCGAGTGAAATTTTGAAAAAATCATCAAAAAATCAAAACATTTAATAAAGTTACGCAAATAGACGTTTTTTATGTAATTTTCCTTAAAAAACGATCGACATAAACTTTAGAACGCTAGCATAAACCGTTCTCGAGATATTGCACATTTTTCAAATAAATTTATTAAACAAATGCCTTAAATTAAAAAAAAATATTAACTGTTGAGAAACATGTTTACTTTTCATATGTAATATCATGCGATAAATTAGGAGACATCATTCTCATGGATCTAACTTGTTCCATTCACGAGAAAAGATACTTTGAGTAATACTTTTGTATTTGAACGCCAATAGTCATTAATCTGCTGTAAAAATAACTTATTTCTTCGTCCATAACGCTTGACTAGATGTTGGCGACAAATTTAGCGAAATGTAGCCAACTTGGCGATATTTTTAAATGTAGCCAAATTAATGAAAATCTAGCCAAATGGATAAAAATGACGCTAAATCCATGAAAATGACGACTCATTGAAGAAAACTGAATTTCTTAGAAAGAATATAAGTATCTACTACTATAAGAATAACTTTTTTGAAAAGTAGTAAATTCATTGCATTATATAAGGAAAGTCATGTGTTTTCCACATCAGATTTTTTTTATACTATAATTGTGATGATTTGAACCAACAATACAGATTTTTCAATCTTTTTCTGCAAAATCTCAAAAAAAGGAAATAAAGTACTTAGATGAAAAGTAAAGATGAAAAGATGAAAAGTAAAGATGAAAAGTACTTAGAAATGGAGCATTCTAATATGAGAAAATAGAGTTGAGCCACATTCCTGATCATTTATTTTTCCTCTCCTCACATATGTAGTATAATGTATGGAGGATAACTGTGGCGAGGTCGAATCTTCAAATTTGAGTTTTCGACAGATTTTTACGTTTAAGTGCCCCTAAACTCTCAATTGAACGTTTGTGAAGTGATATCTGTTTGTACGACAATTACAATCAGTGTAATACATTTTAAGAGCGGTCGAATGTTCGAAAGACCCTTAATATTCGAATGTGTTTTTGAAAAATGATTTGAACGCCAGGACCTTCAATAAAGTTAAATAAATAATTATTGTGTACGTAATTTTTTATTGAAAAACGAGCGATACAAATTTTAGAAAACTAGCATAAACCATTTTTGAGATATTACACGTTTATCGAACAAATTTACTAAAAATATTAAATAAAATATAAAAGTATTCTCCAATATGTCCACTTTCCATATATGCAATATTATGAAAATGCGATATTATGCAAATTTATTGACATTCATTTCGTGGGCTCGTTCCATACACGAGAAAAGACAATTTTTTACAATGGAGTTGTATCTCGAGTCAAATTATTCACTAATTGTTATTTATTTTACGGGATATTAATTAAATATCAATTGAATTTTTATGCTGATTTTGCACGGTTATATGAATGCGAAATTTTATTTCCCCCAATAAAGTCGCAAAACGCTAAATTTTAGGACGCAAATGCATCCATGACATTAACATTGTAGGATGACTTTATTTGTTTGGTGGCACATTTGGCGACTTTACGGATTAAATTACGAATCAGGTGGTTGCCATAGTAACGAGATTCAGCTTTCCAAATTGAATAGCGAAAAGTTAAATACATTGCTGATATATGAAAATCATAACTAAAATTTTGATTTGAATTCTATTTTCACTAGAACGTGATTATTGTGTCCACACTACACAGTTACACATGCATATTTCCCAAATTGTTCCAATATGTTCAGGTGGACATAAAGTGTTTCCACGTTAAAAAACGCCTAGAAAATAAGGCGTTCTCTATACGAATTTAGTTTATTTTTACTCAAGAAAAGTGTCTAATGAAATCTTTGGCGGATTTCCAGGGTAACGCCCCTCTAATCTTAAAAAACAATGCAATACTGTCTGATGGGTTTACATTTATTTGCCGCAGAAAAGTGGTCCCGCTCATAAGATGAAAAGAAAATTAAGCGTATTCTTTGTGCTATTTCAAAATACATAGGTTGGACTGGAATAAATATTGAACAAAAAGCAAACTTTTGCGTTAAGTTTATAATTCAGGCATGTATATATTTGCGATCATTTTTACTTCCAAACTAATAGTTAATTACCATTAAAGAATTTTCATATACCGCTAATACTGTACCGCTGTTAAAACTATTTTTTTAATATGGCAGTATAAAAAAGTTTCATGTGGGCAGCACATGACTTTCACAACAGACTCAAATTAATTTTCTGTTTCTTACTTTCACAGTTCATTAAATTGAGTTTATGTGCACGAAATGATATGAATAATTATTTGAAATGACACTAATTTCGCAATTTTTATTCAATTTTCGATTTTATTTTGGACATATTTTCAAAGACAACATGTCAAAAATACAAACGAATTAAAAGAGCTCTCATCCTCGAGTTTTGTGATTGGTCTTATTTTTTTTTTTTTTTTTGTCGTTAAAAATTACGTATAAAATAAGCATTTAATTGATACATCTGAGAATACGTAGTCCTCTATTTTAGATTTTGGCAATTTTTGAGGGCTATTTCACACACACACACACAAAAAAAAAAAGCAAGTTATTTCTTTCCGAATCGTATCAAAATCTAATCAGCACCAAAGTATCCCACAGGTGATTTATCCACCAAATTTTGTAAAATTTGGTCAAGTAATTTTTCTGCTAGAGTGGATAAATACTTTTTTGAGTGCATTATAAAAAATAGATATATGAGAATAAATAGATATATGAGGGCGTTATAAGAATAGATTATAAAAAATAGATATAAACAGTAAGACACAAAAACGTCCATTAGGGCATCAAATTTCTGGATTAGAGGTTTGCAACCTGTTTGTCAGAATTTGGTGCTCTTTACAGGACAGAAAATTGACTCCCGAAAGCACTCAAAACAACGTTAAAAAAAATCCGAAATTTGATTTTAAATTTTATTAAAATTTACTCTCCTGATAAGACCCAACGAACCTATACGAACTCTCGAAATGCCATCCGTATGAAGTAAAACTACAGTTAACTCTTTAGTTTTTTCATAATGTTTATTCTTCACAACTGAAAAATATATGATGTGGGCAGTGCAGGGCTTTCCCTATATAATGCAATGAATTAACTTGTTTCACAGAGAAAGAACGATGTTCAAGATCTATAATCAATTAGATCAAGATCTATAATGAACATAATGTTTTTAATGTTAAATTGTACATTTGGCGATTTTCCTGAAAACCATTTTGAACTAAAAAATTAACTTATGAACTTATACTTCACGCAAATCTAAATATATATATGTATATAATATATATATATATATATATATATATATAGAAAGTAAGTCCAATGATAGAAAAGTGAGAAGCTGCAACTCGAAAAACCTAACTTTCTAACAAACCTACAATATATATATATATATATATATATATATATATATATATATATATATATATATATATATATATATATATATATATATGTTACATCTTCTTACTTTTCGTTCATTGGATTTTCAAACTTCTATTATTATATATATATATATATATATATATATATATATATATATATATATATATATATATATATATATATACATATATATATATATACATATATATATATATATATATGTATATACATATATATATATATACATATATATACATATATATATATATATACATATATATATATATATATATATATATATATGTATATATATATATATGTATATATATATATATATATATATATATATAGCTAACAATAAAAAAGTTATAATTATTTATTAATTATATAAATAAATAAAAATAAAAAATAACAAAATAAGCTAAAAAAATTAGAAAAATCAAAAACAACTGAAAATAAGATACATTAATATTAATGTTTTCAATTTTATTTGCGCTAAAAAATTGTAACTTTAGACGGCTTGAAACTATGATTTGAGCGCCCTTATAATATAGTGGCATTCTCGTTTATCCATTTCTTCTATCAATCTCTTGTTTAGTAAGAATTTTGATCTTTGTTTCATAGTCATATTCTATTTTGCTTATACGGGTGATAAATAGTCTTGTCTCCTGCTCTGACTCACTGGACGGGTATGGAAGTGAGCTGTGAATGTTCGTACTATCTCCTAGGTTCAACATGTTCATACCGGTGCTTCTAGATATTTAATATACTGTTGAAGTTGGTCGCATATACACGTGGTGAAAGAAGAAGGGTTCCTGCTACATGGTAATATAAATTTTCCTAGTGTGTCTTATCTTCATTTTTTCATCTTTTGGTGCCTGTAGTCTAGGTTTTGACATTTAAAGTAATGTGCTATTGTTCAATCTGAAGCAGGCATTTGTTTGGGTTAATAAGAATTAAATACTCAGATCTGAAGAAGAATTTAATTCTTTTTAATCTTCGAATTTGGGCCGGTGCTGATCTTTTCTATTATCGGCATTATGGCAGTGGTTTTGCTTGTATGGTGATGTTAATATTTCACGATTACTTGAATTAATTATTTTCATTATTACTTATTTCTAATATCCTGTTGGAGATAAGTGAGCAATGTAAATTGCAAAAATGTTGAAAGTAAGGTAGAAAATAACACCCAGTTAATGAAATAGTCCTCCCATTAATTTTCAAAAAGTTACACTTTTAAATTTTTATACGATCTCCTTAAACAAATTGGGTTAATCCGAAAATGTTTATTATTAATGCAACGAGATCATTAAAAAACCGCATATCTGTATCTTTAAAATTGAGCGAGTTATATTTAATTGAAAATTGAACATTGTGAATGGGACTCAAATTAGAAAATGTAAATTTGTGACATATCATAAAAAAGATAATACTGGATGATAAGACATAGGATACCCAACCGCGTAGTGAGTACCACTGATTTATATGATCTCTGTGTGTGTAATGCTTTATTTAGATGCATTTGTGATAAAAAATTCTGACACATATTAACATACTTTTGATCTAAACAATTTTCATCGTCGATTTGTTTATGATTCCTATTTTCACTGATGAAACAGCCTTTCACATGGTACGGAAAAGTGGCATACGTCAGATTTTTTCCCTTATAATAATTCAGTGGATTTCAAAGATACAGATATGGTTTTTTTTTATGATCCTGTTGCATAAAAAATAAAAATTTTCTGATTGGCCAAATTTGTCTAAGGGAATCATATAAAAATTTAACGAGTGTAACTTTTTGAAAATGAATGGGAGGATTATTTCATTAACGTAGTCTTATTTCCTACCTTACTTGCAACATTTTTGCAATTTGCATTTCCCACTTATCTCCTACAGGTAAAGAATTAAAGTGCGTTTCAATCCTTCTGGGACACCCTGTATATATATATATATATATATATATATATATAGAGAGAGAGAGAGAGAGAGAGAGAGAGGAGAGAGAGAGAGAGAGAGGGTGTCCCAAAAACATTGACCTCGATTTTTACTCTTTAAATATTGATCTTAAACATATATAATAAATTACAAAGCCGATCGATTTTGTAAAATCGATAAAAATTTCCAGGGAATTAAATTTGAAGAAATACAAAATTTAAATTTTTATAATGCTCCTGTGCAAAAACGTTTCCAATGAGTAAAATGTACCCCATACACTAATTGATATACAAAATTTCAGCATTTTATCATAAAACGTTCCAGAGATATGTTTAAACAAAGTTGGTGAGGGGTTAATAAGAAATTAAAATGTAAATGTTTACAGCAAAAGTGCGCAATGCAGCTCAGCGAATGACTCAACGCAGAAATGCATCATCGGCAAATAATATCTGCCTCTTATTTTTAGATTTATTTACAATTTTTCAAAAATATGCTTCCTAAAAAATGCCTTAAAATTTTGCATCATTAATTACAGAATAAAACTTGGAAATGGCACAATCAAAATGAACATTAAAACAGCTTAGAAATGTATGCATATGTAAATATCTGCGTCTTATCGGATGCGTCACATATTCGCAACAGACAGACACATCATCACATGAGAAAGTTGTTTTGCTGTGCTATAGATAAATCGTCTCACTTACACAAGCTTAGCGCGCGCAGCCCGGCAGTCTGAGCAACCCTTAAGTATTTCACATTTCTGCTACATTTTGAGAGTGTAGTTAGCCTGTACTGACAGTATGTCGCAATATAGCAACGAAGTACTTTTTGAAATGCGTATGCTGTACAATTTATGCAATCGCAATGTTAACGAAACTGCACTGGAATATCAACGTACTTTTCCAATTCTCGACATTCTTCTGGGAGATTTATTTTCCGATTGGTGCAACGAGTGCGTGAAAAAGGAAGCGTACATCGTGTAGTTGGACTTGAAAGGCCCATACTTCACTCAACTGATGTAGAAATTGAGATTTTGACTTACTTTTGCAATCATCCACATAGTAGTGTTCGTACCGCTGCTTCAGAAATGAACGTACCACGTGCAACAGTGTGGAGAATACTGAGATTGAATAAATGGCATCCGTTTAACATTCATGTTGTGCAAGGTGCAACAGATTATCAACGTCGTCTAGATTTTTGTAATTGGGTTCTAAATCAGGACGATGCAAATTCCTCTTTCCTGAAAAACGTAATTTGGACTAACAAATGCTGTTTTAAACAAGATGGATGGATAAATCCTCAAAATGAGCACTTCTGGTCTGACATAAATCCATTCGTGGTACTTGTTATTCATCATCAGAAGCAATTTTCTGTGAATGCATGGTGTAGTATTTTCAGATACCGTTTGCTTGAAACCATGCTGTATGATGGTACGTTGACGGGTGTCAGATATATTAATGAGATTCTGGATGCCGTTATTTCTGATTTTTCAGATGAACTACCACTAACAGAACCTCCACATGTATGGTTTCAACAGGACGAATATCCAGCCCACCATACTACAGCTGTGAAACGAGTTAAATAACGAGTTTCCAGACAAGTGGATTGGCTTGCATAGGTCAGTCGAATTTCCCCCTTGATCGCCTGATTTAACGCCTATGGATTTTTATTTGTGGGGTCGTTTACACACAACTTCTTATCTGTCACCTCCCTTAAATAAAACAGAGTTGCAATAACGCATTCAAGATGGTTGTCGTGACGTCACCGAACAAGAACTTGATCCAGTGCATAGAAGTGTTATCAGGCGAAAGCAGCTCTGTATTGGCATGGATGGCAAACATTTTGAGCAAGCTTTGTAATATTTGTGTAAAGTTATTATTTCTACACAGTGTAGATACTTTTGTTCTAATAAATAGCAAAATTATTATTCGTTTATGTAATCATTTTTTTCTTTCGTAATTCTTGCATGACCCCTGAAACGCGATCTGCCGACATGATTTTTCCCCTCTGAGAACCCATGTCGATACATCGAAAAGTGGTTTAAGTCAGCATTTTTGTTTTTTCATATCTCTGGGACTTTTTATGATAAAATGCTGAAATTTTGTACATCACCTTATGGGAGCACATTTTACTCATTGGAAATGTTTTTGTATGGGAGCCGTATAAAAATTTAAATTTTGTATTTCTGAAAATTTAATTCCCTTGAAAATTTTAATCGATTTCATAAAATTCTCTACCTTTTCTTACGCAACTTTTTAATTTATTATATATGTTTAAGATCAATATTTAAGGATAAAAAGCCGAAATCAATGTTTTTGGGACACCCTGTATATATATATATATATATATACATGGAAGTCGTTTTCCCCTGTATATATATATATATATATATATATATAAAAATAAATTATTAAATCCAAAGTTAGAATGTATGTAGTAACTCATAATACACTATTCCAAAATTTTCTACAAATACAAAGAAATTAAGACAAAAAGAGGAAATAATAAAGCATAATGCAAGTCATAAGGACAAAGACAATCAACAAATTTCAAAAATGAGGAATGCAAATAAGAAAACAAAAAAATCAAGCAAAAAAGCTTGCACATGGAGGAGATTTAGGCTTACGAGATTAGGCTTACGAAAAGTTCATTTCGAAAAAATTCTCATCGGGTCCATATATCTATTCGAAATGAACACAAAAATGCTTGTTTCTGAAACACAAGATAGATTTTATCTATAAACTTGTGTTATATGGACGACAAGCATAAAGATTGGAACATATATATATATTTGGAGTCAATTTTCTGAGACAAAATATCGACAAGTTGGCGATATGTTACTAAATCAGTCACCAAGTTGGCCAAATGTAACCCCATGCATTGCAGATAAACGGAGCGAAGGTCTTTTTTTTTATATATAAATGACTGCTGGCGAATTGTTAGTCGTCAAGATACAAAACTATTACACAAAGTATATTTTCTCGTGAATAGAATGTATTAGATCCACGAGGATAGTGTTAGCAAATTTATCGCATAATATTACATGTGGAAAGCGAACCTATTTCACAATAATTAATATTTTTTTAATTTTATGTGATTTTTTATAAATGAAAAATGCGCAATTTCTGGAGATCGGTTTATGCTAGAGTTCTAAAGTTTGTGTCAATCGTTTTTTAATGACAAATTACATAGGAAATGATTATTTACGTATCATTATTGAAGATTATGATTTTTGATGATTTTTCAAATATTTCATTCAAAAATTTGTGGGGTGTTCTATTCACTCGATTGTGTTTAAAATCAACAGGCTTCAAGTATTTACTGATTGTAATGTTTGTACAAAATTTCATTCGAAACGTTTCATTCGTTCGTGAGATATCGGCTCCCCAGACTCACGGATACACACAGACATCACCTCAAAAACTTTCGATTCGAGTTCAGGGATGCTTGAAACGAGCTTTTCTGTCAAAAAATCAATTTCGAATTTCCCTATATATTATACTATGTAATATAGGGAAAGTAAAAAAGATTATTTCCGTTGCTTAATCTGATCTCTTTGCAAGCGGTATGGCACTCAATACATATTTGCTGATGTAAATCATTTTTGATTTCCTTTCTGCCTTACTATTGAATTAGAGAACGATTGCTAGCAGTCTCTCAAATTAAAAAAAAACGATACAATAACTAATATTCATAATTTTAAATTCAGTTCAAATATCTTATAATAGTAGTAATTGTTAAAAATAATTTATGTTAAACATATCTCAGAAAATGATGCTGCCAAATCCCTAAAGAAGTTAAAATCCAGCCAGTTTACAAGCTGTAATGATGTTCCCTCTTTTATTATAAGGGTTGTGCTGACTCTCTAACTTACCCCCTGCTTATTTTATTTTCTTCCAATTAAAACTATGACTTTTCCCAATGTCTGTAAATATGGTCAAGTTATTCCTGTACATAAAAAGAACAACAAGCATGATATTACTAACTACATGTCTATTACCATTCTTTCTCCTTTTCCCAAAGTTTCTGAATGTGTTATGCATGAAAGGATCTTTTCCCAAATTGAGCAATGGATTTCTCCGTACCAGCATGGGTTTATGCCAATGCGATCAACTTTAACTAATTTAGCTTGTTTTAGCAGTGATATTATTGATGCTATTAAAACTAAGAGCCAACTGGATGTTATTTATACTGACTTTAGTAAAGCTTTTGATCACATCGATCTGGGGTTACTACCCCGTAGACTAATTGCTGCCAGATTTAGTGTTGATTTGTCGATGTGGTTTTACTCTTATATTACAGATAGACTGTATTCTGTGAAGTACTTTGGTGTAAACTCTAGACTATACAGTAATTCCTCTGGTGTTCCTCAGGGTTCTAATCTGGGCGCACTCCTTTTTTAATTTTTATTAATGAAATTCCCAAGATTTTTAAAACTGCAAAATGTCTTATGTTTGCGCACGACTTGAAACTTTATATGAAAATCAACTCTTTGACTAATTGTGAACTAATAAAGAGAGATCTTGATGAACTGTATAACTGCTGTTTTAAATAAACTCCATTTAAACGTTTCTAAATGCTATGTTATGAGCGTAGCTAGGATCCGTAATATTCTCAATTACAACTACATTTTAAATAATTTACCTTTATTTCGATGTACTCATATTATTGATTTGGGTGTCACTTTCGGTGATACTTTTAACTTTCAGAGACATATCGATAATACTATTAAAAGAGCATACCAAAGACTTGGTTTCACCCTAAGACGTACTCGTGTTTTTGCCAGGTCTGATACTATTTTTTGTATTTTTAATACCCTTGTTAGGCCAATATTGAAATATTGCACAATGATCTGGGATCCTGTTTACGGTCTGCATTCTCAATAAATAGAAATTGTGCAAAATAAACTTTTACCTACTATGGATTACAGATTGACTGGCTATTATCTTTGTGCTATGCATATGAGTGAACTCAGACGGAAATATAGTTTAATATCTCTTAAAAAAAGGAAGAAAATGGTCCTGCCTTTTGTTTTATTATAAAGTTTTAAATAATACTATTGATTGCCCCATTTTACTTTCTTGCCTGGAATTTCATATACCTGTTAATAATACTAGGGAAAAAAACTTTGTTTCACAATACTACTGTTAAACACAATTACCTTAAATGCTATTCTATCTATAAATTTGTTGATCTAAATACCTATTGTACTGATATTGATATATTTAATTTGACTCTTGTCTGTTTTAAAAAAGCCTGTTTGAATACGCTTGACATGTATACGATTTAGTATTCCTGTATCTTATATTCTGTTCTTTTTGTTTTGGTGTGGCTACTGTAACTGGATTTCATGTGTAGTTGCCACGTAAATTGATTAAAATAAAATAAAAAATGAAATAAATAATATCTGAAAATTTTGGGGCGAGTTCCACTATGATTTATTATACATTTTACATAAGTGAAAAATAGGCTTCGTTGTAGAAATAATCAAATTTGGATATTCATTTAAACTCAAATATATTGTATTTGCGTTGTTTAAGTATGTAGATGCACAGAATTTAAGCAAAAATAAATTAGTTTTAGGACGGATACAACACTCAATATGAATTAAAAAGAACTTAAAAAATCACGATTTCGAAACAAGATGGATGCCATATATCATTTTGAAGTGGGTCATGTGATGTTTTCATATCATGGTCACGTGATCGTTTCATATAAGAGGTGTAATTATTATTTTAATTTTTATTTAAAAAACTACTGAATATATTTCGCTGAATTTTTTTTTATATATTTTATGGAACAATTTGAATATTACCTAAAATTTTCCTACAGACCGTCTGAACAACATACTAAAATTTCGTTTTGATTAAGTCATTTTTACGGCAGTTATCGTGCTAACGGACAGACAGACAGACAGAATAAACAAAGTCATAAACACTTTTCAACTTTGTTGTAAAGTGTTAAAAATATATTTTAAAGCGCTCGTCATTTCTTCTAATTTAGAGAAAAAGATACAAATAATGTACAGGTGAGGTGTGACGTATTTCCAAAGAAATATATGAACACAGCGGCAGTTTTCGGTCCGGGAATTGAACCCGGACCTACCGAGTTCAATTCCCGCGCAAACCAGTGTAGCTCTTTAAAAGAACTACAAGGACATATTACTGAATTTTGAACAGGTTCTCGGTTTTAAAATATAGTGGTTATAATTTTGATATTTTAATATTTTGAGCTATTTTGAAAAGGTAGTTCTAATTTCTATATTTGAGGTTGTTGTTGTTGTTGTCGCGTCCCTAACATTACATTTAAGGAAGAATGTGTGCACTGCTTCTGTTTAGTAAGGACCCGGGGCACCCGAAGGTAGAAGTCTGACTTCTGCCCCAAATAAGACATTACAACATCCATGCCCGCAGGCGGGACTCGAACCCGCAATCTGGCAGCCGAGCCATTACGAGGAAACGCCTGCCTCTTTGACCGCTCGGCCACCACATCGGCCTATATTTGAGGTAACTATGAACATTAAGCGATAAATCTGTAGTTCTTTAAAAGCCCTATATGGATACAAGACTGGGTTTCGAATCGGGTTCGCAGTTTTTAATGTATACCAAATTTTGCAATATCTTCTATACGTCAAACTTGTATAGATTTGATATTCTCCCAAGTTTAAATTCTGTATCTTGATTTAATTACCAT
This sequence comes from Amaurobius ferox, assembly GCA_951213105.1. Lineage (NCBI taxonomy): Eukaryota > Metazoa > Arthropoda > Arachnida > Araneae > Amaurobiidae > Amaurobius > Amaurobius ferox. The sequence goes on along the minus strand of OX578139.1, from coordinate 22,102,896 downwards.
AGGCCCATACTATCTGCTGTAAAGTAAACAACTGAGACTGAAAACAATGGAAAACATCAGCGGTGGCTCGAGTTCATTGGAGTCGAAATGGTTTTTGCGTGAACAACATTTAGTAAAGTAAAACTCCAGTAAAGTTCAATGAGTTTATTCCATTTATTCAAACTCATTTGTTTCGTTTACAGGCTTTCAAAGGGCTACATGTTACTCACTAACTGTTTAGAAAATATAATCTTGTTGGATTTAGAAATTTAAAAATTATCAATTCCAATATATTTCTTTTTTTTTTCGTGCAAACGATACTGAGGCTTGAGGCACTATTTTAACATGTAAATAAAAATATTCAAGTGAAAGAAACATCTCAACTTTTAGTCAAGAATAAAATAGAACTATCTGGCTTGTACAGAAAAATTCTCGTCTGCTCTAGTTTCCTATGCAGTTAATTTCGCTATAATTTCAATTAGTTATCTCTCTAAAATTTTACCAGTTGCGTTCTACGTTCTATTTATGGTTAGTAATGCCTATAAACATTAAAATATTATTGTTTTGTACATCTTTTGTTTATATTTCTTGCATATTATTCTTTCTTTTTTCCAATATGATTTTGATATGTTTTCTAAAGAGTGGATAAGGTAAAGACAAAAGAATTACAAGCAAGTATCTCGCATCTTATTGAACTTTTATTTTCCCATTATGTTAACAATATTTAAAATTATTTTGTAGTTTTATTTTCTTATTAGAAAGACGCTGGAGCTTGGAATTCGGGGTAACAATCACAATTTCTTCGAAATTTGTTAAAACGTCTATAAAATTGAGCTCGAAGTTTGAATTTTTAAGATTTCCAAATAATGACAAAGAATATTAAAATTATTTGTAAAAACTCATTAATTCCAGTTAACATGTTAGAAAAATGGCTGTATGTAACAATAAAACCGTGCTATAAAAATATCAAAGATTTCTATAGAAATTATCTAAAACACATCAGTATCCTAAAAAATAGATATAGTGGCTTTCAAAAGTGTTCGGACACTTTAAAAATTTGTAGAAAAAGCCCTGTCGTCTGGAATTGAATTCGAATATTAAGTTCAATATTTTTTCATATCATCTCCATGTGATTTTGAATAAAGCCTAACATTTTCTTTTAAATATTGACTCATTTTTAACACTTCACATCATAGTTGAAAAGTGTTTAGGACTTCGTTCATTCTGTCTGTCTGTCTGTCTGACTGTTAGCACGATAACTGCCGTAAAAATGACTTTATCAAAATGAAATTTTAGTATACTGTTCAGACGGTCTGTGGGACCTATGGAAATATAAATTAATAATGTCACCCAATTAGTTTTGGATTGAACCCGAGTTCAAAAAATGAAAGACATTGAACCTTACGGGACCTAATTTTTCAAATATTTTTTAAGCAAATTTAAAATTCACAAATTGCTTCAAAAGTTTTAGGAAATATTCAAATTATCCCATAAAATATATAAAAATTTCAGTGAAATATAGGCAGTAGTTTTTAAAATAAAAATTAAAATAATAATTACATCCTTTATATGAAGAGATCACGTGACCCACTTCAAAATAAAATATATCTTCCATCTTGTGTCAAAATCGTGATTTTTAAAATTCTTTTTAATTCATATTTAGTGTTGTACCCGTCCTCCGTCCTAAAACAGCTTTATTTTTACTTAAAGTCTGTGCATCTACATACTTAAACAACGCAATTACAATATAGTTGAGTTTAAATGATCATCCAACTTTGAATATTTCTACAACGAAGCCTAATTTTCACTTCTGGAGAATGTAAACAGCAAAATATGTAGAATGAGTAGTTTTAGAATTGCAGCATTTTTTTAATTCAAAATTATTTAGCTCATGGAGTCTGCAATATAGCTGATATGAATGAAACATTCTTTGACACAGAGAAGCAAACGATTTTTTCGATAAAGTTTTAAGCATAGAGTTAAATTACTTGTACCTCCATGGTTTTAAGTTTTTAAATAAAATAAATTATTATAGTATTGTGATGAATGAAATGAATGGAAAAAGTTTATGAATGAAATGCTGCTTTTGTATACGGAGCCAGGCGTGTTATATATCGATGACGTCATTTGAATAAATTTCATTTGTTTTCGATGAAGTTTTCAAATATAATAAATTATAGTATTATGATAATTTTAAAAATATTGCCAAAGAATGTATCGCATTTTAGAGATGTTTAAACCAGGCAATTATACTTCAATCATTTGAATGAAGTTCATTATTTTCGATGAAGTTTTAAGTTTTCAAATATAATAAATTAATGTAGTATTGTGATAATTTTAAAAATATTACCGAGGAATGTATCGTATTTCAGAGATGTTTAAATAAATTTGCATTAAAGTTGGAAAGTGTTTCATAATCAATGCTTTATGCATGATTGATCTTTCTTGTTTTTTATGAAAAGGAAAATGCAAGGAGGCAGAGAAAGAACACGTCATAAAAGTGATCGTACACCGAAACATTTTCGGATAAATTCATAAATAAAATTATTGTCTGTCGCTTTTTTAACACTTTACAATAAAGTTTAAAAGTGTTTATGACTTTGTTCATTCTGTCTGTCTGTCCTTTAGCACGATAACTGCCGTAAAAATGACTTAATCAAAATGAAATTTTAGTATGTTGTTCAGACGGTCTGTAGGACCTATGGAAATATAAATGAATAATATCACCCAATTAGCTTTGGATTGCACCCGGGTTGAAAAAATGAAATACATTGAGCCCTATGGGACCTAATTTTTCAAACATTTTTTAAGCGGATTTAAAATTCATAAATTGCTTCGAAAATTTTAGGTAATATTCAAATTATCCCATAAAATATACAAAAAAAAATTTCAGCAAAATATGTTCGGTAGTTTTTTAAATAAAAGTTAAAATAATAATAACACCTCTTATATGATGCGATCAGGTGACCATGATATGAAAAGATCGCGTGGCCCACTTCAAAATGATATATGGCATCCATCTTGTCTCAAAATCGTGATTTTTAAAGTTCTTTTTAATTCATATTGAGTGTTGTATCTGTCCTAAAACCACTTTATTTTTGCTCAAATTCTGTGCATCTACATACTGAAACAACGCAATTACAATATATTTGAGTTTAAATGCTCATCCAAATTTGATTATTTCTACAACGAAACCTATTTTTCACCTATGTAAAATGTAAACAGCAAAATATGTAGAATGAGTTATATTAGAATTGCTGTATTTCTTTAACACAAAATTGATTACACACATTGATTTTACAAATAGAAGGACGATTTTTTTCGATGAAGTTTTACCCATAGAGTTTAATTACTTGTAGCTCCATGGCCTTAATTTTTAAATAAAATAAATTATTATAGTATTGTGATGAATGACATGAATGGGAAATTATTTATGAATGAAATGCTGCTTTTATAGAGAGAGCCAGGCGTGTTATTTTTTCTATGACGTCATGTGAATGAATTTCAGTTGTTTTCGATGAAGTTTTCAAATATAATAAATTATCGTAGTATTATGATAATTCTAAAATTATTACCGAGGAATGTATCACATTTTAGAGATGTTTAATCCAGGCAATTTATATTTCAATGCCGTCATTTGAATGAAGTTCATTTTTTTTCGATGAAGGTTTAAGTTTTCAAATATAATAAATTAATGTAGTATTGTGATAAGTTTTAAAATATTACCGAGGAATGTATTGAATTGTAGACATGTTTAATCGAAATTGCCTTGAAGTTGGAAAGTGTTTTATAATCAATGCTTTAAGCATGATTGATCTTTCTTGTTTTATTTTTGCATTGTGGTGACATTTAAAAAGCGTTTGGCTTTAATCTTTGCTTGCTTGCTTCGTAATATTTATAGTAGTGTTTAAAAATGACTCGTAGTCGTAAGGAAACAACGAACAGCATTCGAAAATTGATTATTTTTCGCCATAGTAGTGATAAATCAGTTCGTAATATCGCTAAATTAGTAAATTTATCCCATTCTACGGTGCAGTATGTGATAAAACGCTTTAAAGAAGAAAATCGGATCGAAAACAAGGTAAGGAAAGGTCGTCCGGCAAAGTTTACTCAACGTGATCAGAGATTTGTAGTTAGAAAATATGTGAAAAATCCACGTTTGAGTGCTGTAAAAATTTCTACAGAATTTACTGAAAAATTTTCTACTTTAATTTCACCTGAAACTTTTCGACGAGTGCTCAAATCAACTGGATTACATGGGCGTTCTGCCCGAAGAAAATTTTTTGTAAGTGCGAAAAATAGAAAGCTTAGGCTTTCCATGTTAAAATCAATGATAAATAAGCCCGGAACGTATTGGAATCATATCTTATTTGTAGATGAAAGCAGATTTAACAATTTTTGATTCAAATAGGCGTATAATTGTATGGAGAAGAAAAAATGAGGAACTTAATCCCAAGAACTTAATTGGAAAAGTAAAGCATGGCGATGGAGAGAGTGGGGGTGCATGTCAGCATCAGGACTAGGTAATTTGATATTTATTGATGGCATAATGAGCCATGCTCTTTATTTAAATATTTTAAAAGACAATTTAAAATTATCATCTCAAAATTTGGGTATGGGAAACTATGTTTTTATTTTCCTTATATACATAATATATAAGGAAAGTATTGTGACGGGGTCGAAAATTCGAATTCGAGTTTTCGACGGGAGAGCACGTTTCAAGCATCCCTGATCACGAATCAAACATTTTTGAAGTGATGTCTGTGTGTGTGTGTGTGTGTGTGTGTGTGTGTGTGTGTGTGTGTGTGTGTGTGTGTGAGTCTGTGGAGACGATAACTGACGAACGAATGGACCAATTCGAACGAAATTTGGTACAAAAATCACAATCCGTAAACACTGGAAGCTTATTGTTTTTATTCGCAATCGAATGTTCAGAACCCCCCTAAATTTTCGAATGAAATTTTGAAAAAATCGTCAAAAAATCAAAACCGCTAATAAAGTTACGCAAATAGACATTTCTTATGTAATTTTTTATTAGAAAACGATTGACATAAATTTTAGAACGCTAACATGAACCGTTCTCTAGATATTGTACATTTTTCAAAAAAATTATAAAAAAGTCATATAAAATAAAATAAAAATATTTCCTATTGAGAAATATGTTCACTTTTCATATGTAATACATTGCGATAAATTGGGTGACATCATTCTCGTGGATCTAGCTCGTTCCATTCATGTAAAAAGATACTTCGAGTAATACTTTTGTATTTGAACGCCAATAGTAATTTATCTGCTGTAAGAATAACTTATTTCTCCGTCCATAACGCTTGGCGAGATTTTGGCGACGAATTTGGCGGAATGTCGCCAATTTGGCGACTTTTTGAAATGTTGCCAAATTAACGAAAATCTCGTCAAATGGATAAAAATGACGCTAAATCAATGAAAATGACGACTAATTGTCTAAAATTCAATATCTTGGAAAGAATATTAGTATCTACAATAAGAAAAACCTATTTTTTTACTGTAAAAGTAGTAAATTCATTACATTATATAAGGAAAGTCATGTGTTGCCCACATCAGATTTTTTATCAAGATAACGATTCTAAGCACACTGCTTTCAATGTTCGCCTCTGGTGTCTCCATAATTGTCCACAAGTTTTGAAATCACCACCTCAGTCGCCGGATTTAAACCCAATAGAACACATTTGGAGGGAACTGGAGGTTAGAGGACGAAGACACGACATTAAAATGAAAATCGAACTAAAAACAGTACTGATCGAAGAATGGAGGAACATTGATGCAGAAATTACAAATAAACTAGTAAACTCTATTCAGAGACGTTTAAAATCTGTTGTGGATGTTAGAGGATTTCCTACTAAGTACTAATTTACCAAAATATTACAATATTTACTGTAGAGATTTCTTTTAAATTGTACGAAGACTTTTGTGAAGTAACTTTTGGGTTACTTTTTGATTATTAATTTTTCAAAAAAAAAAAGTTTTACTGTGTTTTTTTAAAATATTTTATGTAGTTTTGTTAAGAACATGTTATAGATATTATTAAAAAATTCCCATTCTGAAATATTAATTTTTATTAATGGGTAGAGCACTATTTCATTGAAATTTGTAAGTGTACGAACACTTTTGGGAGATACTGTATATTGTGTAAATTGAACTAACGCGTTTTGTATGTATTTTTTATATTCAGCATTGGGAGTTTTTGGATTAATTTTTAACTGATGGAAAGATAAGATTTTGAGCCAATGAAAGAAAAATTAGCAATAATTATGATCATAGATAGTGTGAAATGAAAAATAGTTATGTCACATTTTTAATATCCAATAACTGAATATTTGGAGAGGTAGGTACAACACTACATCATCTGGTCCCGAAAAAATATTTAAAATTCTATAATTAAATTTTTGAACGAAGCAATATAAATTCTGGTTCATCTATCTGTGGGAAATATATTAGAATTTTATGAACTACTGATATTTTTTTAAATATCTTCTAATTCATACAAATTTTCTGACAAGCCCAGATACCAGTCGAAAACCCAGGCCGTTCGACTCATCCGGAGATATAGAGCAGCAAAAATGTGCGAGCGGATCCAGATACCGGTCAACAAAGTCCAGATAATAAGGAATTTATAATTTTCAAAATATTTGTTTCTTCACTTTGGTGGTTTTAATTTAAAAATATTTCCTTATCAGACCATTTCTAAGATACAGCAAGATTTTTTTTTCTAATGATTCACTAACTCTGCCACTCATCTTTCAGGTGGCTTGTTCGATGCTGCGAACGAAGAAATGGAGATAGCTTTCAAGATAGCTGTCGACTGGCTGAACTCGGATCAAATTTTACTCAAGAATTCCAGAGTCATAGCTTCCGTAGAGAAGCTGTATGCTGAAGACAGTTTTGTAGCTACAAGGCTGTGTAAGCGAAATATTTCTTTTAATATTTTCTCGTACTATTTTTTAGAGGAAGTACCATTTTCCCTAATATGTTCAAAATCGTATTTTTGACAGATAGCACGTTTTACGACCTCCTCAACTCATTTTAAGCACTTTTGTAAAAATAGGTGTGTATAAATATTTTGCAGAGTCCACTTAGACTATAAGAGCTTACAATTTCGTCCCAGTAGTTCTACGGTAGATCGTCGTCTGGCCAGTTCGGAGATCCAGGGTTCGATTCCCGGTTGGGTCAGCAAGGCTCTTTACAATGGCGCCCGAACAAATCAACCCTGTAGGTTAGTGCAAAGGTATCGGAGGTCTGAAAGTGGCCCTGGTATGACTAGTACAGATTTAGTTTACTCTGGGATATCGAGGGCCGATTTCAAATAGAGAGGATAACAACCGTGCAGGATACTAATCTGGGTAAAAATAGTAGTACAGGATTCTAACCTGAAGTAAAAATAGCAGAAGGTGATCAGTCAGAGTGCCAGTTGCCTGCCAATCTGACATTAGAGGGTGGAGAATTCAGAGTCCACTTCGACGATAAGAGCTTGCAATTTCATCCCAGTAGATCATCCCAGCTTGCAATTCCATCTCAACGGTAGATTGTTGGCTGTCTAGCTTGGAGATTCAGGGTTCGATTCGCGGTTGGGACATCAGGGCTCTTGGAAGGAGAAATAGATTATTCTTATAGTAGTTAAATGACTATTGGCATCCAAATGCAAAATTATTACCCAGCGTATATTTTCTTGCAAATGGAACAAACTAAATCTGCGGGAACGATGTTAACACATTAATCACATAATATTACATATGAAAAATGAACCTATTTCATAATAGTAATATTTTTTTTTAATTTTATGTGATATTTTGATAAATTTATTTGAAATATGTACAATATCTCGAGAACGGTTTATGCTAATGTTAATATATGTGTCAATAGTCTTCTATTAAAAAATTCACAATAGTAATATTTTTTTTAATTTTGTGATATTTTGATAAATTTATTTGAAAAACGCACAATATCTCGAGAACGGTTTATGCTAATGTTAATATATGTGTCAATCGTCTTCTATTAAAACATAACAAAAATTATTATTTACGTAACTTTATTGAAGGTTTTGATTTTGTGATTTTCAAAAATTTTGGGACCTTCATTTGAACAATTCCTAACATTTCTGTCACAGTCGTAGGGACTGTGTCACGAAGACACCGGCAAGTCTCGTCAAAATACGTGGTTATGTTCTTTCTAGAATTCAAATGTACAATGCTGCTGAAAGGGAGCATTTTGAACAGTCTGTATATTAAATTCCTGTGCATATAAGCCGTTCACTAATAACCCTATTGTGTCTGCGCGGGACAGCCGAATGGTTAAGGCACGAGGACTGCACTCGTAGGAGTTCGATTCCCGGCTTTGTCCAAACTGTCTCCATGTAAATATGTGAGTCTGGAAATCCTTCCGAGGGGTTGGTGGTAAGGGAAGGAGGGTACACTCCCTTTGGATGTCACCCCCCCCTGGGTTCCTGTCTAAATTGGATGGCACTGCCCCGGCCGTCCAAACAGATACCTTACACCTTCAGGCAAGTCGGACGGTCTAGCTCGAAAGAAAGAAATAATCCTGTTGTGTCAAGTAAATGCCATCAAGTAAATGTGTTATAGTCAGTTTTAATGTCGATTCCTGCTCATTAGAAATTCCTCTACAACTGTGTTGACTATTTCGTCTATGTCCCTTTGTTGGCGAATTCGTTGTCCTAACTGTTTTAATTCTCCGCCAATGCTCTGCAATCACTTTTGTTCAATTTAATAGGGTCGCTTTTACTATAGATAGACATAGCATGCACACTCATATACTTATCCTTTCAAAGTTATGTATTTATTTATCACCCAGGCCATCCGTATTTGGCTTCACCCAAAGGGTGTTGAACCCCCAGGTCACTCGACTGACCCATAGGATATACAGCTGCTGTCTGAGTAGCCGGGAAAGGAAGTCTGCCGAAACCGACTTCCGTGGTCAGCGAACTACCAGAATGTATTGAAAATTTAGAAAATTACAAATGAAGAATATATGTTTAAACACATAAAATTTTACATAAATTAAATACAAAATATATTGTATACAGGAAGAAATTTATGAACTAAGGGAGAGCGATTAGGTATAAAAATTTGTAAAATTTGTAAAGTCGAAAGGAGAAAGTGAAGATAAAAATTTAAAGAGAAATTTAGACGATCGAGGGAAAGGAAAAAGAATTAGATTTAGTAAAAAGGAGACCAGAAAAGAGAGAGTGAAGAAAACATATAGAAAATAAATTTAGATGGAGAAGAGTGAATAAGAATGCCGAAAAAGGAGAGAGATATACAATATTTACATAATAATATTTACATATTAACAACAAAATAATAGACAAGATGTAGAGTAATCCATAAAAGTAACAAGATAAAAGAAGCAAGAGAATTAATTCATAAACATATACAGGGGCATATAATAGACAAATCCGATGTGGGCAACACATGACTTTCCTTATATAATGCAATGAATGAACTACTTTTACAGTAAAAAAAGTAGATTATTTTTATAGTAGATATTTATATTCTTTCCAAGATATTGAATATTCTTCGATTAGTCGTCATTTTCATTGATTTAGCGCCATTTTTATCCATTCGGCGAGATTTTTGTTAATTGCAACAATTAAAATGTCGCCAAGTTGGCGACATTCCTCCAAATTTGGCACCAAAATCTCGCCAAGCGTTATGGACGGAGAAATAAGTTATTCTTACAGCAGATAAATGAATATTGGCGTTCAAATACAAAAGTATTACTCAAAGTATATTTTTTCATGAATGGAACGAGCTAGATCCACGAGAATGATGTCACCCAATTTATCGCATGGTATTACATATGAAAGTGAACATGTTTCTCAATAGGAATTTTTTTTTATATGACTTTTCGATAATTTTTTTGAAAAATGTGCAATATCTCGAGAGCGGTTCATGTTAGCGTTCTAAATTTTATGTCAATCGTTTTCTAATGAAAAATTACATAAGAAATTTCTATTTGCGTAACTTTATTAGCGGTTTTGATTTTTTGATGGTTTTTTCAAAAGTTCAATCGAAAATTTAGGGGAGTTCTGAACATTCGATTGCGTATAAAAACAATAGGCTTCCAGTGTTTACGGATTGTGATTTTTGTACGAAATTTTGTTCGAATCGGTCTATTTGTTCGTCAATTATCGTCTCCACAGACTCACTGACACACATACACACACACATACTTTCACACACACACACACACACACGCAGACATCACTTCAAAAATGTTTGATTCGTGATCAGGGATGCTTGAAACGTGTTCTCCCGTCGAAAACTCGAATTCGAATTTTCGACCCCGTCGCAATACTACATTATGTATATAAGGAAAGTAGAAATAAGAGCTATTGGAACAATATTGCTTTCATTGCAGGGGACAGTCGGGAAAACATTACACAGTTATTGGAGTGTCTCTCCTGCGAACTATGCAAATTTATATTTTCCATGTACACCACTGACATCACTGAGATACCCCAGCGGGTGCCCCGGCACCCACTTACAAACGACTGTGAATCTTGATTAAGAGCATATGTTCAATCCCCTCTTCCTGTTTGACAGCACTTTTGCCGGTCCATTTGCGTGATTATTTATAAAATACATAAATATCGTTCGCATGTTTATTCACACGTAGCTCTCCGGCACAATGCGAGGTTGAGCACTGTCGAGGTGTTATCCTGCGGTAAAAATAGATACCTCCTGCAGTGGTAATCCAAAAAAATTCTTAACTCTGACGTAGTTCCTCTAGCTTCGAACACTAAAAATATACCGCTACTGATTCAGTGGAGAAGCCAGTATTTTTATTCTTTAGGTGAAAGTGAAAAAGAAAAACATGCTGTTTATATTTTTTAACAGTTTCAAGACCTGTTGAAGACTCGGAGGCCATCAAGGTAACGGGAGAGTTTAAAGTAGTTCATCCCGCTGTTGGAGATAGCCGAGCATCTGAGACAGCCCGAATATCGGAAATAGCCCTGCATTTGAGATAGCCGACATTCGTGGCTATCTCAAACACTGAAGATACTCAAATTTCGACTTAAAAATATCAAGAATGTCGCCTTCTATTTTTCCTACAATAAATAGAATATATATATTTATATATATATATTCTATTTATTGTAGGAAATAGAATATATATATATATATATATTCTATTTATTGTAGGAAATAGAATATATATATATATATATATATATATATATATATATAGGGATGTAATCAAACATTCGACTAAATTCTATAAGCCCATCGGATTTTGATGGAATTTGACGATTTAAACACTCCCGAGATAATGAGCATAAAAACAATTCTGATACAAATATTCTTTATATAATTAATATTCTGACATTTAATGTTAAATAAATAGTAATTTTACGAATGACTAATATTTACGCCTGTCAAACACAGGGGCTGACACTCAAAATATAAATTCCAATTTGATTTTAATAAGTTTTATTTTGTTTTACAGCGTATAGAGATTTGCGTTGAAAATAATCGCCTCAAAAGAATATCCTGCTCACACTGTAAAACAATTGCAAGTATGTTACTGAAAGTTTCGGGGGAATCAGCTGTCCTGAAGAGTAAGGTTCCTGATAATAATGTATGATAATTATATATATATATATATATATATATATATATATATATACATATATATATATATATATAAATATGTATAAAAGAATGAAAGTTAAAAAATTCCTGTAATCACACGAATAAGGCGCTATGCTGCACTACAATGTGGATTTTAATATCATACCAGAAAAGTATAAAATTGAAAGAAAGCAATATATGAAAGAATGGCTGGGGGGGTTGTGACCCCACTCCCCGGTTAAGCCAGCTTTGCGTCTAGACAACACTCCCGGAAGTCGATATATTGCACAAATATGAATACCAAAGTATCAAAAAAAATTTTAAAGAGGATTTTAAAAAAGGATTTTAAAAAGGAGGTTACAAAACATGAAAGTGTGGAGTACCCAGAAGACTCGTATTACAAAACTGTACTATTAGTTTAACTCTCACAAAACTAAAGGCAATAAGAAACAAACAGATAGATTTTAATTTCCAAAGTAGATACTATACCATAACCCAGATGTACTATTCACCATGACGAATCCAGCATCAATCCATCTGCTTGTTATTATCTATTGTATATAAGAGTGTACTCATTCATAACCTGTGTAAAGATGGCTCAGACTCCCTAACGTAATCAACACACGGGAGGTTCGACATCCAAATATATGTGATAACTATCAGTTACGGTTATACTATAAAATTTGCATATAATATTACACAGGAAACGCTTCGGAAAACCCTGTGCAATAGCACCATGGAGGAAGTTAATATCGCTATTGTAACGATCATTAACATTACAGTTGATTCTTTTGCTTCGTAAAAGATGGTTCAAAATTATGTTTCTGTACACATTTTTATGTAAGCATGAATACCAAGGAACAATGAAATTTATATTAAATTTAAAATCTCTACGTTTATCGTAGAGACGAAATCCAGTTGATCCATTAGGAAGTTTGTACAATGACAAATCAAGAAAATTAAGACTTTCATCAGGGTTATATGGTGTTTCGGTTAAAGTTAAACATTTTGGATAGAATCCAAAATCCAATAAAAAATCTTTTTCTTTACAGGCAAAAAGGATATCGTCAACGTAACGTATGAACAGCAATTCGTTTAAAATGTGTGTGCCCTCTTCATATTTGTTGAGGTAAATGTCGGCGAGAATGGAGGAACACCCACCTCCCATGGGTATACCATGGAGGCTGTTTGTAGAAATAGGTACCATCGTATAAGACGGTTTCAAAAAGTACAAGATTGACTAAAGATTTAAATTTACCAAGAGTAATATGTTTTTGCATATTATATTTTTCGTAGATTTCCATCAAAATGGCAAAAAGATCTTTAATATTTATATTACTGAACAAATCATTAAAATCATAACTTTTATAATGTAAATCTTCAGATATGGTTTTAATTTTTTCTATTACTTCAAGACTATTACTTATAAAATAAACACCATTATTTTTTATTTTAATCATAACTTCTTTTAAGATTGATAGAAGCTTTTTATTTGCTATTGTTAAGTAAGTTTTATAACCATTAGTGATGGGGCGGAATTTCAATTTTTAGGCAGTTTTGGTATTAAAGTAACATAAGGAGATTTAATAGCTTTCAATGTGTAACCCACAGATTTATAAAAGGCCCTTATACGGTTTTCTATCTTTTTCTGTGAAAGTTGTAAAGGGCTATATACATCACGATCCTGGTAACATGCAATCAGTTTCAAGACCTGTTGAAGACTCGGAGGCCATCAAGGTAACGGGAGAGTTTAAAGTAGTTCACCCCGCTGTTGGAGATAGCCGAGCATCTGAGACAGCCCGAATATCGGAAATAGCCCTGCATTTGAGATAGCCGACATTCGTGGCTATCTCAAACACTGAAGATACTCAGATTTCGACTTAAAAATATCAAGAATGTCGCCTTCTATTTTTCCTACAATAAATAGAATATATATATATATATTCTATTTATTGTAGGAAATAGAATATATATATATATATATATATATATATATATATATATATATATATATAATATATAATTGAAGATTTTTATGATTACTTGTAATATATATATACCCGAGAAATACAAAAGAAAATTGCTTGTAAACTGAAGGTTTTTGCAAATCAGAAGCCTAGTGTAGCACGATGAGCTATGCAAGAAATTTGGAATTTGAATAAATGGAATCTAGTGAATATAAAAGGAATAAAATGAATATGAAAAGCATTTTTGAAACCATGTACGTTATCAAGGGCCATACATGTTTCATTAATGCTGATTCTACGTTTCTGTTTACACAACTGTAAAATATATATATAGGGATGAAATCAAACATTCGACTAAATTCTATGAGCCCATCGGATTTTGATGGAATTTGACGATTTAAACACTCCCGAGATAATGAGCATAAAAACAATTCTGATACAAATATTCTTTATATAATTAATATTCTGACATTTAATGTTAAATAAATAGTAATTTTACGAATGACTAGTATTTACGCCTGTCAAACACAGGGGCTGACACTCAAAATATAAATTCCAATTTGATTCTAATAAGTTTTATTTTGTTTTACAGCGTATAGAGATTTGCGTTGAAAATAATCGCCTCAAAAGAATATCCTGCTCACACTGTAAAACAATTGCAAGTATGTTAGTGAAAGTTTCGGGGGAATCAGCTGTCCTGAAGAGTAAGGTTCCTGATAATAATGTATGATAATTATATATATATATATATATATATATATATATATATATATATATATATATATATATATATATATATATATATATATATATATGTATATATATATATATATATATATATATATATATAATATTAAAATAGTAAATCCAATGGTAAAATGGAAGAAGTAACTCATAATACACTATCTTAAAAATTTGCCTACAGAATACAATGAAATAAAATGAAATTCAACCATAATGAGAATATTATAATAATATATATTACAGTAGAAAGCTAAAGATAATCAACAAATGTCGAAGGAAAGGAATCGAAAAAAAGAATACCAAAATAATCAAATATTAAAGCTTGCACGTGGAAGAGCTCTAGGCTTAAGCATAGTTCATTTCGAAAACATTATTTTTCAAGTCCTAATATTTAAACGAAATGAACACAAAAATGCTTGTTTCTGAAACACAAGATAGATTTTATCTATAAACATGTGTTATTAAGACGACAAGCATAAAGATTGAAATAATAGAAAGGAAACATAAATACCTTAAAATACACCTCAAATGTACAACCATAACGCGCAAAAAATGACTAGACCAATGTTGCCATTCGCTAAAGAGTAATGAAGTGATTTATTGTTGCCAAAGTGAGTAATAAAAACCGTACTGCGTAATGGCAGTAAAATGTGATATTCTACAGTAAAAGCTGCAAAATAGATAGATGAAAATATATTGTAATGTAAAAACAAGAGAATGTAGAAGTAAGGCTAAAATAAGATACTAAGGAGAGAATATTAAGAATTTTAGGCTAATCGAAATTTATTAACTGTACCATTTACCAAATATGCTGGATATTCATATAATTTACTGGTAATTTTGAGGTTATTAATTTGCAAAGCATGAAATTTTTTATCTGATAATCTATAAATTCTAAAAAGTTGATTAAGTATAACATTTCTAAACAATTGAATCGAGTTGCAGGAATTAAAAGGTAATATTTTATTAATATTGAATTTAAAAAAATCTTTTTTATCATATAAATTAGTAACTATCCCATTAGTAGGTTCTATAATTAGATCTAAATCCAAATAATTAATATTTTTACAAATAGTAGTTTCAGTAGGTATTAATTCCAAATTATCCGGATAGAAATCTATATCTATGGCATAATTATCAGTAAATACTAAACAAATCAGATCATCTACATATCTGTAAATATTATAAGATGTAGAGGTAAAGAATTTTCATAATGATATAGGTATAAATTAGCTATTGATATAGGTGAAAATTGACTTTGAGTGGACTAATCATTTATGAGGTTTAGTAGAGGTAAATATAGTGTACGTGTAGTGAATAATAATAATTTTAATGTTTTTAATAATGATTGTAGTTGTGATAGTGACAATTAAAACTTTGGGGTTATAGTACTGGTAATCTATATTTTTTTAAATGTATCATAGCGTTTTTATTATTTATATTTTTTTAAATGAATAATAGCGCTTTTATTATTTATATGTTTTTAATGTTTTAAAAGAGTTGTAAATATATATATATACAAGGTATATTTGAATTATTGTCTTGATTTAATGGAGAATTTTCATGTGACGGGGTTTTGACTTCTCACTTTGAGGTTTTATACTTTGGTACTTTTGACTATTGGATCTTTCATATTCGTTATTCGTGGTCACTATGGGGTTAACTACGGACGCGTGCAGGCTTCCGGGAGTGGTGTCGCGACCATGCAGCAGACTGGTAACCGGGACTTAAATGAGGTCACAATCCCTCATTGATCATTTTATCGCACCTAGCCCGTATGTTTACCTTTCTTTCTTGCTTTCATCTCAATCGTGAGCTTTTCAGGGTTATTGTCTTTTGATTTTATATTATTTTGTGGAGTGCGTTTGCAGCAATAAGCGCATATACTTCACAATAATATATATTACTTAATGAATTTGATAGATTTTTTCAAGTTGTTTGTAATTTTTAAATTATATATATATATATATGTGTGTGTGTGTGTGTGTGTGTGTGTGTGTGTGTGTGTGTGTGTGTGTACATGCAGGGTGTCCCAAAGAGATTGAAACGCGCTTTAATTCTTTACCTTTTGGAGATAAGTGGCCAATGTAAATTGCAAAAATGTTGAAAGTAACGTTGAAAATAAGACTACGTTAATGAAATAGTCCTCCATTCATTTTAAAAAAGTTACACTTTTTAAATTTTTATACGACCCCCTTAGACAAATTGGGTCAATCAGAAAATTTTTATTTTTAATGCAACAAGATCATTAAAAAAATTCATATCTGTATCTTTAAAATTGAGCGAGTTATATTTAATTGAAATTTGAATATTGTGAATGGGGACCCTATATCAAATTAGAAATGTAAATTTGTAACACATCACAAAAAAAATAAAACTGGATGATAATACATAGGATACCCAACCGCGTAGTGAGTACCACTGCTTTATATGATCTCTGTCTGTGTAATGCGTTATTTAGATGCATTTGTGATAAAAAAAATTGACACATATTAACGTATTTTGGATCTAAACAATTTCCATCGTCAATTTGTTTATGATCCCTATTTTCACTGATAAAACAGCCTTTCACGTGGTACGGAAAAGTGGCATAAGTCAGATCTTTTCCTTTATCATAATTTTGATTTTAAAGATACAGATATGCGGTTTTCATTAATGATCTTGTTACATTAAAAATAAAAATTTTCTGATTGACCGAATTTGTCTAAGAGGGTCATATAAAAATTTAAAAAGTGTAACTTTTTGTAAATTAATAGTAGGACTATTTCATTAACGTAGTCTTATTTCCTACCTTACTTTCAACATTTTTACATTTTACATTGCCCACTTATCTCCAACAGGTAAAGAATTAAACCTCGTTTCAATCTTTTTGGGACATCCTGTATAATGCAAAGGGGAGGGGGGGGGGCAAACTGCGACTCTCAAACCGCATACACTCCCAAAGCTACTCTGTACGACTCGGACATTATTGGGTTTCTTTGCCGTTTTTCCATACAGTTGTATTTTTTATTATTTTCAGATACGATTTACATGATCATATTCATACGATCATATGGTCCGACGAGGTTCAAACCTCATTTGACATATTTTAAAAGAGAAACTACTACAAGAACCTCTTCCGGCTTTACCAGACTTTAACAAGCCCATTTATTTTGCATACGGATGCATCTGGATACTCTTTGGGAGCATGCATTTCTCATACGGATGATAGTGGATTCTGATCCAAGTAGAAAATTGCAAGATGCTGTAACTAGGTATTCGGTGGTGAAAGAGAAGATCTGGCAGTAGTTTGGACCACAAATTATTTTAGGCATTACTTGGCTGGTGGACACTTTGTAGTTTATTATGATCAACATTCACCATCCTTTATTTTCAAATTTAAAGATCCCATATCAATATTAGCTCATTGTATTGTTTCTCTGTCACAATTTGATTATACTGTTGTTTGTTTGTTCGACCCAGACTGTCTGACCTACCGAAAGATACAAGGTATCTATTTGGACAACCGGTATAGAGCTAAAACAAGTTATTTCAGGATTTGAATAAACTAACTTCATAAAAAAACATAAACATTCTTTCATATTACTGAAAAAATACTAGCTTATAAAAAGCAACCTAAATTAAGTAGATGACAAAAATATAGGAAAGCAACTGACTTCGTAAAGCTACATTAGCTACTTCATCAACTAAATCAACGTAGCATACGATCATGGAAAGTACCTGCAAATAAAAGACTGCTGAATAACCGAAAAAGAAAGAATACACAGAATACTGTACTAACCAGGTTTTGGAAGGGATATGTCAGTGTCTTTCTCTCTTGCAACAGTCAACGATCCTTTTCAACGTTGGCTCAGCACCAATAAATTGACACAATTTAGGCCACTGCATTTGACGGAGTAGAACAAATGTTTGACTGCTACTTCTGCTGAAGTCTAAAAAATATTTATTCAATCACATCTTCTACATTCAGCAAATAAATGAAACAAAATAGTAGTTGATAAAATTATATTGAAACGTTTTTATAAAGAAGTGTTATGTAATTTCTAATACATAACATATCCGTTGTGTGTTCCAATAAATCAATCAAAATATAGCGACATTGCTCAAGGCTAACGGAAAATATATTTGGAATTCAAAAAGCTTTTTGTGCTAAAATTATGCAAATCACAATGGAAGCAAGTTCGTTTTATATTTAGATGACTTCGAAGTTTTTTACTTCACCTACTAAATCTAGTAGGGGAGGTTTGATGTAATGTTTTCAAGGTTAAGATTTATTTAAATGATATTTGTAGTCTTGATTATAATGTTTCTTTTTACTTTCATAAACTAATTGTTTACAATCAATTAAAGTTCTTAGAGTTTTCAAACCATAATACTTACAATGGCCAACTGCAATCGTATCTCATTTTAGTTTTTAATTGAAAAATAGCTCATGTGGGAAGCACATAAATTTTTCTACAGACTCATATTCACGTACTCCTTATTTCTTTAATAATTCATTAGATTGAGTTTAATTGCACAAAATAACACCCATAATTATTTTAAATGACACTGAATGTGCACTTTTAATTCAATTTTCTTTTACTTCCCCTGCAATACATGATAATGTACAGGGAAAGTACTGGAATGATGCCAAAAATCGCAACTCGAGTTTTCAACGAATCTACACGTTTTGGGACCTCTAGAATACTAGAAAGCTATTTTAGTGTGACGTCTGTGTATCTGTCTGTGCAATGCATGTATTCACTCTAAGTCAAAAACTAATGGACCACATTTCATAAAAATTGGTAGATAAGTCACTTGTGTGTGACCCTGGTGCTGACTAGTTTTCGGCATAATTCGGGATAAAAAAAAACGCCTTTTTCTTGCGAAATACCCTGCAAAAATCTCTTGTATCTACTCTAGCTATCAAACTAATTGATAGAATTTCACAAAATTTGTTAGATAAGTCACCTGTAGGATATCCTGGTGCTGATTAGATTTTGGTATGATTCGGAAAAGAAGAACTTGCCTTTTTTTTACGAAATGGCCCGCAAAAATCTAAAATAAAAGACTACATATGTTCAAATATATCAATTAAATGCTTGCTTTATACGTAATTTTGGACTAGGAAAAGAGGAAAAGAATCAGACAAACCCCATTACTCTAGAACTAACCGTTCTCGAGATGTTTGAGTTTTTTCGCATTTTTACTACGCCGCCTTTGAAAAATGTCCAGTTACCAAATAAAAACAAAAGTAAATGTCCAGTTACCAAATAAAAATAAACATTAAATTAAAAGTGCAAATTCAGTGTTATTTTGTGCAATTAACCTTAATTTAAGGAATTATTAAAGAAATAAAGAGAAAATGAATTTGGATCTACAGGGAGAGTCATATACTGCCCACATCAGATTTTTTCATTTGGTAACGTGACGTACACTGGCTTCCGAAAGTTAAGCACGGACAGTAAAATCAACAAAAATGGAGAAGTAAAACTTTGATTAACTCAAAATTGTACATGAAGGTAGAAAATGTGTTTATGCATTAAAGAAAACAAGAATTATGTGCAAAAATGAAAACTATATTTACTTTTCGTAAATTATATGATGGCGTCACATTTGGGTCATTAACAAAATGATGTGTAAAGGCAAACAATCCAAACAAAACTTACATTAATATGGTGTGTGACCACCCCGGACCTTCACACAAACTTTACAACGATTTTCCATGCTTTCAATGAGGTGATCAACTGTCGCAGATGCGAGCAATGACCATTCACCCAATAGGGCAGTTTCCAACTCTCTGAGACTGGCTGGAGGAGGTAAACGTGCAGAGACAGCACGCCCGAGGGCATCCCAAAGGTTTTCAATGGGATTAAAGTCGGGGGAATACGTCAGCCACTCCATACGAGAAATGCCCTCACTTTCTAGGTATCCATCAACGATGTTAGCTCGATGTAGACGAGCGTTATCGTAGATAAGGAGGAAATCAGGACCAACTGCTGCAGCGTAGAGTCTCGCAATGGGGTCTGGGACTTCATCCCGATACCACGCAGTCGTCACAGAACCGCCTTTAAAGATATGCAGCTCTGTGTGATATCCCATTGAAATTCCAGCCCACGCCATGACGCTGCCACCTCTGAATGCGTGATGTTCGATGATGTTCTTGGCCTGATTGCGTGTGCCTCGTTCTCTACAGACCATTACACGCTTATTATCTGATTGCAGGGCAAATCTGGACGTTGCACAAATTTGAGACAGTCCAATTGACATGTTGACGACAGCACTTTAATCTTGCCCCTCTGGCTTGGACGGTTAGTGGAACACAAAAACGTGGTACTCGGGCGTACAGTCCCTTCATGTGGAACATTCAGCGAACAGTACTGACAAATATTGTCTCTCCAAGTGCCGCTGCAACCATGGATGTAACAGTTGTGGAGGTCGCTCTTCGATTCCGCTTGGCTACTATAGCAATATACCGATTATCAGAGGGGGTGGTAACCCTTAGACGATAGGGCACAAGTTTCCGGACAACTGTTTGACTTGTTTGGAATTGTTTCCATAATCGGGAAATTACCGAATGATCAACGCCAAAGAAAATAGCGACATCTTTGATTGACTGTCCTGCTTCAATGCATCCGACAGCACGACAGCGCTCACTATCTGTCATCTGTCTTCTTCCAGCCATAGAAACACGAATATCATCAAAAATAAACCCTCAAAGGTTATAAACACTTTGGTTTAAATGCACAAAGGTTTAAATCACCTTCCCCAAACCCTTCAGAATGCTGGCATCTTCAACGACTGCCTAATTAACATATATCCGGATAGTCAATCGTGAATGGCTGTAACATACGATATTTGCATACTACCATCTACATCTGCAGCGATTTTCAGTCACTCAAATTCAAATACGCTTTCAAGAAAATGAAAATTTGCATTGCGCGTTTAACTTTTGAATGTCAGTGTATTTTCAAAGACGGCGTAGTAAAAATACGAAAAAACTAAAATAGCTCAAGAATGGATAATCCTAGAGTAATGGAGTTGGTCTTACTCTTTTCATCGTCAAAAATTGAGTATAAAACAAGATTATAATTGATACGTTTGAGCATACGTAGTCTTTTATTTTAAAAATTTTGACGATTTTTGCAGACCATTTCGCAAAATAAAAAGCAGATTTTTTTTCCGAATCGTACCAAAATCAAATGAACACCAGAAAACCCACAGACTTATCTATAAAATTTTATGAAATTTGGTCAATTAGTTTTTGAGTTAGAGTAGATACATACATTTCACACACAGACGTCAAGCTAAAAATATCGTTTTCGTGTTCTAGAGGTCCCAAAACGTGTAAATCCGTCGAAAACTCGAATTGAATTTTTGACACGATTCTAATACTTTCTCTACATTACCATGTATTGCAGGGAAAATAAAAATACAGAAATAGTGAAAACTTACAGGGCTAATTACCTTACAGAAGCTCATCACTATCTTGATTTGAAGAGCTTAAATACTCAACTTTATTTTCAATGTTAGAAAACATATTGCTATACCTAAATTTTTACTTTCCTTATATACATAATGTATAAGGAAAGTATTGTGACGGGGTCGAAAATTCGAATTCGAGTTTTCTACGGGAGAGCACGTTTCAAGCATCCCTGATCACGAATCAAACATTTTTGAAGTGATGTCTGTGTGTGTGTATGTGTGTGTGTGTGTGTGTGTGTGTGTGTGTGTGTGTGTGTGTGTGTGTGTGTGTGTGTGTGTGTGTGTGTGTGTCAGTGAGTCTGTGGAGACGATAACTGACGAACGAATGGACCGATTCGAACCAAATTTGGTACAAAAATCACAATCCGTAAACACTGGAAGCCTATTGCTTTTATATGCAATCGAATGTTAAGAACCCCCCTAAATTTTCGAATGAAATTTTGAAAAAATCGTTAAAAAATCAAAACCACTAATAAAGTTAAGCAAATAGACATTTCGTATGTAATTTTTCATTAGAAAACGATTGACATAAATTTCAGAACGCTAACATGAACCGTTCTCGAGATATTGTTCATTTTTTAAAAAAAAATTATCAAAAGTCATATAAAAAAAAATTCCTATTGAGAAACATGTTCACTTTTCATATGTAATACCATGCGATAAATTGGGTTACATCATTCTCGTTGAACTAGCTCATTCCATTCATGAAAAAATATACTTTTAGTAATACTTTTGTGTTTGAACGCCAATAGTCATTTATCTGCTGTAAGAATAACTTATTTCTTAGTGCATAACGCTTGGCGAGATTTTGGCGACGAATTTGGCGGAATGTCGCCAACTTAGCGACTTTTTGAAATGTTGCCAAATTAACGAAAATCTCGCCAAATGGATAAAAATGACGACTAATTGTCAAAAATTTAATATCTTGGAAAGAATATTAGTATCTACTATAAGAAAAGCCTACTTTTTTTTACTGTAAAAGTAGTAAATTAATTACATTATATAAGGAAAGTCATGTGTTGCCCACATCAGATTTTTTAAAAACATTTTTAGCTTTTAATAGTAAAACTTTGCCAAATCATGTTAATAAATCTACCCCATACTACCATAGTAGATTTACAATGGTATGTCTTAGCTCAAATTGTATGTATTAGCTCAAATAGTTATGTTTTAGCTCAAATTGTACTGTCTTATAGCTAATTCTCATACAAAAATAACTATAAGAACATGGTATTAAGTCCCCTACAAATTACATTCAATGATTATGTAATTATCTTAAACTATAAACCTAAGAAAATGTCCAAAAAATTTTAGAAGTAAAAAAAATCTTCGAATGTAAACACAAAAAATTATAGTGTTCCTTTGTGTTCTAGATCTGGATTACATGACTGTCTCGTGCATAATCACATTTCAAATATATTTGTAGAATATATGTGTAATCTGTTAATAAATTTTGTAAATTTAACAAACCTCCCCTACCTTCAAATATAAAGAGAAAATATAGAGACGAATTCAAACATTCGAATTTTTTTCATTTTTCACATCGACAATATCTCTAGAGCAAATTGAATAATTCTTTGCATATTACATACTGTATTTTAATGTATAATGAATACATAATTTTTATGCATAATTAATTTTTAATTCAACTTAATGATGTTTAGTTTTTTAATCTAAATTTCAATGCAATGTAGTAATTTTAATGCGTTTCAAGATTGCATTGTATATGCAAGAAAAGGGCACATTGAAGCAATTGATTTCATCCATTCCAGCTTGTGGTCTTCTGCAGAATGGAGTAACGGCCCTCTTCGGACCGCAATCCGAGCTGACCAGCATGCACATCCAGTCCATCTGCGACGACCTCGAAGTTCCTCACATCAATTCCCGGTGGGAGTACCGCCCGATGAGAGACCAACTGTCGGTGAACTTGTTTCCTCATCCTTCGGTACTGAGCAGAGCTTACCTCCGTCTTCTGGAAATTTGGGGATGGAGAGAATTCTACCTAGTCTATGAGGAAGATGATGGTACGCTCCAAAAACTGAAATATTTATTAATACAGAATATTTATTAATTATATATCTCAGACATTCTCAATGAATGTTATGTAATTAATATTTTTTAGATGTTTCCTAAAAAATCCATGGCAAAACCTGAATATATATATATATATGTGTGTGTGTGTATGTGTGTGTGTGTTGAAGACCCAGACCGTCCGACTCGTCAGCTAGGACATGAGCATCTATTTGGACTGTGTGTGTGTGTTAGCTCATGAATAACTAGTTGCAGAGTCCACTTCGACAATTAGAGTTTACAATTTCGTTCCAGTAGCTCAACGGTAAAGCGTCGGCTGGCCAGTTCGGAGATCCAGGGTTCGATTCCCGGTTGGAGCAGCAAGGTTCTTTACGTAGTTATTCATGACCTAACAGAATTACAAGTGTAGATACATCTGGTATTGCCGAAAATAAAAGGTTTTCTGAACTTGGGTTACTGAAAATTGAAAAACTTTTTTAAATGTTCTTTAGTACATATAGAGAAATGCACATTGTGAAATTTCTGTTGAAAAAACGTCAAATTCTTCAACAGTGTCTGATTTTTATTAAATGTTTTTTTTTTTCACAGATGTTAGGATATATCTACGGGCTTTTCAACTGAAAATAAAAATGTTAAAGATTAGGATTATATGGTGACACTCGTGAAACGATTTTAAAACAATTGACACCTTTTATCCTGCAGCTTAACTGAATGTAAATTTTATCAAAGAGAACAAATTTTATTGAAAACATTTATCTTTTAAATTCTGTCTTTAACAGCCATTGTCCGTATGAAAGACTTCTTATCAGAAGGTGAGAAAAAGCTTTGGAAAATCAATCTCTATAAATTTTCAAACACAACGAGCTATCGACACAGCTTTTGGGAAATCAAACAATCCTTGAAAGGCAGAGGGAAACAGACAGAGTATCACATCGTACTGGATGTACCGAGGGCGCATTTATACTCGGTACTGAAATCCGTGAGTATTCAATTCTTTCTTTTTACTTTTTTATCAAAAGGAAATTAAAAATATATATTGTAAAAATAGATTTGCTTTTGTATTATCAAAAGGGTTGAGTGAGTTTTTTTTGTAAATGTAGCAAATAGACTATCATTAAGGTACCAGAAGCACCGCTACAATTAATTATGAAAAAATGAAGCAATTGGATTTTACAATTACATATAGCTGCTATCGTTGCGAAATCCCTTTTTTCACGGTAAGAGCTTGCGATTCCGTTTCAGTAGCTCAACAGTAGAACATCAGCTGGCTAATTCGTAGATCTGTGGTTCGGTTCCCGATTGGAACAGCAATAGCTCTTTAGTGGTGGCACTTGCGTACATGTTAAATTTGGTGGCACTTGCGTACATGTCAAGATGCTCCCAAATATAACTAGTGCAGTATAGAAAAAAAAGTGGAACTTGTATACAACATGGGTATTGTCATCGCAGAATAATAAGTATTATGACAATTTAGAATAATGAAGGAGGTTCCAGAAACCTGTTGATATATTCAACCAAATATTTATGTAGCTAATTATGAAGAATTTTTCATTGCAGACTATTTAAGACAGCAGGTTCAACTAATATTTATGTTATTCTTCTATAGTACTACAGTTCTATTTCATATCAGTTTTAGCAGCCAGTCTCTAAATTGCAACATAATTAAATAAAATAACATTATGTATTAAACATCTTTTGATTGTTTCATTCATTGAATAAATCGAACAAAACAGTTAGAGAGAAAAATATTATACAGAGCCGCTAGATCGTCATAACATAGATGCACCGAAATTCCCCCACCCGAAACTCCTTTGAAGAGTAAATCAAACTGGATCAGCGAATCTCTAGAACTCTGCAACATTACGAAAGTACCCAAGATGCACAAGCATTGTTTGAAGTCTTTAGCATATATTGCTAAATTAGAGTAAATTTTAAAAAGTGAACTGAAATATTTTTAAAGAACAGGGGAAATCGAATGTTATACACAAGTGCCACCTCTTTTTCTATACTGTATCTGCTCGATTTGGTAACGCCTTGACATGTACTCAAGTGCCACCAAATTTAGCATGTACGCAAGTGTCACTACACTGTTCTGTACAACGACGTACCCTGCAGGTTAGTGCAGTGGACTCTAGGATATTGATCTTCGATTTCAAAAATCGGGAGGCCATTAATCATGAAGTTAACCTAGAAAAAAAATAGCATCAGGGAGCTAGCTAACTAAGTAGCAGGAGATGGTCATTTAGGTTGTCAAACGCACGCCAATCTGACATCAGAGGAGAACAGAATGCAAAGTCCACTTTAACAATAAGAACTTGCAATTCCGTCCCGGTAGCTCAACTTTGTGGAACACCGTCTGGTCTGTTCGAAAATCCGTGGTTTGATTCCTGATTGTGACAACTAGTTTCCTTACATAATTTTTAGTTATTTACTTAATGCCAACGGTGTCATTCAGCCTGTTCAGGAACGAAGATATGAACAAATTCGAAAGCCAGTTATTAATTAACTGGATAAAATAAATTGTGATCAATTTAAAAAGTAGAGAAACTTTCTGTGATTATTTAGCTTACTCAAACGTCAGCATATACATAATGTTTCACAGTAGATGCTTATATACCTCTTTCCTCAACTTTCACTATTATTATTTTTTATCTGGCTTTGTAGACGGAGGCGACATATTTATATTCTTACCGAGGCTTTTTGCGACGCCCTAGCAATCTTTGTAGATCTGGCTACATATTGATTTAAAAAGTGATAAATACTCTTCATTTTAGCTCTTTAATTTATTAATTTAAAACTAATGAACGATTAGTACTAGTGCGATGAAAACACTGACTATAAAAAGTTAATTACACACATTGAAATCTGTCTAAGGTGAACCCTTAGAAGTTAGATGGTCTATCAAGAGGAGCGTTGACGTTCTGTCATTGGCTGAATAATTACATTAGTTCTTTACAGAGTCCATCTTATAAAAAGAAGTTGCCACAATATAATACACTAATAAATCTTCAAGATCGTCCTTTCTTAGATCCTTCCTACGCCTATGAAGAAAGTGGTTTCCCAACTTTTGATATAGTGTTGGAAAAGTTTTATTTATTTTTAATGATATTAATTAATTAATTAATTAACGATTTCTCATATGTCACAAAATTTAACAATATGCATTTGTAATAAATGCCGTTCTGACATAAGAGGAAGGAAATTTAATAAAAGAAAAATATCATTCTCTCTTTATTCCGATGAAGTCCTTCTTTCGATTATTATTATTATTATTTATTTTTTCCCCTTGAAGAATAGTTTATGTGTTTTATGACGTATCGCCATTTCCTGGAAATTTTAACTGATAATTTTCTGTTTTATTCAGGCTCAGCAAGTTGGAATGATGACTGAGCAGCAGAAATATCTAATAACATCTCTGGTGAGCGATGTTTTAAATTACTTTTGAAGCGCAGCGAGTTTCGAGCGTGGCTTCCTTAACACAAAACTGATTGCTAAAATCCTTAAAAAAATTCAAATTCTATATTGCGTTTAAACCTTCTAATAAACATCGTTTTTTAATCTTAAATATCTTATAGAAATTTCTAATATTTGGGGCAATTGCAGCATTTCTTGCCAGTGTAATCTTTCTTACATTGGTCAAGCTAAACGTGCAGACACCACTTCGACAATAAGAGCTTGCAGCTGGATAGTTCGGAGATCCTGGGTTCGATTTCCGGTTGGGGCAGCAAGGCTCTTTACAAACGTGCTTAAAAATTTCGTATTAAGGAACATGAAAACTATTTCAAAGAACGAGAAATTCAATAAATATTTAATTGCTATAAACTTGACTACCTTTTTGAGTTTTCTTCAGCAAGGATCATACAAAAATGCACGGCGATCTATGATCTTGACTTCTTTGAAGCCTTCCATATCCATAAAAATTCTTGTAATTTAGTTAATATCTTGTCCAGTACTCCATTTTTGCCCGCGTTCTGGCGAAGTGCCCTGAAAATGTTTCTACTTTCATCATTCTATTCCTTTGGGGCTCTTATGTTGAGACCCATACCGGCCGACCTACCAGAAAGGTGTAAGGTAACCGTTTGGACGGGCGAGAAGTGCCACCCAATTTAGACCGGAACCCAGTGGGGGAGGCATCCACAAGGACGGTACCCTCCTTCCCCTACCACCAACCTCTCGGAAAGACTTACGGACCCACATGTTTAACGTAATCATACTCCGCATGAACAAGGCGGCAATTGTGGCAGCGTGCAAATCCAGTCGGTAAACCACCAGGCTACCGCGCCCGAAAAGCTCTTATGTGTCGTTTTTAACCTATTTTTCGTCTTTTTGGGTCTCATTTATTCTTGTTCCTGACTTGACTCGTCTTGTCAGTATATTCCTGTTGTGTTTTGGCGCACGCCAATCTTGTATTTTACTTTTCGTTTCGGATTAACTAGCCTATTCTTCATGCTGCTTTCTGATTGGTTATCTCTTAATCTAGATCTTATGTTCATAACCCCTCTGTTCCTTGCTTTCACTCCCATTCCTCTTTTGGACTTTGGATTTGTTGGATCTCCTTCGCTGACGAAGGGGATAGCGTATCCTCGAAACAACTGCATGGTGCATTATTGTGTTATATGTGCCTATATGCGTTGCTCAGATTTCCTTATCAAATCTGATTGTTTTCGAAAGTTTCCTTGACATAGTAAAACTCGATCGATTCAAATAAAAAATTTGTACATAGCTTGAAATAATCAGATTTTAGATCATAACGAAGTGCGCGAATTTTAAATTTCTATCTATTTACTGAGATATATGAAGGCAAAAGCCAGACAATATTAAGTCAATGAAGAAAAATTAATTTCAAAAAATTCGCGTACCAAACAGAATTTTCTATTTGTTTGGTATTACTTGTACAATTGTTAGGCTGCTTTGTACATCAACTATTTAACACTAGAACGACGGTAGTGGTCATTTTGACCGCATAACTACATTGACAAACGATTTCTCCAAAAATTCCTCCGTCGTTCTAGTGTTAATGTTTAAAAGTTTAGATATATTATTTTGAACTTTTTACCACTTTAATGAAATAAACGTGTCAGTTATTAAATGTGTAGTTAGATCCCCTGCGTCGCTTCAGCTTCGGATCATGAGAGTCTTCCTAGTAAAATATATTCAATTAGCAATAACTACTGGGCAATTTAATAAATTTTATAAAAAGTTGTCAAGAGAGCGCAGGAAATTATTTCCTTGTTCAGAG
Source organism: Amaurobius ferox (assembly GCA_951213105.1). Classification (NCBI taxonomy): domain Eukaryota; kingdom Metazoa; phylum Arthropoda; class Arachnida; order Araneae; family Amaurobiidae; genus Amaurobius; species Amaurobius ferox. The sequence goes on along the minus strand of OX578139.1, from coordinate 22,073,845 downwards.
CTTTCAAGTGTCATAATCGAACTCTGCACCTATATACACAACGTACTTCTACAATAAATTATTTTTAGCACTTTATAACATAGTTGAAGGGAGTTTATGACATTGGTCATTCTGTCTGTCTGTCCGTTCGCACGATAACTGCCGTAGAACTCACTTTATCAAAATGAAATTTTAGTATGCTGTTGTGACGGTCTGTGGGACATACAGGAATGCAAATGCATAATATCACCCAATTAGTTTTGGATTGAAACCGGGTTGAAGAAATGAAATACATTGAACACTATGGGACCTAATTTTTCCAACATTTTTTAAGCAAAGTTAAAATTCACAAATTGCTTCGAAAATTTCAGCAAAATATATTGGGTACTTTTTTAATTAATAATTAAAATAATAATGACACCCATATAATAAAAAGAGATCACGTGACCCACTTCAAAATAAAATATGGCATCCATCTTTTTTCCCAGAGTAAAGATCGTGATTTTTAAAGTTCTTTAAATTTTATATTGCTTTCCCTGCAATACATGGTAATGTATAGGGAAAGTATTGGAATCATGCCGAAAATCGCAACTCGAGTTTTCGATGGATCTACACGTTTCGAGACCTCTCGAATACGTTAAAACCATTTTTAGCGTAACGTCTGTGTGTGTGTCTATTTGTGTGTGTGTCTATTTATGTATGTGTCTGTGTGTCTGTCTGTGTATCTGTCTGTCTGTCTGTGCAGATTTTGTATCCACTCTAACTGAAAAACTATTTTTATCCACTCTAACGAAAAAAACTATTTTTAGCGTGACTTCTGTATGTGTGTATGTGTGTCTGTCTGCTTGTATGTGTGTCTGTCTGTGTGTCTGTTTATCTGTGTGTCTGTCTGTCTGTCTGTCTGTCTGTCTGTCTGTGCAGATTTTGTATCCAATCTAGCTAAAAAAGTAATTGACCGAAGTTCATAAAATTTGGTAGATAAGTCACTTGTGGGAGAATCTGGTGCTGATTAGTTTTGGGTATGATTAGGAATAAAAGAATTCGCCTTTTTTTTGCGAAATGGCCCGCAAAAGTTTGTATCCACTCTAGCTGAAAAACTAATGGACCGAATATCACAAAATTTGATAGGTAAGTCACTTGTGGGACACCCTGGTGCTGATTAGATTTTGGTATAATTCGAAAAAAAATAATCTGCTTTTTTTGCAAAATAGCCCGCAAAAATCGACAAAATCTAAAATAAAAATCTACGTATGCTCAAATATATCCATGAAATGCTTGTTTAATACGTAATTTTTAACGAAGAAAAGAATAAAATCAACCCCATTACATTAGGACTCCAGAAAGAAGTCCAGTTATCAAATGAGAACGAAAATTGAATTAAAAGTGAATTAAATGTAAATAAAATAAAGAAAACGTGAATATAAGTCTGCAGGGAAAGTCACGTGCTGCCCACATCAGTTTTTTTTTGTGTTGCATTCGTCCTAAAACGGCTTTATTTTTGGATTATTTTCTGTGCATCTATATTCTGCACCAACACAGTTACAATATTTTTCAGTTTAAATGATCATCAAACTTTGATTATTTCTACCACGAAGCTTAATTTTAATGGATGCAAAATGTAAACAAGTGATTTCAAGATGAGTTGTATAAGAATTCCTGATTTTTTTCAAGCAAAATTATTTAACTCTGGAATCTGGAATAAAAGTGTATGAATGAAATATTCACAGTATTTACATAGAGAGCCAGACGATTTATATTTCGATGACGTCATTTGAATAATGTTCATTTTTTTTCGATGAAGTTTTAAGTTTTCAAGTAAAATAAATTATTGTAGTTCTGTGCTAATTAAAAAAATCTGATGTGGGCAACACATGACTTTCCTTATATAATGCAATGAATTTACTACTTTTACAGTAAAAAATCGGTTTTCCTTATAGTAGATACTTATATTCTTTCCAAGATATTGAAATTTCGACGATTAGTCGTAATTTTCATAGATTTAGCGTCATTTTTATCCAGATGGCGAAATTTTCGTTAATTTGGCAACATTTCAAAAACTCACCAAGTTGGCGACATTCCGCCAAATTCGTCGCCAAAATCTCGCCAAGCGTTATGGACGGAGAAATAAGTTATTCTTATACCAGAGGAATGACTATTGGCGTTCAAATACAAAAGTATTACTCAAAGTATCTTTTCTCATAATTGGAATGAGCTAGATCCACGAGAATGATGTCACCAAATTTATCACATGATATTATTTCTAAAAAGCGAACATGTTTCTCAACAGTTAAAATTTTTATTTAATTTATGGGATTTTTTGATACATTTATTTAAAAAATGTGCAATATCTCGAGAACGGTTCATGATAGCGTTCTAAAGTTTATGTCAATCGTTTTCTAAGGAAATATTACATAAGAAATGTCTATTTACGTAACTTTATTAAAGGTTTTGATTTTTTGATGATTTTTTCAAAATTTCACTCGAAAATTTAGGTGGGTTCTGGACATTCGATTACGTTTAAAAACAATTGGCTTCCAGTATTCACGGATTGTGATTTTTGTACCAAATTTCATTCGAATCGCTCCATTCGTTCGTGACATATCGTCTCCACAGTCTCACTGACACACACATACTTTCCACACACACACACAGAAACATCACTTCAAAAATGTTTGATTCGTGATCATGGATGCTTGAAACGTGCTCTCCCGTCGAAAACTCGAATTCGAATTTTCGACCCCGTCACAATACTTTCCTTATACATTATGTATAGAAGGAAACTAAAAATATCACCGCTGAATGTATCGCATTTTAAAGATGCGATACATTCAGCGGAATGCATTTCAGTTGGAAAGTGTTTCATAATCAATGCTTTATACATGAATGATCTTTCTTGTTATTTATTTAAAGACTTCTTTCTGACTATTTCAGGACATGCACACCATTAAGATGGACGATTTCCAGTACGGCAAGACCAACATCACAGGCCTGCGGTTGGTTCAGGAAGACTCGGAGGAATTCCAGGTTCTTCTGAAAGAAATGAACAACAGACTTGCCTTCAACAGAAACATGACAGCCCTGACTACGCTCAAGGTCACACATTAAAGTGCAGTAAGATACCTACACTTACTGGATGAACTAGAGAACGGGATAGTCAGTCGGCCGTAGCTTAGGATCCGATTTTATGCCTGTTATTTCCTGTTTTAACATTTCCTCAAAATGATTTGACGTCGTAAGAATTTGACGTCGAGTGGATTGTAAATTCTTATCCCTAAAATTGAGCCGCGATCTTGCGAGCAACTATGTCAGAATCGTAAAATACTGATCTTAACCTGTCAGTATATTTTCCGCGGCGTGGCAGGAGAGAGGAAAAGGAATATAGAAAAGTGTTAAACAAAAATCTGGGGGGAATTTTCCGGGATTTCTCATAGCATATTTCAAATTAATCAATTGTATCATTAGGGTCTAACTAACGCAGGCATGCGGTGCAACTCCCCCCCTCCCCCCCGCGTTAGAGGGGCCCCAAACTAAGCAATCGCAACACTGAAAAATTAACGACTACTTTCTGAAAAAGAAATATATGACATTGGAGTAGGTTTATTCAGCGAAAAGATTCATTTTAAAGATATAAAAACCGTATTAATTCAAAATTTGGAGTATGTTGGCTTCTTAGCTATGATGAGAAAGTTGCCAGTAATTTAAGTTCCATTAAAATATGCAAGAGCTTCATTTTTTTTATACCTTGCTCTAAAATGCAATTATATTTTTGAAAAAAAAAATTTCTGTTCATTTCATATATGTCGAAAGGCGGAGGGGGTGGCCTCGAAACAATGTCTGCCCCGGGCCCCAGTTAGTACAAATCGAGCCCTGTGTATCTTAAGCATAAGAATAAAAATATAACAAAATATAACATCTGTATAGACGTTTACGTTTAAAAAATATTTCTATTTTGAAATGGTTTTAAATATTTTCAAGTTGGCATTTTTAAGTTGTTATTTTTAACTGTCACATATAGTTTATTCGAGGCCAACGACCCTACCGTGCGGAAAACACCGGTTCTCGTTAGATCACCGAAGTCAAGCAGCATCGGGCGCGGTTAGTACTTGGGTGGGTGACCACCTGGGAACAACCGCGTGCTGTTGGCACATTTCGAGCGCGGTAGCCCGGTGGTTTGCGCGCTGGATTTGCACGCTGCCACAACTGCCGTCGTGTTTCATGCGGAGTACGATCACGTTAAACACGTGGGTCCGTAAGTCCTTCCGAGAGGTTGGTGGTAGGGGCAAGAGGGTACGGTCCCTGTGGATGCCTCCCCTACTGGGTTCCGGTCTAAATTGGGTGGCACTTCCCGGCCGTCCAAACGGTTACCTTACACCTTTCTGGTAGGTCGGACGGTCTGGGCCTCAACAATAACGTAGTTTATTCGAAAAGTTAGCTGTGGTTCTTAACAAGTGTGACCCAGCGAACAAGAGACAATCTTAATAACTTCTTAATAACAGTCAGCTGCGAGTTTAAATGTACCAGATGTTAACTAATTGTAAAACCGGTTTTGTGAAAATGCAGTTGCGCTAAAAACTGCGAAACATCTCGAATAGAGCAAAATAAAAATAATTTTAAAGCTGAAAGAATATGCACAATGGTGTCGAAAAATAACGGCTTTTGATTCGGCCAATTGGTTGCAGAAATACCGAAAAGACAAAATATTAGAACATATCTATCATACTGTCACATAAACATCGTAATACCTTGCGGTTTTTATACCGGAAATTACGATTTTTATTTTTAAATCAAAAAATTTAGTCTAAAAAGAGTAATAATATATGAAGTTTTTGCAAATCAGTAAATTCCAATATTTCTGTATAATCGTATACAGTGTTCTTAGGAAAGGCTTCAAGCACCCCTATAACTTTGTAAAGAAAGATCCATAAGTGTACACGTTAGATCTATCTATAATACAGGAACCATGTCAAATCGAATAAAAATAATTGTAGAGGCCCTGGCTAAGAATTTAGAAAGATAGGATAACGAACTCGTCAATAAAGCGAAGTAGACAAAAAAAAATACCAATTGCAAAATTTTAGAGCGTTGTTTAGTTAGTAGCAACCGACACCAGGACGCGTATGTGGAAGGCAATGAATATCTAATAAAAAGTCTTATCATCAGGGTATGTATGCAAGGTGACAGACATCTGCAATGCTTATCAAAGTACTTGGTGATATTCTTTCTGAGATGCAGTTGGGTATTGTTGCTGAAGGAGAGAATTTTAAACAGGCTCTACACCAGATTTCTGTTCATATAATTGCCAGAAAACGTACCCGCCGTTGCCCGGGATTTAAAGCAGGGATTAATTGCATTCATTCACTTGAATAACGATATTGTGTCAAATAAATGCTTTCGATAGTAGTTTTATTGTCAATTCCTACTAATTAGATGATATTCTGCAACTTTCTAATTAGGTCTTTTCGCCTATCTCACTTTACCGAGTTCATTATCTTAACTTTTCAAATTCTCCGCTAGGGCAATCCCTTTTATTTGATCAATCTTCACTGCAATCCCTTTTATTTGATCAAGCATCACTTTACAATTGATAAACCTAACGTGTAAACTCAATGATCTTTCCTTACAAAGTTATTGAGGTGCTTAACGACTTTCTTGCGAACCCTGTATATATTGAGCTACCATTTGATACGATGTTTAAATTCAAGTACATATTTGGAAATTGTTATTTTTGAGTGAGCTCAATCACTATTCATTTTCCGACTATAATCACTTCATTTATTTTTTTTCATCTCATTTAACTGCAGTTCGAAATCCTATACTAACAATTTACAATCGCATATTAGTATCATTTAAATTTAGAACGTTTTAATTACCCCTAACAAATGATTAGTTCTAAATAACGTAGTTTAATAGTCTTTTTCATATAGCACTAACCTGTGCAGTTCTTTAACTTCTATAAATCCCAGTTTCCCTTATTTTTCTAGACAGAAACTGCCCTGATCTTCGACAGTGTGAGGCTCCTTGCCCTTGCCCTGGAGCACATGGACACAGCCAAGAACATCGCAGCCTTCCCACCAATTTCCTGCAATCTCATGAACAAAGGAATCGATGGAACGTCCCTTATCAATTTTATGAAGAACGTAAGTAATGTTCGGAATTATCACAGACTAATTCCTGATTTTTGTGCTTCTATGCATTAATATTTATGTAGACACTAATTAATAACATATGTCTCTTCTGAATTACAAAAGGAAACATATCTTAACCACCAGAATTAAAAATATACTTTTTAATACTAAATTTTCACACAAACATAAAGATCTGTTTAACTTTCTCTTGCAAAAGTTTAAAATGTTTACAACTTATTTACTGTTGATTCAGAAGAAACGATAAGAATTTGCTTTTGATTATATATTATTATTATTATATCTGACGTCGCTATGAGTTTCAAACGAAAATAAATTTAATGTGAAATAGTGGCAAGATCATTTTATTTTCCTCATGGTTGTAAAAATTGATGATGAATAGAACACGTTTTACAAAATATGCTGGTTGGTGTCGTATCCCTAACACAATTTATTAAGGAAGAATGTGTGCACTGCTTCTGTTTAGTCAAAGATCCGGGCACCCGAAGGTAGAAGTCTGACTTCTACCCCAATAAGACATCACAACATCCATGCCCGTAAGCGGGACTCGAATCCGCAATCTGGCAGCCGAGCCATCACGAGGAAACGCCTGTCCCTTTGACCGCTCGGCCACCACATCGGCTACAAAATATGCTAATCAGAATTTAAGGCCGATAAAGTAGACTTCTAAATCATGTGGAAAGTGCATCGCATAAAAATAACAGTTTTCAAATCAGTGTTAATCTGCAATTGGTATGAGTTCTAACAAGAACAAAACCGATCAAATGACTCATTGTTGAATGCATGATTTCCGATTTATGTATCTTTTAATACGTATCAGTTTTGGGGCATTTCCGTTTATAAGTAAATTCCAATTAATTATTTAGCCGATCAGGAGAAAGCATATTAGAATCAGGCATTTAGTCGATCCCGGGATAGCTCTGACACGGTGTTGTGGATGTGGGAGCTGATCTCGACCAATTTGTAAAACAACTTATTAATAAATCACAAAAATTTTAATAAATCACATAAAGCATGTGCTTACCGATAGATCTTCAAACATTACTAAAATGAATGACCAAGAAAATATCAAAATGAGTATGTGGAATTAATGAATTACATTGATAGCATTGATCCTAGCTACTAGTGGACATGAAATGTTGAATCGCCGTAACTAGTAGGGGATGTACTTCTCATAAACTTTCAACATAAGAGATTTAATAGTCCATTTACTTCACACTTGCCAGATAGATTGTGGGATTTCGTTGAAACTCCAACTAAGCTGCCTATTGAACTTCTACCATTAAAAACAGATATAGATTATTCGGCTGTTAGCATAGTAGATTGTGAAAGAGAGTTTGGTACAGTGAATTTGATTATAACTAGAATTTGATCTGCTTTAAGCGTTATAAGACTTTTTTCACCAATGTTTATAAAGATTTTGGATTCGTAAACTGATATTTGGGATTCATTGCCATGTGTAAAAATTCTATTATTAAATCACAGAAATGCAGATAATGTATCCCTAAAATGTGCGAACAAGCATAATAACGAATATGCTAAACATCCATGAAATATTTTTTAATATTAATTTTTCGTCACATCGATATTCATAAAAAAAATTATTGTCACTGTTTTATATCGATAGCAGAGAGCTCCACCACTATTTTGTTTGGGAATAGACCGCTGATTAGAATATTTACAAAATTGAAGACCAAAATGGATGCAAACATAATTTTTGATAACTCTAAAATCAAACTCAAAATATGTCTTACTTTAATCCCATTCGTAAGTGGGACGTGGTTAATGAAATTGATATATAATATGATAAAAGAATAAATAATACGATTTCTATACAAAACGTTTAAGATTATGAAGATGGCACCGCCCAGCGATGCCATAATGTTAATGATGTTATTGGATGAAGTCATCAATAAAAATGACTGCCTTGAGCTACATTTCAAGTGATTTAGCTACTTTTAATAATTGTGACTGCTACTTTTACTTTAAACCATCTGACAAGACTACACCAGAGTGGGGAGCAGAAGTGGGTTTACACACAGTCATGCCACCTCTTTCTTTTGTTTATTTGCTTAAAAATTTAGTTGCTATATTTAGCGACCGCTACTGCGAGCACCGCAGCTACTTGTGTATTTTCCGTTTCAGGTGAAGATGGGTGCTCCAGGGCTATCTGGTATGCTCGAGTTTGACGCTGAGGGATTTCGTTCCAGGATATCTTTGGATGTCATGTACTTGACCACGCATGGATTGAAAAAAGTATGCTTTTTGTACTTTCGAATATACACAGTGAAACCTCTTAAACGTAATCTCTGCGGGGTTATCTTAATTTCCAACTTTTTCTTAGTGTATTTCTTTAACATTGTTTTACATTTTCGGATGTAGAACTACCTTCTACTAATTTATTTACTTTCCTTCAGACCTATGTTATTAATACCTACCCATTTACAAGGTATCTTGAAATTTTACTGACCACAAATGTTGAGAGAAAACATTTTATTACATTAAAACTATATATTTAAACATTAAAACAATTCAATGAAAAATTTTACATGAATTTTGAATTTAATAGCATCCACGGAGCTAAACATTGAACCAAAACAAGAAATTTGCTCATCAAACATAAAACATTTGTCTTTGTCTGACAAAGACCTCCTTGCAAGAGTTCGATGTGGGAGCCAAAAGTTCGTTTTGAAAAACAACTCAATCTGTGCAACTTGACAACTAAGAGTTGTTTTCCTTTTCAATTTTGTTTCAGGAAATTTTTGTTGTGTCTGTTGGTCTGTTTTGTTTTGTTTTGTCTATTGGTATGTTTGATGCCCACAGCATCGAACACGTGTTCGTGTGACATTTTATTTTAACATGTCGGCATGCGACCAAAAAGTACGTTTTTAATATTTCGCAGTCCAATTAGTCTTTGGCAACTACATCTGAAATTTGCTTTATCGAATTACATCCCCGCACTGAAGCATTTTAAAGTTTACATATTTCATCGGCATTTAGTTTTTAAATAATTTAAATGTCTGAAATTATTTGAATAATACTTCAAAGGATGTAAAGCAATTTTAATAATAAATTTCATAAATTTGTAAATATTTCAATAACTTTTAAATATATAATTTCAAATAATCTTGATAATTTTTAAAATACTTAAATGTTAGCTTTATAATAATATTTAGAATATTTTTCAATATTACTGTTTTTAAATTTTTATATGTTTAAAGAAACTCTCTGAAACTATTAAATGTAAATAAAATACTTTATTAGTAACAGCGTAAGACGGTTCATTAAATGTATTAGAAAGACACATTTAACAACTTACCGTATCATTTTACTAAAGATGTATTTTCAGATTATTTAAGACAACAGTTCAAACGAATTTTTTATATTATAAATTAGTTTTATATTTAAAATGATTGTATTAAAAATATATAACTATTTTGGAATAAATATTTTTAATAAAAAATTAAAGTTTTCCAATTATTTTAATTAACTGAAAACACCTTTTAATATTTAAATACCATAAACGTTTAAAAAATCAAAATATATTTTCATTTCAAATATTTGAATTTGTTTATAAAACATTTTAGAATTATTTTTAAATTTGAATGAAATAATTTTAAAGTTTAAAATTGGAAAATGATAAAGAGGGGTGTTTTATTTATCTATTTTTTAATATTTAAATTTTTCACACATTTGAAACATAACATTAGATGAGTAGTTTGTTAATTAATGGAATTATTATCAAGAAACACATTTCCACAGTTTGTCACACCTTCCCAATAATATCTTTGTTCCTTCAACAAGTAATGGACTGTAATTTTATCTATTCGTAATGCATAGAAGCACACAAGTAAATAACTAAACTATATTTATTTACACTATTATACATTCTACTCCAACTACTCTTCTTGCCCCATGGCAACTAAACTACAGACCATATTGCAGATATTACTAATAAGTAACCTCGACGGACGTTCTAAGCAGACTAACTATTTTCTCACTGGCGTTCGCCAAATTGGCGAGCTCTACTATTAAGGACGCCAAGGCGCAACAATCTTCACAGATCAATAAATCGCATGGAGTTGGACAATTTCGGAATGTAATTTGACACTGGTTTTAAATGCAATTTGCCACAATTTCAGATGAAATGTGTTCTATTTTACAATTTTGAAATTACTTTTGCATACAGTACAAAATATTACTTTCCTTATATACATAATGTATAAGGAAAATATTGTGACGGGGTCGAAAATTCGAATTCGAGTTTTCGACGGGAGAGTACGTTTCAAGCATCCCTGATCACGAATCAAACATTTTTGAAGTGATGTCTGTGTGTGTGTGTGTGTGTGTGTGTGTGTGTGTGTGTCAGTGAGTCTGTGGAGACGATAACTGACCAACGAATGAACCGATTCAAACCAAATTTGGTACAAAAATCACAATCCGTAAACACTGGAAGTCTATTGTTTTTATACGCAATCGAATGTTCAGAACCCCCCTAAATTTTCGAATGAAATTTTGAAAAAATCGTCAAACAATCAAAACCGCTAATAAAATTACGCAAATAGACATTTCTAATGTATTTTTTTATTAGAAAACGATTGGCATGAATTTTAGAACGCTAACATGAACCGTTCTCAAGATATTGTACATTTTTCAAAAAAATTATCAAAAAGTCATATAAAATAAAAAAAATTATTTCCTATTGAGAAACATGTTCACTTTTCATATGTAATACCATGCGATAAATTGGGTGACATCATTCTCGTAGATTTAGCTCGTTCCATTCATGAAAAAAGATACTTTGAGTAATACATTTGTATTTGAGCGCCAATAGTCATTTATCTGCTGTAAGTATAACTTATTTCTTAATGCATAACGCTTGGCGAGATTTTGGCGACGAATTTGGCGGAATATCGCCAACTTGGCGACTTTTTGAAATGTTGCCAAATTAACGAAAATCTCGCCAAATGGATAAAAATGACGCTAAATCAATGAAAATGACGACTATTTGTTGAAAATTCAATATCTTGGAAAGAATATCAGTATCTACTATAAGAAAAACCTATTTTTTTACTGTAAAAGTAGTAAATTCATTACATTTATAAGGAAAGTCATGTGTTGCCCACATCAGATTTTTTACTTTTACAGATAGGAACGATTCTTCCTGGAAATCAAGTGAACATTACCTCCCCCGGCACCTCTGACTTTCAATACCTTGAATTGGAAAATTCACATTTTAGAGTAACGACCATTCTGGTAAGTTCAAACACTCCAAAAATATCTTTTCCCGTGTTTATTTTACTATTTCGTGTTACTGAAGTCTCTACTATGGAGTTAGAAAGAAGCAGATAAAACTCCTATCGATGAAACGCTTGACAATGACATAATGCTTTATCTAGCTGTCGCTAGTGTTAGTGAAGTAGCTTCTATTGTTAGTTGATACAACATAAAGGCGTAGTATTTAGAATATGTATTTCGTATTATTTTTAAATGAAGGTTTCCCTAATAATGGGTGTAATCAACCAGTAATTTTTCATCGTTTTAGAATGGAGTACAGAATATATGAAGATAAAAATGAATTGTGAGGTAAAGTAATTTTTTATACGTATGAATATTTTTTATTGTTTCAGTTATAATTTGCATTGCGATAATAATTTATTTCTACAAAATGGATAGTTTAAATAAATATTTTAGACCTTTCGCCATAGAAATACATACAATGTCGGACTACTTATCATACCCCAGCGCCACCTAAATGATTATCTCAAACGATATTTATATTTTCTTAATATGATGTTTTAACTCCTTTTACGTCCATGATCTCTACCCCTTTCTCGTCTCACGATTATTGAGACCAGATTTTATTTCTTTCGACCCAGACCGTCCATCCGAAGGTGTATCTGATTGGACGGCCGGGACAGTGCCACCCAATTTAGATCGGAACCCAGTGTGAGGCGACATCCACAGGGACCGTATCCTGCTTCCCCTACCACCAACCTCTTGGAAGGACTTTCATCCTCACATATTTAACGTGCCCGTACTCTGCGGGAACGCAGAGACAGTTTGGTCAGGGCCGAAAATTGAATTCGTGTCGTCTGAAAGCAAAACCCGTGTCTTAACCACTGGGCTGTCATGTCTTTTGAAATCAGTTTTTAAAAATCTTAAAATTTATATAACTTCGTTAAAAGCAACATATAGTGGGAAGAAATTAAAAGTGTCGACCGGTTTCGTAGGCTGAGCCAGCCTTCTTCCTCAGGACACGCAAAAAACTCAAACTTCACTTGTTAGAGAAAGGTTGGTGACTGATGCAGGAACAGCAATTGTGGAATAAGCGAGAAAAGTTTGTTGCCAACGATGAGAAAAGAAAAGGAGTTAGAAATCCCAGGAGGTCGAAACCAGAGGTGGGACGTAATGAATGAACTGTAAATTAACAAAGAAGAAAGAAAATTTCCAACAAAGGATTCGAATAACTTGTTCATAAAATTATAATTAAATTAAGAAGCCAGGAAGAGGATTAAAGACACAGAAATAAGAAGTTATGATTATAAAAGCAACTTATTCGGAAATAAGAACTTATTTCGGTGAGTTTCATCTTTTTCCAGTTTTTTTTTATTTAATTGGGATTTTATGAACAAGTAATTTGAATCCTCTGTTGGACGTTCAGTTTCCACTTTGGTATTTTGCAATTCATTATTTATTTCCCACCTCTGGTTCCTGCCTCCTTGGTTTTTTAACCCCTTTTTCTCCTCTCACCGTTGGCAACACCTTTTTGCGACCAGCGAATACTGGAGTCCTATTGATTTTAAATGCTATCAAATGTTTGAAAGACACCCCCCCCCCCCTCTCTCTCAATTTTTGAATGATTTTTTAAAAAAAACTCATTAAAAAATCGGCATTTTCAATAATTATAAATAAAATCTTTTACTTTTAACGTAATATTTCATTAGAAATCGAATGATACAAACATTAGAACGCTAGCATTAACCGTTATCGAGATATTGCCCGACTTTCGAATATTTTTTTAACAAATAAAAACATACTGTTAAATAGATGTTCATTTCATACGAAATTTTAAATAAAACGATTGACATAAACTTTAGAACGTTAGCATGAACCGCTCCTAAGATATTGCACGTTATCAAATAAATTTATCAAAAAAATTATGTAAAATTAAAAAAATAATTATCCTCAAATATGTTCTCTTTCCATGTGCGATATTATGGAGCATCATTCTTGTGAATTTAGATCGTTCCCTTCACGAAATTCGCCAAAAGTCATTTTTTATCATGCAATTAATATTAATTAATGCAGATTGCATTTTTAAGAGTGATTGTCAGTAGAGGCCAATTTTCGATTACTTGGTGTTAATTCAATGCCAAAATCACTGTTCTGAGGGATATTGTCCACCCTTTATTTCACTGTGAAAAAAGTATGGTCACTGGGCTATGTAGGAAAAATCATGTGTTGCCCACATTAGGCTTTTTGATGTGAATAACATCTATGGTTGGAGTTTCACCGGTGAAGAAAACGAAACATTTCGAAAATATAAGCACATTGGATGTTTATATCACAAACATAGTAAATAAAAATGTAAATAATTTTTCTTGTTTCGTCAGAAAAAGGGTGCAAATTATGAATATATAAAACTATTTCAATATTTTAAAGAGGTTTTTTTTTTCCCGAAGAAATTTAACAAAGTAGCTAGCTCTCTGGGTGAGTGATTTTTTTTTCCTTTATTCTAATTTTTGCTTGAAATATATATATAGTAAACTATAAAATATAGATATAAATATTAAACGACAAAAATATGTACTAGAAAATTTAGTATTATAATCTATATTTATTATTATAAAAAAGCTGTTATAATTTTCGAGTCATCGTCTGGTCAAATTGAAGAAGTATGAAAATTTTACGTTTTTGAAGATTATCATGCTTATATCTTAAAGAAAGAAAAGGATAGCTATAAACAATAATCAAGAATCTGTGCCTCTTTGAAAGCCCTATAAGTGTGTATAATCAGAGTTTGGATAAAGTTCATTTTTGTTTCCGATATTACAAAAGTTCAGTTTTATTTTACAAAATGTTATTTAAGCAAAACTATTTCGGCTCCATCGGACTGAAGCCACCGTCATTTTCCTTTCTTAGTATATATTCCAATGATATTAATCTTGTGATATTTTCCTTCGACCTCGGTTTTACAGGTTTTTCCGCATTGCACATTTTTATACCGTCCGCATTGCACATTCTTATACCGTCCACATTGCACATTCTTATACCGATGCGTTGGAAAACGTAAAATCAAGGTTTCACTCTATTTAATTTTTGAAATGATTTGGCATTATTTTTATTAGCATCTAATGTGGAATGAATTTTGCAGAACGACCCGTATGCGATGCTCCGTCTGTCTTCCAAACTGATGAAGGGCAACGAACGGTTCGAGGGGTTCGGCATCGACCTTCTGGACGCCCTGGCCGAGAAACTGCACTTCACCTACGAGATCAATCCGGTGAAGGACGGAAAATACGGAAGGCAGAATGCAGTCACGAAGAGATGGGACGGTATGATAGGAGAGGTCGTGTACGAGGTAAGTACAGGAATGCCGAATTTCAATCTACACTCTTTTGCAAAAAATAACGAAACACCCCTAAAAAATATTCCGATTCAAGACCATCTCGAAATTTCGCATGCAAATTCCTTTATACCAAATATGCAAATAATTAAATTTGCAAGGCCAATGAGTGTTAACTTCGGTCATAGCGCTCGTTTCTACTGAGCAACTAGCATCCTATAAAACAGGTTAAAAATGTGGATGGTTTATCTTTGTTCGTTATCGGCGTTGCAGTTCCGTGGAGACACAACCAATAATGCCGTTACGACGTTCCGAAGATCTTATAAGCAATTAAACGAGTTCGAACGTGGTCGTATAGTCGGTATGCGTGAAGCTGGCTGGTCATACCGAGCCATAGGCCTACACGTGCACCGAACGGACACTGCTGTGCAAAAGTGCTGGCAACAAAGTTTGCTGCAAGGAACTCGTCGGCGGAATAAAGACCAAGGTGCACGAATGCGATGCAAGATCGGAAAATTGTGCGACAGGCCCGAATTGGTCTAACGGCATCATTGTCTGTCATCCAACGTGCTACAGCCTCTTCCATACCACACGTGGTACCTTCCACCATCACACGGCACTTGACTGGGGTGAGGTTACGCTCACGGCGGCCTTCAAGACGTCTGCCCATAACCCCACAACATCGACAGTGTCGTTTGGAGTGGTGTCGTAGCCGAACATCATGGATCTCGAAAGACTGGAATCACATAGTGTTCAGCGATGAATCACGCTTCTGTCTTTCAGCAGATGATTATCGGGTACGTGTGTGGAGGCGCCCGGGTCAGCGGTCCCAATCAGCCTTTGTTTTACACAGTCACACAGCCATTACCCCTGGTGCGATGGTGTGGGGTGTTATCTCTTAAGACAGCAGGTCGCCCCTAATCACCCTGCGTACAACTTTAACAGCTCAATGATATGTTGATGAAATCCTGCGGCATTTAGCGTTACCCTTCGTGGCACATCATTCTAGGTTCGTTTTCCAACAAGATAATGCCCCGCCACATACGGCTCGCATATCTGTGGACTGTATCCGTGCAGTTGATACTGTTCCTTGGCCAGAAAGGTCACCAGACCTTTCGCCAATCGAGCATGTGTAGGACATGCTAGACCGCCAGATTCGGATACCCCGAAATGTAGCATATCTGGAGCAACAATTGATGAATGCCTGGCAGAATGTATCGTAGTATGACATTAGGAAACTTCATCACTTCTTACCTAGACGTATACAAGCATGCATTGCCACCAAGGGGGGTTTCACCAATTACTGATTTGAAAATTCAATGTGCAATTGATAATCATTGATGGGTCCTGCGGCCTTGATTTTGTAATCATTTCATTTCCTGTGTATGAGCTATACATATTTAATTTCAATAAAAACAGTCACTTTCTTCATTGTGCTTTTTTCCCCCAAAAGAGTGTATATAAATAAAATAGAAAATCCCTCTATGTATATGTATGTTGGTGTGTGTGTGTTTATCTCATCATCACAGAAGAATGACTTCACCGAACTAGATGATATTTTCGGGGTAGGTTTAGAATAGCCTCACTTAAAGTTGAGTACATGCTTCGAGTTCCTAGGGCCAGAGGTTGTCGAGATATGAATAAAAAACGCACAATTCAATCTTCCATTGAGATGGCATTATGAAGACGATTTTTTTCAGCAAAATTATTTGGAAAAAAATTTATAATGTTACTAAGCAACGGAATTAAACCCAATAAGTAATGGGCCCTCACGCTGTTCAATTTTATAAAATCCCTAATGAAAATATCCTGATGACGTCACTGAAACTTTTAAAATTCTGCAACTTGTAGTCAGAAAATGTTGTGGTATGCCTCGAGAAAGTTTAATGTAGGGTTACCATAAATTATTGATTATCCTCTGCTTTATGTCCATTTTAACCTTCTGTATTTTTATTCTCATTCTATAGGAAGCAGATCTAGCCATTGCAGATCTCACAATCAACTCTGATCGTATAAAAGGTGTGGATTTCACCTTGCCTTTCATGCAGACTGGTATCAGCATCCTGTACAAGAAGCCCACAGAGAAAGCGACGTCATTGTTCTCATTCCTATTGCCGTTCTCCGGGGAGGTCTGGTTACTCATCATCGCAGCCTACATCTTTATCAGCCTCTGTCTATTTCTGGTTGGAAGGATGAGTCCCTACGAGTGGTCCAACCCATATCCTTGTCGTGATACCAATATGGTGGAAGCGAACTGCTTCAGCTTACTAAACAGCATGTGGTGGGCCATCGGATCTCTTCTGCTACAAGGATCAGATATTCAACCATCGTAAGACAACATGAATCTTATAATACTTTACTATCAAATTTATGTAACATGTTTAATTAGTGTATATGTTACCAGCAAAGTGTGAAAAGCAGGCATTGTATAGAATGCCTTTGCATTCTATAGAATGCGTGACGTTTTGAGGCAAAGTATGAGATGTCTGTTTTATTTTAATATTTTACATACTTTCCCTAGGCATTATATAGAATAACTAATAAGTGTGTAAAGTGTGAAAAAGGCTTTTATTGAAAAGATGCATGCGAAAATGCCAGAACGTAATGTTGCCAGAATTGTATTCTGGTGAGATTCTGACAATCCCTGCTATGATTTGGAGAACATTGTATTCTGGGAATCCCTTCAGCGTCTTTTGTAGCCCTCTTGTCGTCTTTAGTCGCCCTTTTGTCACCAAGGTAAAAATCGTAATATTCTATTTTGTCAACGTGTTCCGCGTTTTTTGTCGCCAAAGTAAAAATCTGAAAATTTTCTTATTTTCATATTGTGCTCTATGAGCCATAGAACACCTGTTGCACAAACAGCTACTGCTACGTGCGACCTCCGACAGCCAGCGGAGCTGGATTTTGTGATATTTTTAACTGCGAGTGTAGCAAGTTAAGCCCGCGAAGAGGGCGAAGGCTCATGTGTGAATTGCTACAGATCAACTGTTGCACAAACGGCTAAAAAGAACGGCAGAAGATCAACAAAAAAGCGGAAAACGTTCCTAGAATGAAATGTTGCAATTTTTACCTTTGCGACAAAAGACGCGGAAGGAATTGCCAGAATGGAATGTTCTCCAAATCATAGCAGGGATTGCTAGAATCTCACTACAATACCATTCTGGCAACATTCCCTTCTGGCATTTTCACATGCATGTTTTCAATAAAAGCCTTTTTCACACTTTGCCGAAATAGTATTTGTCATTCTATATAATACCTATAGGTATTCTATACAATACCTAAGGAAAGTATGTAAAATATTAAAATAAAACAGACATTTCTTAAGTTACCTAAAAACGTCACTCATTCTATACAATGCCTGCTTTTCACACTTTGCCAGTAACATATACACTTTCTGACAGAAAATCGTCTCACTCCTAAAAATTTGACAGAGATACGCGAAACTCGGTATGTAAAGACCTTCCGATCAGGTACGTAAATAATCTAAAATTCGCCGTTAATAAGCGGACAACGCTATTAGAGCTCATGGCAAAAGCACATATAAGGGCCGTTACTCACCCACAGGGACAAATCAGACTGCTATTGTGCTTCCGTTTGCTTTGTCGCCTGTATATATGGCCGAACACTGCATCCGACGATAATGTGAGTAACTTCAGGAGTCCGAGAGAAGACATCTCGTAGGCTTACGAAAAGACGAGTAACGACCAACTAGACGTGTCCGTCCTTACTACTGCTAGAAAGATACAACAGTAAAACAATACTGGCAGTAATATGTCTAGAAGGCATAGACAGACATAAAGACCAAACATAATATGAATGTCCTATACAAACAAATGAGCGCGTAGTCAGAAGAAAACCAATTGCTACCCTGTCGATAATACAAAGACACGCAGGTTCCTCTGCGTATCATACAATACGTATTTGGTCACAATTGTAAATGTGTATCGAGAAATCATGTCAGAGTTTCAATTCGACCTCAGTTGTCATGTAACACCTTGTGTGTGTATCTAGAGCGCCATCACTTATTATGACAGCCAATCACATCTAGTATCCACATTTGGTATTTCGACTGAAATATCTCGAGAACGGCTAGTCTTTGAGCACTGGGGTTGGTCTTATTTTTTTCATTGTCAAAATTTAGGTATAAATAAGAAAGATCAATCATGCATAAGCCATAAAGCATTGATTATGAAACACTTTCCAACTTCAATGCAATTTTATATAAACATCTCTAAAATGCGATACATTCCTTGGTAATATTTTTAAAATTATCATAATACTAAAATAATTTATTATATTTGAAAACTTCATCGAAAACAAATGAACTTTACTCAAATGACGTCATCGAAGTATAAATCGCCTTTATATAAAAGCAGCGTTTCATTCATGAAACGTTCAACATTATACATTCATTCAACATTTTTCCAATCCTTTCATTCATCATAATACTATAATAATTTATTTTATTTAAAAACTTCAAACCATGGAGGTGCAAGTAAATTAACTCTATGCATAAAACGTCATCGAAAAAATCGTCTGGTTCTCTGTAAAATCAATGAATGTTTCATTCATATCAGCTATATTGCAGACTCCATGAGCTAAATAATTTTGCGGTAAAGAAATGCAGCAATTCTTATACAACTCATTCTACATCTTTTGATGTTTTCATTTTCCATAAGAGAAAATTAGGCTTCGTTGTAGATATAATCAAAGTTTGATAACCATTTAAACTCAAATATATTGTAATTGCGTTGTTTCAGTATATAGATGCGCAGAATTTAAGCAAATATAAAGCGGTTTTAGGATGGATACAACACTAAATATCAATAAAAAAACCTTAAAAATCACGATTTTGATACAAGATGGATTCCATATTTTATTTTGAGGTGGGTCACGTGATCTCTTCATATGATGGTCACGCGATCTCTTCATATGATGGTCACGCGATCTCTTCATATGATGGTACGTG
Organism: Amaurobius ferox; assembly: GCA_951213105.1. Taxonomy (NCBI): domain Eukaryota; kingdom Metazoa; phylum Arthropoda; class Arachnida; order Araneae; family Amaurobiidae; genus Amaurobius; species Amaurobius ferox. The sequence goes on along the minus strand of OX578139.1, from coordinate 22,054,185 downwards.
ATCTCTTCATATTATGGCCACTTGATCTCTTCATATAAAGGGTGTAATTATTATTTTAATTTTTATTTTAAAAACAACCGAACATATTTTGCTGAAATTTTTTTTATATATTTTGTGGGATAATTTAAATATTTTCTGAAATTTTCGAAGCAATTTGTGAATTTTAACTTTGCTTAAAAAATGTTTGAAAAATTAGGTCCCATAGGGTTCAATGTATTTCATTTTTTCCACCCGGGTTCAATCCAAAACTAATTGGGTGATATTATTCATTTATATTCCCAGAAGTTCCACAGACCGTCTAAACAACATACTAAAATTTCATTTTGATAAAGTCATTTTTACGGCAGTTATCGTGCTAACGGACAGACAGACAGACAGAATAAACAAAGTCATAAACACTTTTCAACTATGTTGTAAAGTGTTAAAAAAGCAATTAACTGATACAGTCCAGAATAAGTGATTTTTTTAACACTTTACAACAAAGTTGAAAAGTGTTTATGACTTTGTTCATTCTGTCTGTCTGTCTGCCCGTTAGCACGATAACTGCCGTAAAAATGACTTAATCACAATGAAATTTTAGTATGTTGTTCAGACGGTCTGTAGGACCAATGGGAATATAAATGAATAATATCACCCAATTAGTTTTGGATTGAACCCGGGTTGAAAAATGAAATACATTGAGCCCTATGGGACCTAATTTTTCACACACTTTTTAAGCGGATTTCAAGTTCACAAATTGCTTCGAAAAGTTTAGGTAATATTCAAATTGTTCCATAAAATATATAAAAAAAAATTCAGCGAAATATATTCATTACTTTTTTAAATAAAAATTAAAATAATAATAAAACCTTTTATATCAAGCGATCACGTGACCATGATATGAAAATATCACGTGACACACTTCAAAGTGATATATGGCATCCATCTTGTCTCAAAATCGTGATTTTTAACACAGTACAACATAGTTGAAAAGTGTTTATGACTTTGCTCATTCTACCTGTCTGTCTGTCTGTCCGTTAGCACGATAACTGCCGTAAAAATGACTTAATCAAAATGAAATTTTAGTATGTTGTTCAGACAGTCTGTAGGACCTATGGGAATATAAATGAATAATATCACCCAATTAGTTTGGGATTGAACCCGGGTTGAAAGAATGGAATACATTGAGCCCTATGGTACCCAATTTTTCAAACATTTTTTAAGCGGATTTAAAATTCACAAATTGCTTCGAAAATTTTAGGTAATAATCAAACTGTTCCTTAAAATATATAAAAAAAATTCAGCGAAATATATTCAGTAGTTTTTAAATAAAAATTAAAATATTAATAACACCTCTTATATGAAGCGATCACGTGACCCACTTCAAAATGATATATGGAATCCATCTTGTCTCAAAATCATGATTTTTAAAGTTCTTTTTAATTCATATTGAGTGTTGTATCCGTCCTAAAACTACTTTATTTTTGCCTAAATTCTGTGCATCTACATACTGAAACAACGCAATGACAATATATTTGTGTTTAAATGCTCATCCCAAATTTGATTATTTCTACAACTAAGCCTATTTTTCACCTATGTAAAATGTAAACAGCAAAATATGTAGAATGAGTTGTATTAGAATTGCTGTATTTCTTTAACACAATCTCATTTAGTTCATGGAGTCTGCACAGCTGATATGAATGAAATATTCATTGATTTTACAAAGAGAAGGACGATTCTTTTAGATGAAGTTTTACGCATACAGTTTAATTACTTGTAGCTCCATGGTCTTAATTTTTAAATAAAATAAATTATTATAGTATTGTGATGAATGAAATTAATGGAAAAATGTTAATGAATGAAATGCTGCTTTTATAGAGAGAGCGAGGCGTGTTATTTTTTTCTATGACGTCATTTGAGTGAATTTCAGTTGTTTTCGATGAAATTTTCAAATATAATAAATTATCGTAGTATTATGATAATTCTAAAATTATTACCGAGGAATGTATCACATTTTAGAGATGTTTAAACCAGGCAATTTATGTTTCAATGCCGTCATTCGAATGAAGTTCATTTTTTTCGATGAAGGTTTAAGTTTTCAAATATAATAAATTAATGTAGTATTGTGATAAGTTTTAAATATTATCGAAGAATGTATTGCATTTTAGACATGTTTAAATAAAATTGCATTGAAGTTGGAAAGTGTTTCATAATCAATGCTTTAAGCATGATTGATCTTTCTTGTTTTAAAATTAAATATAGGTTTTGACAGCATATTTCCGCTTACTATTTACATCTGTCTTTTATAGTTTCGAAGATATTTCCTGTGAAAGTATAAAAAATGAAAATGAAAAAAAACTCGTTCGGACAGGTACATTTTTCTTTGAAACATACAAGTTTCTTCGAAAACGTAGCGCTCGATTCAAAATCGAATTATATACAATTGTAAGGATTTTAAAGTGCTACAAATTCCTGCTTATTGCTCAAAGCTATCTCTATTAGTATATAAGAAATAAGCATTACAAACTTGAAAAACGGAAAATTTTCAATATTCTTCAACTTGACAAGACGATAACTCGAAAACCATAAGAATTTTTTTAACAACAAACATAGCTTTTAGTACTAAATTTTACTAGTACATATTTTTTCGATCACTATTTCTATCTATTATTTATAATTTGCTATATATTTGGAATAAAAATTAGAAAAATGAGAAAAACACTATCTTGAAGAGCTACTTCTAATATTTTCGTAAAAAAAAATTTGATGTGGGCAGCATATGACTTTCCTTATATAATGCAATGAATTTACCACTTTTACAGCAAAAAACAAGAAAGATCAATCATGCTTAAAGCATTGATTATGAAACACTTTCCAACTTCAATGCAATTTTATTTAAGCAAGTCTAAAATGCAATACATTCCTCGGTAATATTTTGAAACTTATCACAATACTGCATTAATTTATTATATTTGAAAACTTAAACCTTCATCGAAAATAATGAACTTCATTCAAATGACGGCATTGAAATATAAATTGCCTGGTTTAAACATCTCTAAAATGTTATACATTCCTCGGTAATAGTTTTAGAATTATCATAATACTACGATAATTTATTATATTTGAAAACTTCACCGAAGACAACTGAAATTAATTCAAATGACGTCATAGAAAAAATAACACGCCTGGATCTCTCTATAAAAACAGGATTTCATTCATAACTTTCTCCCATTCATTTCATTCATCACAATACTATAATAATTTATTTTATTTAAGCATTTTGTTTAAGACCATGGAGCTACAAAAAATTAAACTCTATGCTTGAAACTTCATCCAAAAAAATCGTCCTTCTCTTTATGAAATCAATTAATATTTCATTCATATCAGCCATGCAGACTCCATGGACTAAATTATTTTGTGTTAAAAAAATACAGGAATTCTAATACAACTCATTCTATATATTTTGCTGTTTACATTTTACATACGTGAAAAATAGGCTTCGTTGTAGAAATAATCAAATTTAGATGAGAATTTAAACTCAAATATATTGTCATTGCATTGTTTCAGTATGTAGATGCACAGAATTTAAGCAAAAATAAAGTAGTTTTAGGACGGATACAACACTCAATATGAATTAAAAAGAACTTAAAACAAGAAAGATCAATCATGCTTAAAGCATTGATTATGAAACACTTTCCAACTTCAATGCAATTTTATTTAAACATGTCTAAAATGCAATACATTCCTCGGTAATATTTTAAAACTTATCACAATACTACATTAATTTATTATATTTGAAACCTTAAACCTTCATCGAAAAAAATTAACTTCATTCAAATGACGGCATTAAAGTATAAATTGCCTGGTTTAAACATCTCTTAAATGTTATACATTCCTCGGTAATAATTTTAGAATTATCATAATACTACGATAATTTATTATATTTGAAAACTTCATCGAAAACAACTGAAATCCATTCAAATGACGTCATAAAAAATAACACGCCTGGCTCTCTCTATGAAAGCAACATTTCATTCATAAATAATTCCCCCATTCATGTCATTCATCACAATACTATAACAATTTATTTTATTTAAAAATTAAGACCATTGAGCTGCAAGTAAGTAAACTCAATGCGTAAAACTTCATCGAAAAATATCGTCCTTCTCTTTCTAAAATCAATGAATTCATATCAGCTAAGCAGACTCCATGGACTAAATGATTTTGTGTTAAAGAATTACAGCGATTCTAATACAACTCATTCTTCATATTTTGCTGTTTACATTTTACATAGGTGAAAAATAGGCTTAATAGTAGAAATAATCAAATTTGGAAGAGCATTTAAACTGAGATATATTGTCATTGCGTTGTTTCAGTATGTAGATGCACAGAATTTAGGCAAAAATAAAGTAATTTTAGGACGGATACAACACTCAATATGAATTAAAAAGAACTTTAAAAATCACGATTTTGACACAAGATGGATGCCATATATCATTTTGAAGTGGGTCATGTGATCGTTTCATATCATGGACACGTGATCGCTTAATATAAGAGGTGTTATTATTATTTTAATTTTTATTTAAAAAACAACTGAATATATTTCGCTGAATTTTTTTTTATATATTTTATGGAACAATTTGAACATTGCGTAAAATTTTCGAAGCAATTTGTGAATTTTAAATCCGCTTAAAAAATGCTTGAAAAATTAGGTCCCATAGGGCTCAATGTATTCCATTTTTTCAACCCGGGTTCAATCCAAAACTAATTGGGTGATATTATTCATTTATATTCCCATAGATCCTATAGACCGTCTGAACAACATACTAAAATTTCATTTTGATTAAGTCATTTTTACGGCAGTTATCGTGCTAACGGACAGACAGACAGACAGACAGACAGACAGACAGACAGACAGAATGAACAAAGTCATAAACACTTTTCAACTTTGTTGTAAAGTGTTAACAAAACGTTCAATCTACGTCGCGGACTCGTAGATTGAAGTAAGTGCGAATAAGTATGGGAGAATAATAGAGGTCAGTTGATTTATAGGTCGATGACACCAGGAAATGACTCTCAAATTTTCCAAAAATAATTTTTGAAAAAAAATAGTTTAACATTTAAAAGTAAATTCTCATATTATATTATTTGGTTTGCTTCAAAGTAAGTTAAATCCTTCATAAGATACGAAAATGCCCTCCCTCTAACATCACAGTTTTTGAAATATTGTTAGCTTTTGACAAAAACAAAATAAACAAGAAAGATCAATCATGCATAAGCATTGATTATGAAACACTTTCCAACTGAAATGTAATTTCATTTAAAAATTTCTAAAATGTGATTCATTCAGTGGTAATATATTTTACATTATCACAGTACTACAGTAATTTATTATACTTAAATATTTAAAACTGTATCGAAATATAAATCATCTGATTCTTTATGCACAATCAATGAATATTTCATTCATATAACTTGTATTCCAGACTCCAGAGCTAAATAATTTTGTGTGGAAAAAAATTCAGCAATTCTTATGTAATTCATCTTACAATCGCTTGAGATATTTGCATTCTGCATATGTTAAAATTAGGCTTCCTTGAAGAAATAATAAAAGTTTAGGGATCATTTAAAATCACAACTATTGTAATTGCATAGGCACGGAATTTAGATACACAGATAATACACAGATAATATATATGTGTATGTGTATGTACTCAAAGTATTGGAATCGTGCCGAAGATCGGAACTCGAAATTTCAAAGTATCTACACGTTTTGGGACTTCTAGAACACGAAAAAACTACTTTTAGGAAGACGTCTGTGTGTGTAAGGGTGTATCTGTGTATGTTTCTGTGTGTCTGTGTGGATATTACATCCACTCTAATTGAAAAACTAATGGACCGAATTTCATACAATTTGGTAGGTATGTTTTTTGTGGGAAATCCTGATGTTCATTAGATTATAGTACGATTCGTAATAAAAGAATCTGCCTTCTTTGCGAAATGGCCGCAGAAATTGCCTTTATCCACTCTAGCTAAAAACTAATGAACCAAATTTAACAAAATTTGGAGTATAATATTTCAATAACCTACAAGTGATTTATATACCAAATTTAACAAAATTTTGTATATAAATCATTTGTAGGTTATTCTACTACGATTCGGGAAAAAGGAACGGGCTATTTTTGCGAAATGGCCAGCAAAAATCGTTATATATAAAAATAAAAGACTACGTGTGCTCAATTATATCAATTAAATTCCTATATTATATGTGATTTTTGACAACAAAAAGAATAAGACTAACCCCATTACTCTAGGACTAGCCGTTTTTGAGATATTCTAGTTTTTTCGCGTTTTCGCTACGCCACCTTTGACAATAAGTCTAGCTATCAAATGAGAACCAAATTTAAGTTTAACGTGTAAATTCAATGTCATTTAAAATACTTATGTTGTGCAGATAAACTCAAATTATCATTGAATAAATAAAGAGAACGAATATGAGTCTGCAGAGAAAGACATGTGCTGTCCACATCAGAATTTTTAACAATATTACACCAATGATTTATAGAAGTGAACGGGGATTATTTTCAGGCCATTTCGAAAAAAATGTATGATCTATATTTAAAGATCCATCAAATTTTTGTCGAATAAAATGTTCAACAAATTTAAGCTGTGTACCAAATTTTAACTCTCTAGGACGTAGGAAAGTGCATTTAAAATGCCATCAATTAAATTTATCATGAAGAGTTATATAAAATTTAAAAAAAATGAAAAATTGTTATCTACCAAATTTGTTTTAAAATATGAAGCCACTCCCATATGCAAAACGTTTAAACAAATGGAGAGATATTTATTATATAATATCTCTCTCTTTTCTTTCTGGAAGATATCCCAAAGTCAGAATTTAATTGAATTTGTTTTTTTCCCTATATTAAATAATTTTTTTAATTAAATAACTACTTAACATATTTTACTGAATTTTTTTTTATATATTCTATGGGATAATGTGAATATTTCCTAAAAATTTCGAAGCAATTCGTGAATTTTAAATTTACTTAAAAAATGTTTGAAAAATTAGGTCCCATAGGGTTCAATGTATTTCATTTTTTCAACCCGGGTTCAATAAAAAACTAATTGGGTGATATTATTTATTTATATTCCCATAGGTCCTACAGACCGTCTGAACAACATACTAAAATTTCATTTTGATAAACTCATTTTTACGGCAGTTATCGTGCTAACGGACAGACAGACAGACAGACAGACAGACAGACAGACAGACAGAATGAACAAAGTCATAAACACTTTTCAACTTTGTTGTAAAGTGTTAAAAATCACGATTTTGAAACAAGATGGATGCCATATATCATTTTGAAGTGGGTCATGTTATCGTTTCATATCATGGTCACGTGATCGTTTCATATAAGAGCTGTAATTATTATTTTAATTTTTATTTAAAAAACTACTGAATATATTTCGCTGAATTTTTTTTTGTACATTTTATGAAACCATTTGAATATTACCTAACATTTTCGAAGCAATTTGTGAATTTTAAATCCGCTTAAAAAATGTTTGAAAAATTAGGTCCCATAGGGCTCAATGTATTTCATTTTTTCGACCCGGGTTCAATCCAAAACTAATTGGGTAATATTATTCATTTATATTCCCACAGGTTCGACAGACCGTCTGAACAACATACTAAAATTTCATTTTGATTAAGTCATTTTTACGGCAGTTATCGTGCTAACGGACAGACAGCAGACAGACAGAATGAACAAAGTCATAAACACTTTTCAACTTTGTTGTAAAGTGTTAAAAAATAGATTCTTTTTATAGTAGTTATTTATATTCTTTCCAAGATATTGAATTTTCGTCAATGAGTCATTTTTCATGTCGTTATCATCAATGAGTCGTCATTGATTTAGCGTCATTTTTATCCATTTGGCGAGTTTGTCGTTAATTTAGCAACATTTAAAAAAATCACCTAGTTCGCTACATTCCACCAAATTCGTCGCCAAAATCTCGCCGAGCGTTATGGACGAAGAGATAAGTTATTCTTACAGCAGATAAATGGCGTTCAAATGCAAAAGTATTACTCAAAGTATCTTTTCTCATGAATGGAACGAGCTAGATCCACGAGAATGATGTCACCAAATTTATTGCATGGTATTACTATGAAAATAGCGTCTTCCAGGCAGAGCTGCTCGCAATAAAGGAAGCTGTAATTTTGGGCTACCAAAAGTTTGCATAAGAATTTCATTATTTACTCTGACAGTCTATCGAGTATCGAAACTCTTAAACAATATCAAACGAAGAATCCAATAGCTCATCAAATTGTAACTATCATAACCAACAGCATCCATCAAAAGTTTTTTATAGGATGGGTTAAAGGTCACTCGGGTGTTCTGGGAAATGAAGTTGCAGACTGTTTAGTTTTTGAGGCGACGTCAGATATCTCTGTTCAGAGTACAAACTCACCATATCCCTGTTCATCGCTGAGGTCACATCTGAATATTAATACCATAAAAGATTGGCAACAGCAGTGGAATGAAAGTGAGAAAGGAAGAGAAACATTCAACTATTTTCCCAGAGTATCTCAAGAGCAACTGATTTGCAGCAGAGAATTGGTACAGTTTTTCTCAGGGCATGTCTGTTTCCCAACCTATCTTTACAAAATCCAAAAGAAAGACACCGAAAACTGTATTTGTGGTGAAATAGGATCTCCGAAACATTTTGTATCACCTTAAAAGGCCCAGTAGACAACATACGCTAATATTTGCCGAAAACCTTCTGGGTAATAGCTGGGCTAAACAGAGAATAAAAACTATAACTCAATTCCTAGAGGAAAACGAACATATCCTGTGAATTATTACTGGTAACCACCACACATTAGCTCACTGTTTATTGCATATTTATCTATAGTACTTCTAAATCTTTTTATAATTACTGCAATCAAATTAATTTTAAATTCACATTTGGTTTAATCATTGTATGTATCAATATAGTATTGAAAGCCATGGTAATCTCTGAGATTTGTATGTAAATGTTGTATATATAGTTTTGTATGTATGTTTGCATAAATAGTTTTGTATATATATATTTTGTATATATGTATATATATGTATATATCTTTGAAAATTATTCGTTTGATTTTGTATATGTCAATTTTATCTTGGCACTAGCAGCATACCCGTTCTTCGTACGGAGTATATAATATAAAGAAACTTGAAATTCATAATCATGCCCAAATTCTTATAGTATACTAAATGACATGTTTAATCAAAATATTCTGTTAAAATATTTAATATAATGCTCCTAAAAAGAAGTTTAAGAATCTCTGTTCTCGCTATATAAAATTATCTTCATGGACATATCTGAAGAATAAAACATCTTGGACCCCTTATGTAAGCAAATATAAAAAAAATATAGAATTGAATCAATATATGCAAAATAAAAGCGTTAAAATTGTATGGGACCCGTACTAATTATATACGCGAATATTAGAAAATATAACCTGTATTAGTAGATTACATGTATAAATTGAAAATACCAATAAACCCGTAATCTTTAAATCTGAAGACAGTCATTTATTCCAATATATGTCAAAATTAAAGTGCTAAAATTATAGGGGAAGATATACACGTACTACTTATAATGTCCGATTATTAGTAGAAGATTACCAGTTTTGCAATATGAGTCACAAATGTTTTTTGGTAAAATACAACAGACGACGTAATAAATTGAATATATAATTAATTCCCTTAATCTTCATATCAGAAGACTGTACTTGATTCCAATATATATGCCAATATATGTCAAAATATATGCCAATATACCTGTACTACTTATATTCTCGTAGGTTAGAAGATATACCCGTGCATTCCTAGAAGATTACTCGTACAACGTACAATATGCGTGTGTCAGCAATTTTTGCCGCAATAAAACAATGGCGTAATAACTTAAAAATATCAATAATCCCTGAATCAATAATTCCGGAAAATATCAATAATAATAATGTTTAAACCTGAAGAGTATAATTGATATTATTCAGTCCAAAATGAAATGGCAATGAAATTTATTTTATATACATATCTTCATTATTCAAATCGGAAAGGATTTAATAAAAATCGTCTGCCGCATAAACACATTGGATTTAAATCCGTTGCTAAGCGACATGATATCATTTGCTTCAAATAAATTGGTAGAAAAAATATCGTCTAAATAGTTATATTTCTATGGAACATTTGGCGACAGTTTCGTCAAATTAGCGACATTTTAAAAAATCGCCAAATTTATCGCCAAGTGGGACTGTAGTTCCACTTTGCAACAAATTGACGAAATATCATCACAATACTATCCCCTAACAAAAAACAATTAATATCATTTATGTAGCGCAATTTTATCAATTTCAAGATATTTTTATAGATTTGAAAACATTTTTATCAATTTGGTGACATTTTAAAAATTCGCTAAATATATTACTAAGTAGGATGGTTGGTCTGACAGAGAAATGCTAACCAAACATCATTTCAGTACTCTCTTCTAACAAAAAAAAAAAAAACATTCCATTGATATGTAGAAGACCCAAGCCACACGACCAACCCGAAGGTTTATGGCAGCTGTTTGTGTGTCGTTTATATCAATTTGGCGACATTTCCGTCAATTTGGCAAAGTTTAAGAAAAGTTGTCAAATTAGCGATATCCCTCCAAATTCGTAGCTTTGAATTTGCAGATCTGAATGAAACATTCTTATCCCGTTTCAATATACTAAATGAAAACACTACAATTGTATTAGAAGATATACCCGCTCTACTCTTTTTCTGCTTCAACAATCGGCTATATGAATTTATTGGCTAAACACAATATATGAGTTTAGTAGCTAAATACGATATAAGCTTGAAAACTCTTTGCCAAAATAAATGCAATTGATGTACGCAGTCAGCAATTAATATAATTAAAAGAAAAATCAAACCGTCCATTCATAAGATATACTTTTATATCCATTTATCCATTTATTTATTATTTAAATCGAAAAAAAATAATAAAAACATTAACAAACACATTTAATTTAATTGCGATGCCGAGCAACATGATATATCCTCCTAAAATGTTAAAATTTATTAACCACTAACAGCACACCCGTTATTCGTACGGAGTGTATAATTTAAAGAAACTTAAAGTTCGCAATCATGTGCAAATTCTGTTAAAATATTAAATTTATTGCTCCTAAAGAGAAGTTTAAGAATATATGTTCTCACTATGCAAAATTATCTTCACGATCAGATCTGAAGAATAAAACATCCTGTCCCCTTTTGTAAGCAAATTTACAGAAGAAAAAATAGGAATTGAATGAATATATGCAACCCCGTACTAATTATATTGTCGCAGATCAGAAAATATGCCAATGTGTTAGTAGAAGATTACCCGTATTACAATATGCGTCTCAAAAATATTTGCCAAAATAAAAGAGATGACGTAAAAATTGAAAACATCAATAATATCCGTACTCTTTATACCAGAAGGTCGTAATTGATTCCAATATATGCCAATATATATCAAAACATATGTCAATATACCTGTACTACTTATATTCTCGTAGATTAAAAGATATACACGTGTATTTGTAGAAGATTCGTACAACATACAATATATGAGTTTAAACAATTTTTGTCATAATAAAATAATTGCATAATAACTTGAAAATATCAATAATCCTTGAATCAATAATCCCCGAAAATATAAATAATAATAATTTTTAAACCTGAAGACCGTAATTGATATTATCCAGTCAAAAATGCTATAAGAAAAATCAAATCGTTCTTTTCTAAAATATATTTTTATATCCATTTATTTATTATTCAAATCGAAAAAATAATTATTAAAATTAGCAGACAGATTTAATTTAATTGCGTTTCTGAGTAACATGGTATAAGATAGAATCTTATAACATGTTAAATATGTCATGTCTTATAACATAAACTGCGAAATTAAATAACGATTTTGATTTCTCTATACTTCTCATTGTTCCGTAAAAGCTTGTTTTAAATAAACCATGAACCATGGAGATAGATTTCCCCTTTAAATCATGTTTCAAACAATTCATGTTTTCAGAAAGTGACTACTTAACGCAAAAAATCTCCCATCAAACTCAGAGATTAAATTTTAATTCACTTTCAAACGATTTTCAAGCTTTTCGTTTGGATAAACCACGGAGTTAGGGAGTAGAACTCCTAGGAAAAAGTTCCGTTTTTCATTAATATCTCGACAACCCCAGGTCTTAGAAACTCGAAACTTGGACAAAATTTATGGGGGGATATTTCAAGGCTATTCACCAAATTTCATTAAATTCGGTTCAGCCATTTTTCCGTGATGATGAGACAAACGAAAATTTCGTTTTTTACTAATATCTCGAGAACCACTGGTCGTAGAAACTCAAAACACGGATATAATTTTAAGTGGGGCTATTTCTGGGCTACCCACAAAATTTCATCAAATTCGGTTCAGCCGTTCTCCCGTGATGGTGTGACAAACAGACAGACAGACAGACAGACAGATTTTCATTTTTATTTATATAGATTAAGTTTTAATTTCTGGTTTTGGCAGATATTCCTCCACCATAGGCTGTAATTACTGCAAACCTTCGGGTCGGTGCCTATAGGTGGTTAATCTGCTAATCTGCATGGTATTACATATGAAAAGTGAACATGCTTCTCAATAGGAAATATTTTTTTCTTATTTTATACTAGCCGCCTTTGGCGACCAGCCTGTTCGCTACCCTTGAAAATTCTGACCGTGGCAAAGTCGTTGGCGCGACCTACCAGAAAGGTGTAAGGTAACTGCTTGGAAGGCCAGGAAGTGCCACACAATTTAGACCGGAACCCAATGGGAGAGGCATCCAAAGAGACCGTACCCTCCTTCCCCTACCACAAACCTCTCGGAAGGACTTGCAGTCCCACACGTTTAACGTGATCGTACTCCGCGTGAACACGGCTGCAGTTTTGGCAATGGCGGGAATCGAACCCGGGCCTACCGAGTGAAATTCCCGCGCGCTAACCACTGGGCTACCGTGCCATCCGCGACAATCTCCATAACTTTATTTTTATTCGGCAATTTTGGGAATCGAACCCGGGCCTACCAAGTGCAAATCCCGCGCACTAACCACTGGGGTACTTCACCCTCCGCGATATTCTTCATAACTTTCTTTTTATTCACCCAATTTAGACCGGAACCAAGTGGGAGAAGCATCCACAGGGACCGTACCCTTCTTCCCCTACCACCAACCTCTCGGAAGGACTTACAGACCCACATGTTTAACGTGATCGTACTCCGCGTAAACACGGCGGCAATTTTGGGAATCGAACCCGGGCCTACCGAGTGCAATTTCCGCGCGCTAACCATTGGGCTACTTTGCCCTACGCGACAATCTCCATAACTTTCTTTTTATTCATCCAATTTAGACCGTACCCTCCTTCCCCTACCACCAACTTCTCGGAAGGACTCACGGACCCACATGTTTAACGTGCTCGTACTCCGCGTAAACACGGCGGCAATTTTGGGAATCGAACCCGGGCCTGGTAACTGGTTGGACGGCCAGGATGTGCCACCCAATTTAGACCGGAACCCAGTGGGGGAGGCATCCACAGGGAACGTACCCTCCTTCCCCTACCACCAACCTCTCGGAAAAACATACGGACCCATATGTTTAACGTGATCGTACTCCATGTCAGTGGCGGAAATCGAACCCGGGCCTACCGCGTTCAATTCCCGCGCGCTAACCACTGGGCTACTTCGCCCTCCGCGACAATCTCCATAACTTTCTTTTTATTCACCCAATTTAGACCGTACCCTCCTTCCCCTACCACCAACCTCTCGGAAGGACTCACGAACCCACATGTTTAACGTGATCGTACTCTGCGTGAACGTGGCGTAAGTTTTGGCAGTGGCGGGAATCGAACCCGGGCCTACTGAGTGCAATTCCCGCGCGCTAACCACTGGGCTGCCGCGCCCTCCGCGACAATCTCCATAACTTTCTACATATTCACCCAATTTAGACGGGAACCCAGTGGGGGAGGCATCCACAGGGGCCGTATCCTCCTTCCCCTACCACCAACCTCTCGGAAGGACTTACGGACCCACATCTTTAACGTGATCGTATTCCACGTAAACACGGCGGCAGTTTTGGCAGTGGCGGGAATCGAACCCGGGCCTACCGCTAACTTCCCGCGCGCTAATTTGCAATTTAAAATGACCATATGCTTAATTCCATCATCCTCATTCCATTGTTTCATCCATAAAATATCCATAAAATACATCATCCATAAAATATCCATAAAATTAAAATATCCAAAAGTTAAAATATACATTTAAAAAATCCAGATCGTCCCATCATTTAAAATATAAATATAATAATTTATATAGAGCAAAGGCGCTCTATTCAGAACCGTGACGTCACCTCCACCTTGACGTCCCCACCCACCACCTTCCCTGCTTAAGCGGGGGAGAAACGAAGCGGTACGCCGAGCGGAACGCCGAGAAATATAAAATCATGACGTCTTTAAAATTGCGATCCTGAAGGCAATTTTCATTATTTCTGGACCAGATTAGACTTGTAAGAATACCAGATATTTCAGCTTTCTAAAAATGTAAATTATTAGTCGAAATTATGAGTACTTTTTACTATGCGAGAATTTAAAAACCAAAAATCGTTTTTTTGAGCCAAAAGTGACTTTTGTTTTAAAATCTTTAAAAAATATTAGAAATCGAAATGGAGATTTGAAATTGATATATTTTTACTCGCAATTGTCTGCTCTTTCCGATGGTGTGAGTTGTTTTTTTCTACGACGTCTGGATCGTGGAGAAAAAAGGGCAAAAAAAGGTCGAAATCGCATAAAACATTAAATAAATAAAAAAATAATTAGAATTTTGAAAATCGGTTTTCACGTGTCCCCTTCTCACCCCCCAGGGTCTCCGATTGCCAAATTTCGTAACTCTCCGACGCGCGGTCGCGAAACGTATAGTGTATAAGACACACACACACACAGACATTGCCTTTTATTATATAGACCTTTTGATATTTTTTTTGAAAAATGCGCAATATCTCGAGAACGATTCATGTTAGCGTTCTAAAATTTATGTCAATCGTTTTCTAATGAAAATTTACATAAGAAATGTCTATCTGCATAATTTTTTTTTATTTTTTGACGATTTTTTCAAAATTTCACTCGAAAATTTAGGAGGATTTTTAACATTCGATTGCGTATAAAAACAATAAGCTTCCAGTGTTTACGGATTATGATTTTTGTATCAAATTTCGCTCGAATCGGTCCACTCGTTCGTCAGTTATCGTCTCCACAGGCTCACTGACACACACACACAGAGAGAGAGAGAGAGAGAGAGACATCACTTCAAAAATGTTCGATTCGTGATCAGAGATGCTTGAAACGTGCTCTCCCGTCGAAAACTCGAATTCTCATTTTCGACCTCGTCACAATACTTTTCTTATACATTATGTACGAGTATAGAAGGGAAGTAATAAAAGGTGAAAATATTAAAATACTAGCAGCATACCCGTCCTTCGTACGGAGTATCTATATAATAAAAGGCAATGTCTGTGTGTCTGTCTGTCTGTCTGTGTGTCTGTCTTATACACTATACGTTTCGCGACCGCGCGTCGGAGAGCTACGAAATTTGGCAATCGGAGACCTGGGGGGGAGGGAAGGGGACACGTGAAAACCGATTTTTAAAATTTTAATTATTTTTTTATTTATTTAATGTTTTATGCGATTTCGACCGTTTTTTGCCCTTTTTGCCCTTTTTTCTCCACGATCCAGACATCGTAGAAAAAAATAAATTACACCATCGGAAAGAGCAGAGAATTTCGAGTAAAAATATATCAATTTCAAATCTGAATTTCGATTTCTAATATTTTTTAAAGATTTTAAAACAAAACTCACTTTTGGCTCAAAAAATCAATTTTTTGTTTTTAAATTCTCGCATCGTGAAAAGTACTCATAATTTCGACTAATAATTTACATTTTTAGAAAGCTGAAATATCTGGCATTCTTACAAGTCTAATGTGGTCCAGAAATAATGAAAATTGCCTTCAGGATGGCAATTTTAAAGACGCCATGATTTTAAATTTCTCGGCGTTCCGTTCGTTTCTCCCCCGCTGAAGCAGGGAAGGTGGTGGGTGGGGACGTCAAGGTGGAGGTGACGTCACGGTTCTGAATAGAGCGCCTTTGCTCTATATAAATTATTATATTTATATTTTAAATGATGGGACGATCTGGATTTTTTAAATGTATATTTTAACTTTTGGATATTTTAAATGGATATTTTAATTTTATGGATATTTTAAATGATAGAACAATGAAACAATGGAATGAGGATGATGGAATTAAGCATATGGTCATTTTAAATTGCAAATTAGCGCGCGGGAAGTTAGCGGTAGGCCCGGGTTCGATTCCCGCCACTGCCAAAACTGCCGCCGTGTTTACGTGGAATACGATCACGTTAAATATGTGGGTCCGTAAGTCCTTCAGAGAGGTTGGTGGTAGGGGAAGGAGGATACGGCCCCTGTGGATGCCTCCCCCACTGGGTTCCCGTCTAAATTGGGTGAATATGTAGAAAGTTATGGAGATTGTCGCGGAGGGCGCGGCAGCCCAGTGGTTAGCGCGCGGGAATTGCACTCAGTAGGCCCGGGTTCGATTCCCGCCACTGCCAAAACTTACGCCACGTTCACGCAGAGTACGATCACGTTAAACATGTGGGTTCGTGAGTCCTTCCGAGAGGTTGGTGGTAGGGGAAGGAGGGTACGGTCTAAATTGGGTGAATAAAAAGAATGTTATGGAGATTGTCGCGGAGGGCGAAGTAGCCCAGTGGTTAGCGCGCGGGAATTGCACGCGGTAGGCCCGGGTTCGATTTCCGCCACTGACATGGAGTACGATCACGTTAAACATATGGGTCCGTATGTTTTTCCGAGAGGTTGGTGGTAGGGGAAGGAGGGTACGTTCCCTGTGGATGCCTCCCCCACTGGGTTCCGGTCTCAATTGCGTGGCACATCCTGGCCGTCCAACCAGTTACCAGGCCCGGGTTCGATTCCCAAAATTGCCGCCGTGTTTACGCGGAGTACGAGCACGTTAAACATGTGGGTCCGTGAGTCCTTCCGAGAAGTTGGTGGTAGGGGAAGGAGGGTACGGTCTAAATTGGATGAATAAAAAGAAAGTTATGGAGATTGTCGCGTAGGGCAAAGTAGCCCAATGGTTAGCGCGCGGAAATTGCACTCGGTAGGCCCGGGTTCGATTCCCAAAATTGCCGCCGTGTTTACGCGGAGTACGATCACGTTAAACATGTGGGTCTGTAAGTCCTTCCGAGAGGTTGGTGGTAGGGGAAGAAGGGTACGGTCCCTGTGGATGCTTCTCCCACTTGGTTCCGGTCTAAATTGGGTGAATAAAAAATAAGTTATGAAGAATATCGCGGAGGGTGAAGTACCCCAGTGGTTAGTGCGCGGGATTTGCACTTGGTAGGCCCGGGTTCGATTCCCAAAATTGCCGAATAAAAATAAAGTTATGGAGATTGTCGCGGATGGCACGGTAGCCCAGTGGTTAGCGCGGGGGAATTTCACTCGGTAGGCCCGGGTTCGATTCCCGCCATTGCCAAAACTGCAGCCGTGTTCACGCGGAGTACGATCACGTTAAACGTGTGGGACTGCAAGTCCTTCCGAGAGGTTTGTGGTAGGGGAAGGAGGGTACGGTCTCTTTGGATGCCTCCCCCATTGGGTTCCGGTCTAAATTGTGTGGCACTTCCTGGCCTTCCAAGCAGTTACCTTACACCTTTCTGGTAGGTCGCGCCAACGAGTTTGCCACGGTCAGAATTTTCAAGGGTAGCGAACAGGCTGGTCGCCAAAGGCGGCTAGTATAATATAAAAAAACTTATAATTCGCAATCATGTGCAAATTCTGATAAAATATTAAATTTATTGCTCATAAAGAGAAGTTTAAGAATATCTGTTCTCACTATGCAAAATTATCTTCACGGGCAAATCTGAAGAATAAAATATCCTGGCCCCTTTTGTAAACAAATTCACACACAAAAAAAAAGAATTGAATCAATATATGCAACCACGTACTACTTATATTGTCGCAAATTAGAAAATATGCCAGTGTGTTAGTAGAAGCTTAAACATATTGTAATATGAGTCTTAAAAATATTTACCTAAATAAAAAAGATGACGTAATAAATTGAAAGTATCAAAAATCCCCGTAATCTTAATACCAGAAGGTCGTAATTGATTCCAATATATGCCAATATATATAAAAATTTTGCCAATATACCTGTACTACTTATATTCTCGTAGATTAGAAGATATACCCGTGCATTTGTAGAAGATTACTTGTACAACGTACTATATATGAGTTTCAACAATTTTCGTCATAATGAAACAATGGCATAATAATTTGAAAATATCAGTAATCCCTGAATCAACAGTCCCCGAAAATATCAATAATAATGATGTTTAAAACTGAAGACCGTAATTGATATTATCCAGTCAAAAATGCAATGTCACTGAAATTTATTTTATATACATATTTTTATTAGATTTAATAAAAATCGTATGATACATAACACATTGGATCCGTTGCTAAGCGACATGATATCATCTGCTTCAAATAAATTGATGGAAATCATGTCGCCTGAATAATGTGATCTTCATGGAAGGTTTGGCGACATTTTCGTCTCCATGATATTTTTATGGATTTACAAATATTTTTATCAATGTAGTGAGATTAAAAAAATTAGTTAAATGCGTTACTAAGTAGAATGGATGGACTGACCGACAAATGCTACAGAAACATCATTTCAGTACTCTATTCTAAAAAAACAAATTTAATTTCATTGATTTGGGTCATTTTTATCAATTTGGAGATATTTCCTCTAATTTGGTAAAGTTTAAGAAAAGTTGCCAAGTTATTTAGAGATATTCCGCTAAACTCGTAGCTCTAAATTTACAGATCTGAAGAATAAAATATCCATATCCCGTCTGTATATATACTAAATGAAAACACTAAAATTGTATTAGAAGATACATACATCCGTTCTACTCTTTTTCTGCTTCAACAATCGCCTAAATGAATTTATTGGGTAAACACAATATATGAGTTTATTAGCTAAACACAATATATGAGCTTTGAAACCTCTTTGCTAAAATAAATAAAAGTGTGATGTACGCAGTTCGCAATATATATAATTAAAAGAACAATCAAACCGTTCATTTATTATGAGTTTATTAGCTAAACACAATATATGAGCTTGAAACCTCTTTGCTAAAATAAATAAAAGTAATGTACGCAGTCCGCAATATATATAATTAAAAGAACGATCAAACCGTTCATTTATAAAATATATTTTTACATCCATTTATTTATTATAGAAATAGAAAAAATAAAAATAATCATTAACAAACACATTTAATTCCATTCCTTTGCCGAGCAACATGATATAAGATAGAATCTTCCTCATAAAATGTGAAAATAAATAACCATTTTAATTTCTTTATACTTCTAATCGTTGAGTAAAAGCTTGTGAAATACATGGAGGTTAATACATGTAAAAACATGGAGGTAGATTTTTCCATTTAAATTCATGTTTCAAACAATTCATGCTTTCAGATAGTGACTATTGTGACAATATTTTCACATATTTTGATACATAACCCTGGGAAAAAAGGGAATGGTGTAAATATATTGAAATGTATACTATGTTTTGGTGATTTATGTTTATAGCTAGGCCTTTGCACAGACGGAATTGGGATTTTTGGCGCCGTTGGGTTGTATGCGCACTGACATGGATTGTAAATATTCAGAGATATAATTGCAGCAAAATGTCAAAGTTGAGCTACAAATCTTTGAAAATTTATAGACCTGTCAGGTGTGGCGCGAGTCGGTGTCCGGTCTTTTGGACCACCCTGGTTTTGTATGCCCTCTGGTTCTTGTATTTTAGTGGAACGCATATAACATAAGCGTCGCTTCTGAAACCAATGGTGAAGCATCTTTGGACCTCCTCTTTTTTTATAGCGTTTGGGAACAGCGAATGAGAGTTGGGGGGATTTCCTCCCTGTTTTTGTCGTTCCCCTTGTTTTTAAAGTTTGGATGTTTTAGAAAATGTAAAAAATAGTTAGTTGCTTTTCTGAGCTCGAGTAGAGAGCACTCCAAGTGCGGGGCACTTGTATTTCGGTGTAGCCCGACCCGGCATGTATTTTTGATGCATCTCTGAGCCGGCATCCGCGATTCCTATCTCGGGCGGCAATGCCTTTGCCGAGGAGCCGACGTGGTGGGTCCGGTATAGAAGGCGACTCGTAGCCAAATCGAGCCGAGCCTAACTCAGCGCGAGGGCGCATTTTCTTCGGGCAGTTCGACCAGAAAAGGGAAGAAGGTCGTCATGTGCTAATTGGTTGCAGTACACACAGCTCTACCACCAAAACGGCGCAGTGTAGGACCTTTGCTCCTTTAGCTGCATTTAAGCCGTGGTTACGTAAATACTGTGTGCACGGAATATTGCGGAGCATCAATTCAGGGCTCCTAAGCAGCAGTCGATCTCTACAAATAAAGTATCTGATCTCCACTCTTTAGGCAAGGACCTGTACGCATGCTCACTCAAGAGCCGCTGGGTCTAAGCCGCATTAAGAGGAGGAGAAGGAAAGTGAGCAGTATGCCCATCGTCATTTGTTTTTGTTAGTTGCAGTGCAACACAGCTCTACCACTAAAACGGCGCGGTGTAGGACCGTGCTCCTTTAGCTGCATTAAGCCGTGGTAACTGTAACACTGCGTGTAAGGACTGTTTGCGGAGCCGCAATTCCGGGATCCTAAGCAGCAGACAAGCCTCTACGAAAACGTATATATTTGGCAAAGCCTGTACGCATGCTCACTCAAGAGCCGCTGGGTCTAAGCCGCATTAAGAGGAGGAGAAGGAAAGTGAGCAGTATGCCCATCGTCATTTGTTTTTGTTAGTTGCAGTGCAACACAGCTCTACCACTAAAACGGCGCGGTGTAGGACCGTGCTCCTTTAGCTGCATTAAGCCGTGGTAACTGTAACACTGCGTGTAAGGACTGTTTGCGGAGCCGCAATTCCGGGATCCTAAGCAGCAGACAAGCCTCTACGAAAACGTATATATTTGGCAAAGCCTGTACGCATGCTCACTCAAGAGCCGCTGGGTCTAAGCCGCATTAAGAGGAGGAGAAGGAAAGTGAGCAGTATGCCCATCGTCATTTGTTTTTGTTAGTTGCAGTGCAACACAGCTCTACCACTAAAACGGCGCGGTGTAGGACCGTGCTCCTTTAGCTGCATTAAGCCGTGGTAACTGTAACACTGCGTGTAAGGACTGTTTGCGGAGCCGCAATTCCGGGATCCTAAGCAGCAGACAAGCCTCTACGAAAACGTATATATTTGGCAAAGCCTGTACGCATGCTCACTCAAGAGCCGCTGGGTCTAAGCCGCATTAAGAGGAGGAGAAGGAAAGTGAGCAGTATGCCCATCGTCATTTGTTTTTGTTAGTTGCAGTGCAACACAGCTCTACCACTAAAACGGCGCGGTGTAGGACCGTGCTCCTTTAGCTGCATTAAGCCGTGGTAACTGTAACACTGCGTGTAAGGACTGTTTGCGGAGCCGCAATTCCGGGATCCTAAGCAGCAGACAAGCCTCTACGAAAACGTATATATTTGGCAAAGCCTGTACGCATGCTCACTCAAGAGCCGCTGGGTCTAAGCCGCATTAAGAGGAGGAGAAGGAAAGTGAGCAGTATGCCCATCGTCATTTGTTTTTGTTAGTTGCAGTGCAACACAGCTCTACCACTAAAACGGCGCGGTGTAGGACCTTGCTCCTTTAGCTGCATTAAGCCGTGGTAACTGTAACACTGCGTGTAAGGACTGTTTGCGGAGCCGCAATTCCGGGATCCTAAGCAGCAGACAAGCCTCTACGAAAACGTATATATTTGGCAAAGCCTGTACGCATGCTCACTCAAGAGCCGCTGGGACTGAGGCAGATATTAAGAGGAGGAGAAGGAAAGTGGACGGTGTGCCCATCTCAAAGAAATACTTGGCAATAACTTATGACCGATGATATGCAACCTAGTGTTTCCCGGACTGGTAGTGTTTTCCACGAACCATCGAAAAAAATGAACTAATAAACATTCAATTTAATTGTGCAACCCTTTCCTACGTGCAGAGGTCAGCTACAGCACTCAGTGAGAGTCCTATGTATGAAGGTATGGAAATTATATATTGATTTTAAAATGTGTACATGAATGTTTAAGTAACTGATGTAATCCAATAGTGTAAGGGCAGGGTTATGCTAAATGGGAGTTTTGCAAAATTGAATATATATATTGTGTTCGTGACAAAAGTAATTTAATTTAAAATTTGGATTTTTATAAATATGCAAATTAGTGCAAAATAAACTGTGCACCCCGAGGTCAAGTTTAGGTAATTTGGGAACTCTTTGTAATTGTGTATTTTGTATATTAATGTCTAAAATTGAGATTTCATGTGTTCTATAAATAAATTGTTAAGTGGCCACAAAATGGGAGTGATTATTTTGTTTTAGCAAACGCAATGTACTTAGGTCCAAGTGGACCCCACTATACTTTAACGCGCTTGAGCCTGGTGGAACTATTTGGTGAGTATCTATAATGTATTTATGTGTTAAGTTTAGTGTATTTATGTGAAAAATTCACCTCACCACAACTATTTAATGCAAAAATCCTGCATCAAACTCAAAAATAAAGTTTTAATTCTCTTTGACGCTTTAAACAAACGATTTTTATCCTTTCCGTTTGGATAAACCACGGAGTTGGAGAGTAGAACTCCTAGGAAAAAGTTCCGTTTTTCATTAATATCTCGACAACCCCAGGTCTTAGAAACTCGAAACTTGGACAAAATTTATGGGGGTATATTTCAAGGCTATTCTCCAAATTTCATTAAATTCAGTTCAGCCGTTTTTCCGTTATGATGAGACAAACGAAAATTTCGTTTTTTACTAATATCTCGAGAACCACTGGTCGTAGAAACTCAAAACACGGATATAATTTTAAGTGGGGCTATTTCTGGGCTACCCACAAAATTTCATCAAATTCGGTTCAGCCGTTCTCCCGTGATGGTGTGACAAACAGACAGACAGACAGACAGACAGACAGATTTTCATTTTTATTTATATAGATTGAAAATATTTTCATATATAAATAATCTGGACCCTATTCCCGACGAAACAAGGAAAATTATTTACATTTTTTTTCTATCAAGTTCGGGGATATAAGCGTCCAAAGTTTTTATATTTTCCGTAATGCTTTGCTTTTCCCTCCAGAGAAACCCCAACCATAAATGTTATTCGCATAAAACATTGGCTCTCTATAATATGTGAAATGGGCCATGAAAATTTTGAGAGTTATAGAACTTAAACCACCTTAAGCTGATCTAAACAAACAGCGGAAACATAGATTTTATGAGTCGTACAAAAAATGAATTTTGCTACATTCAAAAACTTACACGCTTTGCTATCTTTGACAGTCACCGATTAACCGACGGAAATTTTACTGAATGACGTCTTGGATAATTTTGATCTTACAACAATGAAACTATTTTAATTGGGATACGGGAAATATTTTTTAAAAATGATTTTTAACACTTTACAACAAAGTTGAAAAGTGTTTATGACTTTGATCATTCTGCACGATAACTGCCGTAAAATTGACTTAATCAAAATGAAATTTTAGTATGTTGTTCAGACGATATGTAGGACCTATGGGAATAGAAATGAATAATATCACTAAATTAGTTTTGGATTGAACCCGGGTTAAAAAAATGAAATACATTGAACCCTATAGGACCTAAATTTTCAAACATTTTTTAAGCAGATTTAAAATTCACAAATTGCTTCGAAAATTTTAGATAATATTCAAATTATTCCATAAAATATATAAAAAAAATTTCAGCAAAATATATCCAGTAGTTTTTTAAATAAAAATTAAAATATTAATAACACCACTTATATGAAGCGATCACGTGACCACGTAGTCTTTTAAATGAAAAAATCACGTGACCCACTTCAAAATAAAATATGGCATTCATCTTGTCTCAAAATCGTGATTTTTAAAGTTCTTTTTAATTCATATTGAGTGTTGTATTCATCCTAAAACCGCTTTATTTTTGCTTAAATTCTGTATATCTACATACTGAAACAACGCAATTACAATATATTTGAGTTTAAATGATCATCCAAATTTGATTATTTCTACAACGAAGCCTATTTTTCACTTATGTAAAATGTAAACAGCAAAATATGTAGGATGAGTTGTATAAGAATTGCTGTATTTTTTTAACGCAAAAATATTTAGCTCATAGAGTCTGCATGGCTGATATGAAATATTCATTGATTTTAAAGAGAGAAGGACGATTTTTTCCGATGAAGTTTTAAGCATAGAGTTTAATTACTTTTAGCTCCATGGTCTTAAGTTTTTAAATAAAATAAATTATTTTAGTACTTTGATGAATGAAATGGATGAGAAAATGTTATGAATGAAATGCTGCTTTTATAGAGAAAGACAGGCGTGTTATTTTTTCTGTGACGTCATTTGAATGAATGTCAGTTGTTTTCGATGAAGTTTTCAAATATAAAAAAATATTGTAGTATTATGATGATTTTAAAAATATTACCGAGGAATGTACCGCATTTTAGAGATGTTTAAACCAGGCAATTTATATTTCAATGCCGTTATTTGAATGAAATTCATTTTTTTCAATGAAGGTTTAAGTTTTCAAATATAATAAATTAATGTAGTATTGTGATAAGTTTTAAAATATTACCGAAGAATGTATTGCACAGAGATGTTTAAAAAAAATTGCATTGAAGTTGGAAAGTGTTTCATTATCAATGCTTTAAGCAAGATTGATCTGTCTTGTTTATCTTAGAGTGGATACATACGATTTAAAATTAAAGACTACGTATGCTCAAACGTATCAATTATATGCTTGTTTGATACGTAATTTTTGACGATGAAAAGAAAAAGACCAACTGAATTACACTAGGACTAGGCGTTCTCGAGATATTTCAGCTTTTTAGTATTTTTGCTACGCCGTCTTTGAAAATACGTCACGTTACCAAATGAAAAAATCTGATGTGGACAGCACATGACTTTCCCTGCAGACTCAAATCCATTTTCTCTTTATTTCTTTAATAATTCCTTAAATTAAGGTTAATTACACAAAATAACACAGAATTCGCACTTTTAATTCGATTTTTCTTTTCTATTTGGTAACTGGACATTTTTTTTTATTTGGTACATGGACATTTTTTTTAAAGCGGTGTAGTAAAAATGCGAGAACACTCAAATATCTCGAGAACGGTTAGTTCTAGAGTAATGGGGCTTATCTTATTCTTTTCGTCATTTCCTCGTCAAAAATTATATATAAAGTAAGCAATTAATTGATATATTTGAACATATGTAGTCTTATTTTAGATTTTTGCCGGCCATTTCTTAAAAAAAGGCGGGTTCTTCTTTTCCGAATAGTACCAAAATCAAATCAGCACCAGGATATTCCACAAGGTCTTATCTACCAAATTTTATAAAATTTCGTCTATTCGTTTTTTAGCTAGAGTGGATACATGAGATTTTTGCAGGCCATTTCGCAAAAAAAAGCGTGTTCTTTTATCCCGAATCGTACTAAAAACTAATCAGCACCAGGGTCATACCCAAGTGACTTACCTACCAAATTTCATGAAATTCGGTCCATTAATTTTTGAATTAGAGTGGATACATACATTGCATAGACAGACAGACAGACACATACAGACACACACACAGACGTCACGCTAAAAATAGTTTTTTCGTTATTTAGAGGTCTCGAAACGTGTGTATCCGTCGAAAACTCGAGTTGCGATACTCGGCATGATTCCAATACCTTCCCTATACATTACCCTGTATTGCAGTTAAAGTAAAAAGCGCAGATAACTGTAATCTACCAGCATTCTAGTGCTATTTTGATTTTTTTTCATTTAGCAATACACTGCTGATGGGTACGATGCTTTTACTGCGGAAATTTCTCAATGTAACAGAATGTATTTATGTTACATTTAACTACATTCAAATTAGAAATGTATTTTATTATTCACATTTCACGGTCTTCATTCTGCCAGTATCGTCTTACCTCTGTCGCATATTCTTTCAGAGCTTCATCCACACGTGCCTTGACAAGCACGTGGTCTTTCTTCCGTCTCATTATGATCTCCTCATATACCGCCAATTTGGCGGCCTTTCTGACGGTGGAAAAACTGGTGTTTCCCATAGAAAATGCAGAGGATCTGGCCAGACAGGAGAAAATTAAGTACGGATGTGTAGCAAGTGGATCCACCAGGGGCTTTTTTCAGGTCAGTACCGGACTTAATTCTGGCGATATGGCTTTATTTGAAACATTCTGACATTTAAAAATAATTCTTAAACCTCAATCTTTACTTTCCTTGTCGTGCCTATTGTTAATTACATCATCCTTATTCATGACAATGCTCAACCGCATTCCGCAACCTTAACTCAGGTTTCATTGCAGCAGTTTAGCTGGAAAATGTTTGATCACACGCCCTACAGTCCTAACTTGGCACCCAATGATTCCTACCTATTCACTCGGTTGAAGAATTCTTTGGCCGAGCAACTATTTTGGAGGTATGATGAGCTCAAGGAATACTTGAATTAATGGTTATATAGAAGACTATGACAAAGGGAAAAGACAATGGTGGAACATTTCAATAAGTTCCTAGATCTTGATGCCAATTATGTGAAGTAACCTTAAACTTTGTCTACATTCTGTGATTTGGATCACAGTTACTATACGGTTTTCTTTTTTAAAAAATAGCCGTTTACCACCTTTTAGTGTAAAAACCAATTAACATGAGATAACATTTTGAACACTGTAACTCGAAGCGTATTATATAATTAGGGTGGAGTGATTTATTGGGAGTTTGGCCAATTAGAGCTTCCATTGAACAGTTTTTGCTTAAATACATGAAACTCGAAAATACTTTGCATAGGTAATTGATGAAACGTTGTATAATAAAGAATAGCCAACGTGGACAATCGAAGAAAAATATCATGAACTCGAATCTCATAGTGTAAAGGCCTTTAAGTGCTTAAATCTTAATGGCGATAATTGTGTTGGAAAATAGCTTTGTCTACATGCAACGATTCAAAGTTTTCTTGTGATTTTCTTTGTGAATAGCCGTTTGTCCCCTTTCGGGATGAAAATGTATTACAGGGGGAAATATTTTAAACAACTACAATATGAGGCGTGTTAAAAATATACACTCAAGGGTTTAATTAGGGGGGGGGGAGGAATTGTCATTCATCCCATACGCGACTCGAAGGTACTTGGAAAGGATCAACTTTTTTTTCGCACCACGTCCCTGACCCTGTTAGCCTAGCTGAGTGATTAGGAGTTGCCATACGAAGGAATCTCCTAATGTGGACAAATATCTAAAAATCTCATGAATTGCCTAATATATCATGCATGTACTACACGCCTACTATAGATAACATTTTAAGTACGCAGATCACCGTTAGCAACTGTTTTCTAGAAAATGTTTTCTTTTGAATTTCTTACAACTAAAGGATCGTTGTTTTTTGGATGACCATGGTTTAGTACCTAGGGATGACAAAATCAAAATTCCATCACTTAACAATGATTCTCTTTTACAGAATTCGAACATTTCCACATATCAGAAAATGTACAAGTTTATGCAAAAGCACGCAGCTGAAGCGTACGTCAATAACAATCCGGAAGGCATAGAGAAAGTGAAGAAAGGGAACTATGCGTACCTCATGGAGGCCATAAGCATTGAGTACAACACCGAACGAGAATGCAACCTCACCCAGATAGGAGGACTGCTGGACTCGAAAGGCTATGGCATTGCCGTACGGAAAGGTAATCACAGCTTGTTATAGGGTTACCAAATTGTGGAGCACATATTTGAGAATAAAACAACTTCGTTTAGTATTTAAGGTAGTAAAATGAAGGCCACTCTTACGCTGCAGTTGTAATGTTTCTATTTCGTTGATATGGCACATACAAAAACATTTTATCAAAAGGCTTCGTAAGGCAGTGTAAATTAGATCGGTGAGATTTAGATCGGTAAATTAGATCAAAAGGCAGTGTAAATTAGATCGGTGAATTTTAGAGGCAGTGTAAATTAGATTTTAAATCATCAATATGTTAATATTAAATTAGGTTCATTGAAGACACAAGATTTAGTTTTCAAACGGCAGAAAATAATCTTCCCTCGCGAAGTTGGCTGAAAACCATTGGCATTTTATTCGAATCATACTAAAATTTATTTTCACTTTCTATTTATACTGATTTATTTGGAAATTCTATAATGTTTCTTTGACTATTAATTATTTTTCTAGTACACAAATGCGTGTGGCATTAAAACATTAAATAATATTAGCACATTTTTTTGGTTTTTTTTTTCTTTTTTAAGCGTGGCACAATTTGTTTTAAACTTATTAACTAAAAGACAAAATTTAAAATGTAAGTACTTAATAATATATACAAAGAAGCTCATTATTATTTAATTTGATACAGCTTATTATAATCGTTAATATATACATAAAAAAATCTGATGTGGGCAGCACATGATTTTCTTTATATAATGCGATGAATTTACTACTTTTGCAGTAAAAAACAAGAAAGATCAATCATGCTTAAAGCATTGATTATGAAACACTTTCCAACTTCAATGCAATTTTATTTTAAAAAGTCGAAAATGCAATACATTCTTTGGTAATATTCTAAAACTTATCACAATACTACATTGATTTATTATATTTGAAAACTTAAACCTTCATTGAAAAAAATGAACTTCATTCAAATGACGGCATTGAAATATAAATTGCCTGGTTTAAATATCTCTAAAGTGCAATACATTCCACGGTAATATTTTTGAAACTATCATAATACTACGATAATTTATTATATTTGAAAACTTCATCGAAAACAACTGAAATAAATTCAAATGACGTCCTAGAAAAAATAACAAGCCTGGATCTCTCTATAAAAGCAGGATTTCATTCATTTCATTCATCACAATACTATAATAATTTATTTTATTTAAAAATTAAGACCATGGAGCTACAATTCATAAACTCTATGCTTAAAACTTCATCGAAAAAAATCGTCCTTCTGTTTATAAAATCAATTAATATTTCATTCATATCAGCCATGCAGACTCCATGGACTGAATTATTTTGTGTTAAAGAAATACAGTAATTCTAATACAACTCATTCTATATATTTTGCTGTTTACATTTTACATAGGTGAAAAATAGGCTTAGTTGTCAAATATATAATCAAATTTGAATGAGAATTTAAACTCAAATATATTGTCATTGTGTTCTTTTAGTATGTAGATGCACAGAATTTAAGCAAAAATAAAGTAGTTTTAGGGCGGATACAACACTCAATATGAATTAAAAAGAACTTTAAAAAATCACGATTTTGAAACAAGATGGATGCCATATATCATTTTGAAGTGGGTCATGTGATCGTTTCATATCATGGTCACGTGATCGTTTCATATAAGATGTGTAATTATTATTTTAATTTTTATTTAAAAAACTACTGAATATATTTCGCTGAATTTTTTTTTATATATTTTATGGAACAATTTGACTATTACCTAAAAGTTTCGAAGCAATTTGTGAATTTTAAATCCGCTTAAAAAATGTTTGAAAAATTAGGTCCCATAGGGCTCAATGTATTTCATTTTTTCAACCCGGGTTCAATCCAAAACTAATTGGGTGATATTATTCATTTATATTCCCATAGGTCCTACAGACCGTCTGAACAACATACTAAAATTTCATTTTGATTAAGTCATTTTTACGGCAGTTATCGTGCTAACGGACAGACAGACAGACAGACAGAATGAACAAAGTCATAAACACTTTTCAACTTTGTTGTAAAGTGTAAAAAAAATAAATTATTTGTATAGTAGATATTTATATTATTTCCAAGATATTGAATTTTCGTCAATGAGTCGTAATTTTCATTAATTTAGTGTCATTTTTATCCATTTGGCGAGTTTTTCGTTAATTTAGCAACATTTAAAAAAGTCGCCAAGTTGGGCGACATTCCACCGAATTCGTCGTCAAAATCTCGTCAAGCGTTATGGACGGAGATATAAGTTATTCTTACAGCAGATGACTATTGGCGTTCAAATACAAAAGTATTATTATTTTTTTTTTTTTCAAATGGCTAGGCACTTTGACCTTCGTCATTCGTCTTTATTACAGCGGCCAGAGTGTGAATCATTTAGCCGTCAATTGACGTTGCCCCAGGCGCACCAGAGGGGGGCGGATCACATCGCGCCCACAACACAAACATCCATGCCTCTTACGTGGGGCTCGAACGCGCTAGATCCGAGCTAGATGGACCGAGCTAGATCCACGAGAATGATGTCACCCAATTTATCGCATGGTATTACATATGAAAAGTGAACATGTTTCTCAATTGGAAATATTTCTTTTTTATTTTATATGATTTTTACTTTCCTTATATACATAATGTATAAGGAAAGTATTGTGACGGGGTCGAAAATTCGAATTCGAGTTTTCGACGGGAGAGCACGTTTCAAGCATCCCTGATCACGAATCGAACATTTCTGAGGTGATGTCTGTGTGTGTGTGTGTGTGTGTGTGTGTGTGTGTGTGTGTGTGTCTGTGGAGGCGATATCTCACGAACGAATGAAGTAATTCGAATGAAATTTGGTACAAAAATCACAATCTGTGAATACTGGAAGCCTATTGTTTTTAAACGCAATCGAATGTTCAGAACCTACCTAAATTTTCAGGTGAAATTTTGAAAAATCATCAAAAAATCAAAACCTTTAATAAAGTTACGCAAATAGACACTTCTTATGTGATTTTTCCTTATAAAACGATTGACATAAACTTTAGAATGCTAGCATAAACCGTTCTCGAGATATTGCACATTTTTCAAATAAATTTATCAAAAATACCATAAATTAAAAAAATATATATTAACTGTTAAGAAACATGTTCACTTTTCATATGTAATATCATGTGATAAATTGGGTGACATCATTCTCGTGGATCTAGTTCGTTCCATTCATGAGAAAAGATACTTTGAGTAATACTTTTATATTTGAACGCCAATAGTCATTTATCTGATATAAGAATAACTTATTTCTCCGTCCATAACGCTTGGCGAGATTTTGGCGGAATGTTGCCAACTTGGCGACTTTTTTAAATATTGCCAAATTAACGAAAATCTCGCCAAATAGCTAAAAATGACTCTAGATCAATGAAAATGACGACTCATTGACGAAAATTCAATATCTTGGAAAGAATATAAGTACGTACTATAAGATCAACCTATATTTTTTTGCTGTAAAAGTAGTAAATTTATTGCATTATATAAGGAAAGTCATGTGCTGCCCACATCAGCTTCTTTGAATTGGGAGCGAGATTCCTAATAATAGCTTGATTGGCGCATTTGTAGAGGTTAGAAATTGAATAGCGAACGAATGGACCGATTTGAATCAAATTTGGTACAAAAATCACAATCCATAAACACTGGAAGCCTATTGTTTTTATACGCAATCGAATGTTCAGAACCTCCCTAAATTTTCGAATGAAATTTTGAAAAAATCGTCGAAAAATCAAAACCACTAATAAAGTTACACAAATAGACATTTATTATGTAATTTTTCATTAGAAAACGATTGACATAAATTTTAGAACGCTAACATGAACCGTTCTCGAGATATTGCACATTTTTCAAAAAACTTATCAAAAAGTCATGTAAAATAAAAAAAAATATTTCCAATTGAGAAACATGTTCACTTTTCATATGTAATACCATGCGATAAATTGGGTGACATCATTCTCGTGGATCTAGCTCGTTCCATTCATGAAAAAAGATACTTTGAGTAATACTTTTGTATTTGAACGCCAATAGTCATTTATCTGCTGTAAGAATAACTTATTTCTTCGTCCATAACGCTTGGCAAGATTTTGGCGGCGAATTTGGCGGAATGTCGCCAACTTGGCGACTTTTTGAAATGTTGCCAAATTAACGAAAATCTCGCCAAATGGATAAAAAGGACGCTAAATCAATGAAAATGACGACCAATTGTCGAAAATTCAATATCTTGGAAAGAATATTAGTATCTACTATAAGAAAAACCTATTTTTTTACTGTAAAAGTAGTAATTTCATTACATTATATAAGGAAAGTCATGTGTTGCCCACATCAGATTTTTTTAATTGTGTGCTATTTAGAATAGATATCCCATGAATGTATATAATGTTGGAAATTCCACAAATGCATCTTCGGTGAAAATGTAGCACAGAAACTAGAATTTCTAAATTTTATTCAGCAGCTTTGAAATATCTAACGTTTATGCGCTGTTTCTGATGTTTACAATGTGTACTGTAATTTCTGGTGTTTATAGTTTGCGCATTTATCTAGTTACTCTGCTGAAATAAGTGTTATAAGTTATAAGCACTAAAATTTAATTTTTGAGGGTTAGCACACAAACCGACCCGCAGCTTGCAAATATGAAGAAAATCTGACCCGCAGTTTGAAAAATAAAGGAAACCCAACCCGCAAAACCGGTAACCCGCTGGTAACCGATCCGATGACAATTTACGTACGGTTCTGCCATCAGTACTTGATAAATGAAAGCATATAGGTTTATTCTGACTTAATAAAATAGTATGGAAACGAATCAACTAATTAAAACTTTAAAATCAAAGCCACTGATGAAGGGCATAATGATGCCCGAAAGCGCTTTGACCGTGCAATTTTGTACGTCGTAAGAAGGAGATTTTAATAAAGGACTGGTAAACTTATTTTTTGGTTGTCTTTGATTTTAAAGTTTTATTCTGACTTGCTTCAAAATAAAATTCTGTTCATAATTTATTTTCAGTATGTCTGTTTTTGCTATGTAAATGTTGTTTGAAGTTGGAACTTGAAAAGATTAAATGTAATATGAAACTTTCTAATATTTTTAGGAAGCCACAAGCTGAGAAACTGGCTCTCCGGAGGCATTCTCCAACTACAAGAGGAAGGAAAGTTGCACACGTTTAAAGAGAAGTGGTGGAAGCAGAAGAAAGGTGGAGGCAAATGTCTTCAAAAATCCTCAGGCACCGTCAACGAGCTTGGATTAGGGAATGTAGGAGGCGTTATCCTAGTAATGATATTAGGAATGATGCTCTCGGCTTTCGTGGCAGTTGTGGAATTCTTCTGGTACCAAAGAAAAATTCGGAACGATCCTGAGGTAATGGATGAAATCAAATAATAAATCACTTTTTCCTCTTTTCGTGATTATCATGTTTACCGATAGAATTTTTTCTAATGTTTGTTTAAAAAGAAAATGTCTATTTTTTATTGATTTATTTTGAAGTTCATAAAATTTTAAATACAATAAAATATGATATTTGCGAGGTATGGAAGCGTTAAAAATTTTACACTTCATTTTCCTTACAGTTTCCTACACACATACTGGGCAAAAAAGCTTCATTTCAAGTTCTTTATACTATGCTTTTGGATAAAAAATATTTCTGAGCGAAAAAATGTATAACACGAGTTTTTATCACCTTAATATTATTCAATTTCTAACCTCTACAAATGCGCCAATCAAGCTATTATTAGGAATCTCGCTCCCAATTCAAAGAAGCTGTTGTGGGCAGCACATGACTTTCCTTATATAATGCAATGAATTTACTACTTTTACAGCAAAAAAATATAGGTTGTTCTTATAGTACGTACTTATATTCTTTCCAAGATATTGAATTTTCGTCAATGAGTCGTCATTTTCATTGATCTAGAGTCATTTTTAACTATTTGGCGAGATTTTCGTTAATTTGGAAATACTTAAAAAAGTCGCCAATCTCGCCAAGCGTTATGGACGGAGAAATAAGTTATTCTTATATCAGATAAATGACTATTGGCGTTCAAATACAAAAGTATTACTCAAAGTATCTTTTCTCATGAATGGAACGAACTAGATCCGCGAGAATGATGTCACTCAATTTATCACATGATATTGCATATGAAAAGTGAACATGTTTCTTAACAGTATAATATATATTTTTTTAATTTATGGTATTTTTTGATAAATTTATTTGAAAAATGTTCAATATCTCGAGAACGGTTTATGCTAGCATTCTAAAGTTTATGTCAATCGTTTTATAAGGAAAAATTACATAAGAAATGTCTATTTGCGTAACTTTATTAAAGGTTTTGATTTTTTGATGATTTTTCAAAATTTCATCCGAAAATTTAGGTAGGTTCTGAACATTCGATTGCGTTTAAAAACAATAGGCTTCCAGTATTCACAGATTGTGATTTTTGTACCAAATTTCATTCGAATTGCTTCATTCGTTCGTGAGATATCGCCTCCACAGACACACACACACACGCACACACAAACACACACGAACACACACACACACACACACACAGACATCACCTCAGAAATGTTCGATTCGTGATCAGGGATGCTTGAAACGTGCTCTCCCGTCGAAAACTCGAATTCGAATTTTCGACCCCGTCACAATACTTTCCTTATACATTATGTATATAAGGAAAGTAAAAACAGCATCAATGGACAGGTTCTACACTTATGCGCTCATCAGCATGAAATAGTTAATACCTGCAATAACAACAAGAAAACTTTTTATGCGCCAAAATTTTGCAAACCTCTACGGAGACCGACAAATTCAGTTCTATCACGCAGCCGACTTCAATTTCTTTAATGATTGAGCTCATGCTAAAACAATCCACTTCATACGCACAGAAGCACCAGTATCCACAAGTTGGCCTACTTCACAAATTTTGTATAGCTCGATGTTTAACCACAAAATAGGGCCTATACTCTTGTAGGCTGTCGTTCTCTAGCGCTGTTTGTATAAAATGAAGTTCTATGGTTGATGGGATTCCATTTGATGCAAATCATTCTATCAAGATATAAGGCGTGACGATTATTGTTTTTCATTTTAAGGAATGCAAAAATTTAAATTTTCATGTATTTCGTTCCGAATAGAGGTTTAAGGTATTATACATTTCTCGAAACTATTTAATTCTCTAAGAACATTTACTTACTTTGTAAGAAATTTACTAAATTAGCAATTACGTAGCTTGGAAACGTGGTCTGAAAGCATCTTTCTAAGGTAGAGAAGAAAATAATATAGCCAATCGGGAAATACAAACAAAATAACTAACATGTAATTCCTATTTTAATACTTGCAATACGTGCATGAGAAGTATGAAGGAGGAAAGACGTATGAAGGAGGAAAGACGTATGAAAGAGGCGTGTGAAGGATGAAAGATAAAATCAAAAAATTCATGCACATTTTCTTCTTGGATTCTGACTGGAAGAACTAAACAGTAGAAGTGGTTTT
This sequence comes from Amaurobius ferox, assembly GCA_951213105.1. NCBI lineage: Eukaryota > Metazoa > Arthropoda > Arachnida > Araneae > Amaurobiidae > Amaurobius > Amaurobius ferox. The sequence goes on along the minus strand of OX578139.1, from coordinate 22,018,749 downwards.
TTTTTCTAAATGTAAAGCCATTTGCAATGAGTTTTGCATTGTTTATTTTTATTTCAGGTCCACGGAAATACTTTTAAAAAGCGATTTTAAAAAGTGGGTCACCTTTGGTTTTATATGCTCTCAAGATAGTCGACAAACTACCTTTTTCAATGACGTTAAAAGGTTAAACAAGATTGAAATATATATATATATATATATATATGTATCATACCAGAAAAGTAGACAAGTAAAAGGAAGCAATATACCAAAGAATGGCCTGGGGGGTTGTGACCCCCCTCCCCGGTTAAGCAAGCTTTTCGCCTAGACAACACTCCCAGTAGCCGATATACATTGCACAAGAAATGAATACCGAAGTATCAAAATCCACGTTGTAGTGCAGCATCGCGCCTTATTCGTGTGATTTCTGGTATTTTATAACTTTCACACTTATACTACATATTCATTTATAAATATATATATATATATATATATATATATATATATATATATATATATATATATATATATATATATATATATATATATATATATATATATATATTGTGAGAAACCCAGAAAAGCTTTAGAAATACAGAATACAATTTTAGGTATGTTTTGGCTTTTGTAAAGTCATAGACCTCCGAGTAGAAGCATCCCAGTTAAGAAATTCGAAAACAAAGCCATTAAGATTTTCGTCACCACCAGGATCTGCTGCGAGAGGCAGAATAAAGGCATTAACCTGTCATCAAACGCGAGGGGAATTAGATTCCAAGAATGGAGCCGGGGTGGTCGAGGCGTCATTGAATTCTAAAATAAAGTTCGAAGGAATAGACTGCGGTGGTCTAATGATCACGGTGGGATATAAGAATATATATATATAAAAAAAATACGCCACTATGGAGGGAGAGATTCGATACAAGACACCCGTCAGAGAAGTTGCATTGAAAGGAGCAGATGATTATACGGATCACTCACATGTCTCCCCACGGTAAAATAGTTCTCTCCTCCAATTAGGTTTGGAGATATCAGCACAGTCTCCGAACTTCTTGATCCTATCTTATACATACCAACTACATGTTAGAGATAAAGGTGGAATTTTCAAAAGAAAAAATATATATATCAACAATTTACACCCCACTACTAAATTATTAAAATTTCTAAAACCTTAACTATAAGCTTTTGACTCACCTTCCCTTGTCTGAAAACAAAAATATGTTCATGTTCAATCATATACAGACGCCATTATCTAAAATAACCGTTCATTTCCCCTTTTACTATTGTTAAAAAATGGAAACCACGATACACCCACAAAAGATGTTATGTATCGCCATCTAGCGGTGACAGCTGGAACAAGATGAAGATTTAAAAGACTAGACAATGTGAATTTGATATAATGACAGTTATACATTGCTAGATAGAAATTCCAGCTTCTCTCAGGGATATTCAAAACCCAGGCCGCCCGGCTCATCCTAAGATATAAGCTCAGAGATATTGTAAAATTAAATCTGATTTGAATTTCCATACAATAAGATGTAAAGAAATATAAAAAAAATTTTATAGATATCAATATGAAATTTTTAATGAAAACATGAAAATTTTGAATTTATAGTGCTATATACAAAGTATATAAACCACAGCCAATATTTGCCATGTTTGATTGTATCAACTAACAGATGATGGTTCTTTTTTGATCAATTGCTCATAATGGAGTTTAATAGTTTAATTTGTGCCGAAATTATACAAGTATATAAACGTTCTTTGAAAAGTCAACAACTTCTTAATTATTAAGAACAAGATAGATTTAAAATGTTGACACTTCAACCTAGGTATGTTAGCTCAGTTTAATTTGTGCCGAAAATATACAAGTATACAAACTTTCTCTGAAAAGTCTCTGCTTTAATCCACTTCTTCCAACTATTGACTTCCGAGGGAAATTCCAAAGAACTTTACATTCTTTCATGCTATTTGATGTACAAAAGTGCACTACGCAATAAACCGTAGTAAAAGCTAGATATTACAATTTAAAAATACAAGAAAATCGAAGTCAAAAAATTTGAAAACAAGATCAAAATTAAATAAATATAACGAATCCTCCAAGATAAAATACGTACTCAAATGGTGAAACAATGTTGTTTTAGATGATAACTAGCACCACCTAGGAGTCATTTCTGACAAAGGTGGCTATGGTCAAATGTTTCTTCAGAATTTACTATTTTTTCTTAGTCATTGTTCGATTAAAATTTTGCAAAATAAAATGGAATGAATACTATCAGGCTGTCAAATTCATATTTCCAGCATTTAATGCTTATAATCAAAGTGATATGTAAAAAAATCCCACCTACAATCAGCCCTCAATTAGCATTAGGTTATCCCAGTCATTCGGCTAATTTGGTCTCCCAAATGATTTGCCACTCCGCCCATAGCAGCTTAAGAAGTGGATTTTTTTTTAATCTCCTGTATAGCAAATAAATTATACGTATATCTTAACGTCAACATCTTTAGCACCTCCCCTGATCAGGATAAAACAAAATATCTTTGCAATTCCAGCAATTATCTCTCCAAAATCCAGCAATTCCGTCCGGAGTTGAAGAAAATCCATATGTAAACAACTTTGAGGACTTGTAATAAGAAATTGTTTCATTCAATACCTCTATCGAAATAAAAAATAATCATGGAATTTGTTCGCAAGGCAATCCTCATGAAGCTACGGGGATTTTACAGCATTGTGTCTGTCTCTTAACATATTTCAAAAGTACATAATTATGTTTGCTATATACATTTAACTTGTGATCTTCACTCACGGTGCCATTTCGAGAAATATTAATGGTCTGCGCTTGAGCAAAATGGTTCTTTTTATTATTTAGCAAAATAATCGAATTTGAATTGTTCGCCAAATTTTTGCATCCGAAATTTTCAGTAAAATTCCGTATCTGCAAAATATGTTTCCTGTGCCACTAATTCACATGAAACTGGATTTAACTACGAACTCGTGTCTTTTCAAACGCGAACTCAAATCTGAAAAATCGATTTCATACATGAGTTTGAATTTGAATAATGTTTCAGTTACAACAAGTGTCTGCGTACTTGTATTTGCAGTGCACAGGCAATTAATTATTTGTTCTAAAATGATCAGTTATTGCCATTTCTTATTTCAACTGGTATTAATTATATTTTCCATACATTTTTAGCATTCTGTTTGCAAACTGTTTTATCAAGAAGTAAAGTATGCCATCACATGTGGTAGTTCTTCGAAAGCAGCGCCAAAATTGAGAGACAAAGAAGAACATGAATCGACCGAGGAAGATAAGGAAGGTTACAGGCCATTCTCATAACAGAAAAATGTATTTTTTTTTACAACATATAAACTAAGAACGCAAGCTCAATTGAAAAGATCCCAATTGTTTCAAGAAGGAGAATTGTGAAGAACTTCGATGTTCGAGTGGTGATCTACAGGCTAAAAGATTCATTTTGTAAAAATTGTAAATGAAGTTTAATTTGTAAGATTTGTAAATGAATACTCGAATAAAATTTAAATTTTATTTTTTAGGGATAATAATTTTTTACTCTTTATTGTTCATTCATAGATGTTGCTCATTTGCAATAAAAGTGACACAACTAAAACCTTATTGAAATTCCTTGAAAATTCTTCTTGAGAAGAGAAAGAAGAAAGTATTTGGATCATGCTCGCATTTCATATAACAACTTCCATGGACCGATTTCTGGATTTTTATGATCTTCATGGTACAGCCTATGCCTGTATTGTCAGCAAGAAAACTTATAATTAAAATTATATGGGGTAATAAATGTTGTTATATTAAAAGGCAACACGATCTCAGCTTTAACAACACCCCTTTAAAGTCTATCTCATCCCAAGGCATCCTTATTTTATTATTTCTCCTTTGGAACTGTTTTCTTGGAAGCACACCCATAAATGAACATTTTTTAAAAACTCTGTCTAGGATTTTTTATCAGATGATTGACCCATATACCAGGGGCGGCATTTCAGCATTCCATTTGGGGGTGCGAGATTTGTATGTATGAAAATCCACAATATGGAATAAATAAAATGTTTGTTAACAGGGTGGGGAGAGGGATCACAAAATTGAATTGATGTTGAGAAAAATAATTGTTGTTAACTTAATTTTTGTACATAATTGTGTTAACATATTGTTAACATAATTTTTCTAAATACAAATATCTATATTTATTTACATTTTATTTAAGTTTTAAACGCCGGTTCTTAGAGTCTGGAAGAAGAGAAAATTTTGTCAGAATATCATCATAATCCAGTGGTATATCTTGTTCTATAGCTAAAACAGCTAAAGATGAAAGTCTTTCTTGTCCCATTGTACTGCAAAAATAATTTTTCAGCCTCCTTAGACACTAAAAAGACCTTTCACAACTGAAGGCACAGCCAAAAACAATTTAACTAATAATGTGACGACAGGAAACACATTTTTTTTAAATTCCGCTCTTTAAAATAATCCAGACGACTTTTAAAATTGGGATGGGGTATGTTTTCATTTTTCACCATTGAATAAAACAGCCGCAATTCCTCTTTCTGGAAGTCATATACTTTGTATATGGTTGAAACATTTTCTTTTTCGACATCTGATCCAGATACTGAACTAAGCGCAAACAAAACAGATATATTGTTCTTATTAAATCTTGTCTCAATTTCATTAGATACTGAATCTATAATTTCATATTGAATATTGATTCTGTGATATGATTTAACATCATCATGGGGATTTTTTTCACCGCCTCCGAATTTGCTCGGAATTTTTTAACACTTTTTCAGTTTTGGTCCAGAATAAGAATTTTTTCGCATAGTTCTGTCACAAAACTCCACACTTGATTGAAATATGCATCAGTGCGAAAAGAACTAACAGTTTCAATAATAGCTTTAGCCAAAGTTTGCACAGCCTGAAAATTAAGATCAGATGACTGAAGATGTTTTGAGAGAGTATTGCATTGATCAAAAACACTGTTCAATACAAACAAAGTGAACAAAAATTCGAACCATGTCATATATGTTAAAAGGGCTTCGGCTCTTCCACCATTGAGAGAATCGTTTTCAGATAATTCTTCCGGTGTTAAAATCACCATTTCAAAATTATCAAGTAGTGCTTTTATGGCTTTAATTTTGGAAGACCACCTCGTATCACCTCGATTGTAGAGTTGAAGAGCCTCCAGAAAAAGTATTTGTTGATGAGCGAATTTTTTCGAAAATAGCATGTCATTTATATGATGTTTCTATGTAAGAATATAATGCATTGAGCTGCTGAAATGCATTTACAGCGGAAGGAATGGATGAGAATGCGCTAACTACACACTAATTTAATAGGACACTTGAAATTTTCAAGTGAAAAGGATAACATCACCCCAATCTTTTCAAGTTGAAAAGGATTCGTTCCAGCCGGAAGTGGGAACTTCACTGTGAAGGTTGGCGCTTTTGAAGCTCCATGGCGTGAGAAAACTGACCAGTGGACAGTCGATAAAAAATGGAAGAAGCTGATAGACGACGAGGGAAAATTTGGGGGCGCGACCGCACCCCCTCGCGTCCCCTATTTGCCGCCCCTGCCATATACCATATATGAAGCCTCTATCACATTTAAAAGGAAGCGTGTATAACTTATTTGGAAAATCGAACATATTAGTGTGCGGCACCCCTTAGAGTAGCAATTATTGGGAATCTGAAATTTCACACTTCCTTCAATTCAAACTATCTACCCGTACACCAAATTTGAAGTCTCTATCCTATCGAGAAGCACGTTTTCCTACCACTTCACCTTTCGAACGTTTTTCTGTGTAGCACCCCGTTAATGAACAATTTTGTCAAACTGTATCCACCTTTGGATTTTTTGTCAAATGGTTAGCCCATATACTAAATTTCAAGCCTCTATCACATTGTAAAGGGGGCGTTTTTCATTTGTTCAGCAAATCGAACATTTTAGTGAGCGGCACGCTCTACTATAGCAAATGTTAGAAAAGTGAAATTGCACACTTTCCTCCCTTCCAACTTTTTACCTGTACAACAAATTTGAAGTCTCTATCTCATCGCGAAGCATGCTTTTCGAGCATTTCATCTTTCGAATGCTTTTGTGTGGAGAACCCACTCCCTTAAATGCACATTTTTGAAAAACTTTATTCTTTTCGTGATTTCTATCATATGATTCGCCTATATACCAAATATCAAGCCTCTATCACGTTTAAAAAGGGACGTTTCCCCCTTTTCCCGAAAATCGAACATTTTGGTCTGCGGCACCCCCTAAAGTAAAAAATATTGGTAAACTGAAAGTGTACACTTTCTTCTTTCCAAAATCGTTACCCTTACTTTAAATTTGATATCTCTATCGGATTCCGAAGCATGGTTTTTTTACCAATTCACTTTTCGAACGTTTTACTCTGGAGTAGCCCCTTAAACGAACATTTTTGAAAAACTATATTCGTCTTGGGTGTTTTCATCAAATGTTTAGTAGATATACCCAATTCAAGCCTCTATCAAATTTTAAAGGAGCCGTTTCTCATTTATGCGGAAAATCAAGCATTTTCGTATGCAACACCCCCTTAAGTACAAAATATTGGAAATCTGAAATTGCACACTTTCTTCCTTTCAAACGGTTTACCCATACACCAAATTTGAAGTCTCTCTCTCATCGCAAAGTATGCTTTCCTATCATTTCACTTTCCGAAAGTTTTGATATGCGGCACGTCCTTAAGTAGAAAATATTGGAAATCTGAAATTGCACACTTTCTTCCTTTCGAACGATTTACCAATACACCAAATGTGAAGTCCCTATCTCATCGCAAAGCATGCATTCCCATCTTATCACTTTTCGAATATTTTGGTGTGGGGCACCCATCTAGAGAACGTTTTCGAAAAATTCGATATTTCCCGGGGGGTTTATCGAATGGCCGAGCCGTATACCAAATTGCAAGTCTCTATCTATTCGGGAAGTGCCTAAAAGAAGCATGAGAGACAAACGGACAGACAGACAGACAGATGGACAAACAGACAGACGGACACTTGGCAATTTGTATATATAGTTACTAGGCGAATCCCCGTTGAAAATCAACGGTCTCGCAATAAGCAACCCCTGAATAATGTAATTTTTTTAATAATTCGCGTTTCACTTTATTCGACAAATCTAATATTTTGCTTTGCAAAACCCCCTAAAGAAGAAAATATTGGGAAAATAAATTTCGAATTATACTCGTATATCCGTACACCACATTAAAGTCTATCTCATCCCGAGGCATCCCCATTTTATTATTTCTCCTTTGGAACTGTTTTCTGTGAAGCACACCCATAAATGAACATTTTTTTTAAATTCTGTCTTGGGTTTTTTTTATCAGATGATTGACCCATATACCATATATGAAGCCTCGATCACATTTAAAAGGAAGCGTGTATAACTTATTTGGAAAATCGAACATATTAGTGTGCGGCACCCCTTAGAGTAGCAAATATTGGAAATCTGAAATTTCACACTTCCTTCCATTCAAACTATCTACCCGTACACCAAATTTGAAATCTCTATCCTATCGAGAAGCATTTTCTTCTCTCACTTCACCTTTCGAACGTTTTTCTGTGTAGCACCCCATTAATGAACAATTTTGTCAAACTGTATTCATCTTTGGATTTTTTGCTAAATGGTTAGCCCATATACTAAATTTCAAGCCTCTATCACATTGTAAAGGAGGCGTTTTTCATTTGTTTAGCAAATTGAACATTTTAGTGAGCTGCACACTCTACTATAGCAAATGTGAGAAAACTGAAATTCCACACTTTCTTCCTTTCCAACTTTTTATCCGTACACCAAATTTGAAGTCTCTATCTCATCGCGAAGCATGCTTTTCGAGCATTTCATCTTTCGAATGCTTTTGTGTGGAGTACCTACTCCCTTAAATGCACATTTTTGAAAAACTTTATTCTTTTCGTGATTTCTATCACATGATTCGCCCATATACCAATTATCAAGCCTCTATCACGTTTAAAAAGGGGCGTTTCTCCTTTATTCCGAAAATCGAACATTTTGGTCTGCGGCACCCCCTAAAGTAGAAAATATTGGTAAACTGAAATTGTACTTCCTTTCTTCCTTCCAAACTATCTACCCTTACACCAAATTTGATATCTCTATCTCATTCCGAAGTATGGTTTTTTATCAATTCACTTTTCGAACGTTTTTGCTCTGGAGCACCCCCTTAAATGAACATCGTTGAAAAACTATATTCATCTTGGGTGTTTTCGTCAAATAATTAGCCCATATACTAACTTTCAAGCCTCTATCGAATTTTAAAGGAGCTTTTCTCATTTATTCGTAAATCGAACATTTCGGTGTGCGGCACCCCCTTAAGAAAAAAATATTGGAAATCTGAAATTGCACACTTTCTTCCTTTCGAACGATTTACACATACACCAAATTTGAAGTCTCTATCTCATCGCAAATCATGCTTTCCTATCATTTCACGTTTCGAACGTTTTGGTGTGCGGCACCCAAGGTTAAGTAGAAAATACTGGAAACCTGAAATTGCACACTTTCTTCCTTTCGAACGAGTTACCCATACACCAAATTTGAAGTCTCTATCTCATCGCAAAGCATGCTTTCCTATCATTTCACTTTTCGAACGTTTTGGTGTGGAGCACCCCCTCTAGAGAACGTTTTTGAAAAATTCGATTTTCCTAGGGGGTTTTATCGAACGACCGAGCCGTGTACCAAATTGCAAGTCTTTATATATTCAGGAAGTGCCTAAAACAAGCGTGACAGACAGACGCACAGACGGACACATGGCAATTGTCTATCCATCTATATATATATATATATGTATAGAGAGAGAGAGAGATAGATAGATAGATTGATATACAGAGTTTGTGGTATCGTATGTATTTATGCGCTGTGAATTTATTTACTAATATAAGTGAAGCACTTACTTTTCAACTAAACTTTCAAGACACTAGCTTGTCAAAGCGCCAGGATGAGTCAATTTATGTTGAAGGGGGAGAAAGGATTAAATTATGAACGATTTCTTGAATTGACCTTTTGTACCCTATTATTCGAATGGACTCAACCTTCTGTCATGCGCAGAAGTGTCCAGGGCTTCAGTCATGCGCAGAAGTGTCCAGGTCTTTTGTCATGCGCTGAAGTGTCCAGGGCTTCTGTCATGCGCAGAAGTGTCCAGGACTTCTGTCATGCGCAGAAGTGTCCAGGGCTTCTGTCATGCTCAGAAGTGTCAATTGCCAGAAAAATAAACTTGAATTTAAGGTCAAAACACTTGCTTTTTTCTAATAAATTGACCTCCAAATGACATTGGATTGTAAATAATATTACTTTCGCGCTTTGAATATTATGTGTGGTGGCATCCTACTCTGTTACCAAGTTCCTTTGACATATAACCTTCAAATGACATTGAAATTCTGAGATCAAGTTGAATGAGCAGAAAAATGACCTTGAACTTGAATCAGAGGTCAAAATATTTTCTTTTTATAATAAATTGACCTCTGTATGACCTCAGGAATCCCTGTGGCAGACACTTCTAAAGGAGGCATACTTCGTCTATGACCTTTAAATGATATTGAAACTGTTTGAACACGTTCAGTTGTCCAAAATATGACCTTGAACTTGGGTTAGAGGTCAAAAAATTTATTTTATTTTATAATTTACTCTCTACATGACATTGAAAATTATTGTGAAGAAAGTCCTCACAGAATTTCGCATAAAATTGTTATAAAGTATCTTGATATAACCTTCAAATGACATTGAAAAATATTTTATTCAATTTCAGGACTAAATATCCATAGATTTTCAAATGTTTCGTTTATGGTTTTACTACAGCTTTTCTTTTTATTTACCAGCTGTAGACGTAGTGAATATGTGAGTGATCTCACAACTTCATATTTCACGATGCGACTTCATTTTCTCAGTATATGAAAGATTAATTAACTGTTAATATGAATAATTATATGTTAATGAATAATATACGATTGATTATTAAATATTGATGTATACATTACACATGTGTATAAGAATGTGAATATAATCTGAACTGTAATCCTTAAAGTTTATCTATCTTTTCAGCTATACAAACCTAAGCCATTCATAACAGCTTAACTAAATTTGGATTATGACAAAATTGGCTACCAGGAAGCGCGTAGTAGGGTTTTGGAAATCGACATATTTGCTGTCTGGAACATTATACAATCAGTTCAAGTTTACAATGTACATTCAGATGTCGTATAGACGAGCAATTTAATACATGTTCCGGTAAAACACTACTGATTATATACAGTTTACAAAAATATAAAAATTTACATTTTAGGAGGTTTCACCAAAATGTTCTAATTGTGGAAAAAGCGTGAAATTTCAGATTTATCAAGCGAGGGATCTGAAACTTGGTACCAAGGATAAACATTTGAAAGAAAAAAACATGGCCAATTGCTGTTTTCAAATATCTATTATTTAAAGGGGTGTTATAGACAAAAATGTTCAAATTTTCAACTGAATATCCAACTCTCTCAAATTCATTGCACATCAACACATATAATACCACAAAATCTGTATATATATATATATATATATATATATATATATACTAATTGCCAACTGTCCGTCTGTCAAGCTTTTCTTAGGCACTTCCCGAATAGATACAGACTTGCAATTTAGTACACGGCTCGATCATTCGATAAAACCCCTTGGAAAAATCGAATTTTTTGAAAATGTTCTCTAGAGGGGGTGCTCCACAATAAAACATTTGAAAAGTGAAATGATAGAAAAGCATACTTTGCCATAAGATAGACTTTGAATTTGGTGTATGGGTAAATCGTTCGAAAGGTAGAAAGTGTGCAATCTCAGATTTCCAATAGCTTCTACTTAAGAGGGTACAGCACACAAAAATGTTCGATTTACCGAATAAATGAGAAACGGCTCCTTTAAAATTTGATAGAGGCTTGAAATTAGGTATATGGACTAATCATTTGATGAAAACACACAAGAAGAATATAGTTTTTCAAAAACGTTCGTTTAAGGGGGTGCTCCAGAGAAAAACGTTCGTTTAAGGGGGTGCTCCAGAGAAAAACGTTCGAAAGGTGAATTGGTTAAAAGAACATGCTTTGGGATGAGATGGAGATTTGAAATTTGGTGTACAGGTAGAAAGTTTGGAAGGAAGAAAGTGTACAATTTCAGTTTTCCAATATTTTCTACTTTAGGGGATGCCGTTCACAAAAATGTTCAATTTTCGGAATAAAATAGAAACGCCCCTTTTAAAACGAGATAGAGGCTTGATATTTGGTATATGGGCGAATCATCTGATAGAAAACCCAAGAAGAATGGAGTTTTTCTAAAATGTATATTTAAGGGATAGGTACTCCACAGAAAAACATTCCAAAGGTGAAATGATACAAAAAGCATGTTTCGCGATGAGTTAGAGACTTCAAATTTGGTATACCGGTAGATAGTCACAAAGGAAAAAGTGTGCAATTTCAATTTACCAACATTTGGTATTGTAGGAGGTGCCGCATAATAAAATGTTCGATTTGACGAACAAATGAAAAACGCTTCCTTTAAAATTGATAGAGGCTTGACATTTTGTATATGGGCTAATCATTTGATAAAAAAACCTAAGATTATTACGGTTTTTCAAAAATGATCATTTAAGGTGGTGCAACACAGAAAAATTCGAAAGATGAAGTGATAGAAAAACATGCTTTGCAATAAGATAGGGGCATCAAATTTGGTGTACGGGTAGATAATTTGAAAAGAAAAAAGTGTGCAATTTCAGATTTCCAATATTTGCTACTTTAGGGGGGTGCCTCACACTAATATGTACGTTTTTTCGGAAGAAATGAGGTACGCTTCCTTTTAAAGGTGATACAGGTTTGATATTTATCATATGGGCCAATCATCTGAAAAAACATAAGACGAACAGAGTTTTTAAAAAATGCTCATTTTTGGGTGTGCTCCACAGAAAAAGGAAAGGGAAGTTCGAAAGGGAAGTTGATAAAGTATCCTTCGGGATAAGATAGAGACTAATTCGGTGTACTGTTAGATAGTTCGAAAGAAAAAGTGCGCAATTTAAGTTTTCCAATATTTTCTTCTTTAGGGGGTTCTGCACACTAAAATATTCGATTTGCCGAATAGATGTGAAACGCGAATTATTAAAAATTACAATATTCAGGGGTTTCTTATTGAGAGAACGTTGATTTTCAACGAGTATTCGACTAGTATTTTAACTAATTTTGTATGTACTTTTGGACAAACTTTCATTCAAAAGCTTTCTTTTGTAGAAGTAAGCAATTTTGTTGCGATGTTCATTTTCTGTTATCATTTATGTTAAACAAGACTTGGTCCAGCTTTGAAATAATCAATGAGTTTAATAGTTAACAATTGTTTATTAGTTATCCTGTCACTCTCCAGAGAAAAAACAGCATGGTTATTCTGCACGGTTTTAGACAGCATTTCAAGCAAAACAAGTGTTCTGTGTATCATGTGATCACATAAGGTCGATGGATAAAATCCTTGATCACTCTGATTATAACTGGACTGTGACCAAAACCAGTTTTCAAACGCTCCGGTCATGACTGGTGGTCACCTGTCGTAATCGTTGAAACTCTTCAAATGTGTCCCAAATACTATCAGTTTTTGTTAGATTTTGTCTAGTGGTATGCGGTCCTTAGAGGCAATGCAAGCATTGCTTACCTAACATCAGTTTTTAAAAAAAATAAAAATGTTTACTATAAAATTTCAGCGAAATTTGTATTTGTGAAACAGTGATAGATCATTGGTCACCAAGCTCAAATTAATCTTCCTGATATCAATGTTGCTTTGCATGCTCAGAATGTCAGTGCCAGCAGAAAAGTCTAATTAGCACAAAATAATCTGACTAGAGAACCAATCTATGAATTTCTTATTGATATGTGATGATGTATCATCTAATAGCAAAGATACAACTTTTGTTGTATCTTAAAAAGTTTTCTTCAAATAAGAGAAATAAGAACTCTCAATTTCCACAAAAATGTCATTAATGCGTTTGCAAAAAGTAGAAGATTGGAAATTATGTACAGATAGGTTCAACAGTACAGTCAAACCTCCCATTATGCGATTAATTGATACCGCGTTATATGAAACTCAGATTAGTGCAAATCAGATTAATTCGTACCATGTTATATGGAAACCGCATACCGCGTTATAAGAAACTCAGAATTGGTACCAAACAGAACAATTCGTACCGCATTATACTAAAATCGCATTAAGTGAAACTCAGAATATATAAATCAGACTGATTCGTTCTACGTTATATAAAACTGCATTTTTAGAGTACCATGTTATGATGAATATGGTTATGAAATATAAGTTTATAAATACAAAAGGCAATAAATATATGTTTACATATTTCGAATTATTTTTTTAAGACTTCATATAAGAAAATTAAAAAAACAATGTGAAATATAAACTTACTAACCTTTTCACTTTGCATATTTTCATTTTCGTTTTCAAATGTAGTTTAATTTTGTAACTCTACAAAATTCTCTCTATAAGGAGCTAAGCAATTTTGTAATTCTCTTTTAAACTTTGCACTTCGCACGACTGATGGATCATTTTCAATAAAGCAATTTTCTAATTATTTACTCAAACCCAGTCCCCTTTTCACATCATTTAAATCGGAATTTGAAAGCCATTCTTTACTTATATTTTCGTCTACCAATGCATTTGAGGTGAATGCATTAATTTTTTTACTGGGGCTTTCCCTGATAACTGAAATTGAAATATGGTGATGTACGTGGATGAAAAAACAAGGAAATTCCCCATTAATTTTGTCTGTAAACGTGTAATAGAAAAATTCATACTATAGGGAAACTGCTTAAACTAATTGCGTTATATTATAGAGAAACCGCATTATAAGACTACCGCGTTTTATGAGTACTGCTTTATGAGAGAGCTGTTACAATTTTTGCTCCACATTATATGGAAACCGCATCATGTACCGTGTAATAGGAAGGGAGGGTTGACTGTAATATATTTTCCTATTGTTTTTATATACCAGAATTAAATGTTGTGCTTGCTTAAAGTAAAATATCACTGAACACCACTGATTTTATCATTTCATTTAAAAACTAATTAAGTAACCTTGTATGTTTATATAAGTAGTATGTTATAATTTTGTTTTAAGTTTCTATAAAGAGTTAATTTTGTAGATGTATTTCATTTATTTTGGTTTTGTGGCTGACAAGGGCAATAGCGTCTATCCAAATAATTTGAGATCATGTTACTTTTATTTTAATTATATGTTATCCAAAATAAATGGCTAAAACATTCTCTGTGTAAATAAACAAAGATTTTTACTTCGTCTGGTAAAGCTAAGTGTCGAGCCGAATTTTCAGGAGAGGCTCTGTTTACCCATGTCAGAAAATATTCCATTGGAAATGGAACTAAAAGAAAATATACACACAATTAATTCTCGAACTACGGCAGGTCTTTGATAGACATGGCTAAGCTATAAGGAAGTGGCTGTTTTTCTTAATAGTTAATGAAAATTTAACTTGGAAAATTGCTAAATTATAGATGTTTTGATATTATAGGGTTGTTTCGATATTTTTCAGAGTTAAAATCTCGACATATGGAATTAATATTTTTAAATATATAAGACATTCATCTCAAATATCCTGATGTTTTAATTTATCCAATTTCACCCTACATTCTTTGAGTTTTATTTATTATTTGCTTCAATTTGTCTTTTATAAATTAGAAGTGGTATAGTTGTGTATAACAAAGAAATTTACAAGTCTATGTATTAAGGTCAAGGTAAAAAAAATTATGGAAACCAAATCAATCTTGAATGTAATATACGCATACCCATTTGGAATTTTTCTTAATTAAATTTTTATCAAATGAAAAAGGAAAGCTTGATAAGTGGTCTATTAATTTTCTTATATATTTTCCTTGACTTTTATATTCTAATTAAAATGGAGTTTTCCGTGTATTTTGTTTTCCTGCATATAATGTGTGCAAAACCGGGGTTTCACTTCAATAAATTTGTAAATGTCATTAATTTATTTTAATTGTAATTCAGTTATTACCGAAAAATTACCTAAAACAGTCCTGCATATTTCTCAAAGCGGATTCTAGTACAGAAGCGCTGATAGCTAAGGCAAAAGAATACTTTGCATAGGGGCCCGGGAGGCTTCAATTTTTTTTACCCAAACCATCTGACCTACTCGTAAATGTAAGGTATCTCTTTGGAAAAAATATATTTATTGCTCAATATTTTATTTTAAATTAATTTTTTTCATTTCTTACCCCATTTTAGGTCGACATCTAATAATCTGGCACCACTTTAAGGCTTAAATGTAACCTAGCTAAAATATATATCATGAAACTTTATATTTGCAAATTTTGGACCCCGGTTTTCTGTCACCCCAAATTATTTTATCATGACTGTTATCATGACTGATCCGTCCTCCTCAAAATTAAAACACTAAATAATCAAAGATTTGTAAAGTTACTTGCTTTATAAAAAGCAGTGTAAAAAGAGTTAATTTTCAAATCTATTAAAATGAAATAAAAATGGAAAATTTACTGACACACATCTCTAATTATGTCGGGAAAGATTTGGTATGAAATTGATATGATGTTTTTAAATAACAATCTCAGGATGCATACAATTTTCTTTAAGTCATCATGCATGTAAACTTTTAGTGTAGTTTAAAAAAACATTTGACTTTCTTACTTTCATGAATTTACACGTTTTAGTTATACCTGTACACGAATCACAATTCTTAAATAATTTTTGAACAAAATATTTGTGTACAATATCGTTTACATTTCATGTACTCATTCGCATAACGTAATATATAAAGTAAGGGATATTTTTATTTTATTTAAAAAATATTTTATCAACATGGAATAGTTAATATCTGCAATAGCAACAAGAAAACTTCCTATATGCCACAAGAATGTGAATTTCTATGGAGACTAGCACTTCATATATCTACTAATATATTAAATACTGAAAATGTATTCATCAGAAAATACATATACTTTTCTATTTTAATATGTAGATTTATAAATACAAAAAAAAGCTCTAGGATTATAAATGAACTTGACCGACTACACTTTGCGGTACAAAATGCTCGCTACAAGCATTTTTTTTCACTTTCTTTAGTTTCATAATCTATATGCAGGGCAAGAAATTTCAGTTCAGAGTTTACTCGCCAAAAGAGCTTTTCACTCACCAGTTTAATATTAATAACATTGAATAATCTATTTGCCATTTCTTATCGAAAACTAAATTGCATTAAATAAAGCTTAATATGCAGACTTGTACATATTATTGTGTAATTTGGTTTATTGCAGTTTGGAGAAGCATTTTAAGAACAAATTTAAACAATTTTCATCTTACCATAGCTAGCTTTATGTGGTATATCAATAATTGTGTAAGAATATTCAGTAGAGATATCCAATGGAAATATCTATCCAAGAAAAAAACAAATAGATCACTTCTACAGAGTTAATTTATATTATGCATAATTATGCCTGTTTTCTCTTGCATATCTTCAGTAATAACTAATACAGCAACAGAACAACCGACCTTTCTAATATATGAGCCAGCTGCTATATTACTGTACAAGTTTAAAACTCTATTACTAATAAAAGAAATAAACATACCACAATTAATTAAACAAACTTTGATAACACAGATATGCTTACATAATGTAAGAGCAAATGTCAACAAAGTAATTTTAAATTCAACTGACCCAATTCCTTTAGCAAACTTCCAAATGCACATGTGGCGATTGTGCGTCGCCGGGCCCCGAACCAGGGACCTGATGCATTGTAGACCGACATTATTATCACTGAGCAAAAGCTAGCTCCTCCTCTGTTCTTATAATTCGGTTACTGGCTCCAAGCATCTTTGATAGATGTCTTTGCTGCCGCACACTCCCTCCGCTGATGAGGAAGGAAGGCCGGGAAGCGTGTCGCCTCGGCGTGACGGTCAGGGCCGGGAGGCGTGTCGCCTCGGCGTGACGGGTAGACGTAGTCAACCAGGAAGGGAGTGTCAAGGCTTCTGACTCCGTGTGGTGCTGCCATCTCATGTTGAGAGGCGAAATCGTTGGAGAGGAAGGTTTCGTGTTTCAAACGTCCAGTCATCATTGTGGACGTCCGGGTCACCATTGTGGCGATTGTGCGTCGCCGGGCCCCGAACCAGAGACCTGATGCATTGTAGACCGACATTATAATCACTGAGCAAAAGCTAGCTCCTCCTCTGTTCTTATAATTCGGTTACTGACTCCAAGCATCTTTGATAGATGTCTTTGCTGCCGCTCACATATTGTGCATATATGCTTAAAGCGGCAAAATCAAATTTTCGTCTTTAAAACACATCTTTTTATCAATATTTGTGCTAAATAATCTTAAGAGAAGATAAATTTAGAAATATCCTACTAAAATTATGTACTAAATGATTGTAAATTTCTAAAAATCTCCTGTAATATTTTTTTTTATCAAATGGCCAGGCACTTGACTTTCATCATTCGCCTTTTGTCAGCGGCCAGAACGTGAACCATTTAGCCGTCCTAGGACGTTGCCCCAGGCGCACCACAGGGGACGGAACACACTGCGCCCACAACACAAATATCCATGCCTTAAGTGGGACTCGAACCCACAACGCGGCGGTCGAGCGATTGCTATGGAAAAGCTCGTCTTGACCACTCGAGCACTGCGTAGGCTTCGCCTGTAATATGTAAACAAATATTTAACAACAAACATGGATGCCATGCGTGGAATCGCGAACGTGACGTCACATGAATTGACGACCGAGGCGATCGGCCGAACTCTCTGACCGGGCTTGACTCTTGAACACATGAAGAGAAGAAGAGATCATGCTTATCAATGCTTATTTTAATAAACGGCAACAACAGTGTAACAACAGATTCATGAAATTGTTATTTGTCAATCATGGCGGAACTTATACGTGAGTTGGAAAATGCAGCTGAAGTTTTATTGGTAATAAATAATATTTCTCTATCATTTTATTAATTTTTCTATGTTGAATTAGTGTACATGTCTTTTAGTTCGATTCATTTGAGCATTCATGTGAAAGTATGTGTTTAATTGCAGTCTGTGCTTCATCTTGCAATTGCTTCATTATATTAAAAAATCGTAAAACTTAACATGTTTTCATCGATGCCTTCAACTTTAACAATCTTTCCAATATAGAATTTTATTTCTTGTAATGTGTAATTTTATTTAGTTTAAATACAGAGTTTTATTGTCTCTTATTCTGTCAGCGTTACAAAATAAGCTCATTTATTGCATCTGTGTGAACGTAAATAATAAAATTTTCAATCTGATTTCGTTCAGATATTTTGAATCAGATTTCAAACAGACATTTTGAATCAGATTTCGAGCAGACATTTTGAATTAAATTTCAACAAAGTAATAGTCTGTGCTGAAGTAAGATAGGAAATAATTATTCACTGTCAATCATATTTTTCATTCAAAAATAGCTTAATTTTCCACTTACTCGACATAAAAAAAAATTATATTTTAGTGCTCTGATGACAAATTATTGCAGTCATAAAAGCCAAGTTGTGATCACATTCAACTGTCATAACACATTAATCTTCATTTAAATAAAAATTGTAAATGAGATTGGCAAACTCATTTGCATTATAGTACTACAAGGAAATAAAATGCATTTTTTGACAATTCACTGAAATTCAAAAGCAATAAATGCTTTGTTTACTTTTTGCCAGATTTGTGGGTCTCCCACCCCCATAAGATGGTTGTGGGAGACCCACAAATTTTCTTCTGGCCTTAATGGACTTTTGTTTTTTATTTTCTTTTTTAAACTCAACAATGTAAATTTAATTTGGAAGTATAAAAATATATGATCATACAAATTTATTTGTACTTTTACCCAAAATTTAAGAGCTAACTTTCTATACCAAAACATTATATCATTTCACACAGCTAAAAATTTCGACTCATTTTACATCAGGGGCGGCATTTCAGCATTCCATTTGGGGGTGCGAGATTTGTATGTATGAAAATCCACAATATGGAATAAATAAAATGTTTGTTAACAGGGTGGGGAGAGGGATCACAAAATTGAATTGATGTTGAGAAAAATAATTGTTGTTAACTTAATTTTTGTACATAATTGTGTTAACATATTGTTAACATAATTTTTCTAAATACAAATATCTATATTTATTTACATTTTATTTAAGTTTTAAACGCCGGTTCTTAGAGTCTGGAAGAAGAGAAAATTTTGTTAGAATATCATCATAATCCAGTGGTATATCTTGTTCTATAGCTAAAACAGCTAAAGATGAAAGTCTTTCTTGTCCCATTGTACTGCAAAAATAATTTTTCAGCCTCCTTAGACACTAAAAAGATCTTTCACAACTGGCTGAGCTGATTGGCACAGCCAAAAACAATTTAACTAATAATGTTACGACAGGAAACACATTTTTTTTAAATTCCGCTCTTTAAAATAATCCAGACGACTTTTAAAATTGGGATGGGGTATGTTTTCATTTTTCACCATTGAATAAAACAGTCGCAATTCCTCTTTCTGGAAGTCATATACTTTGTATATGGTTGAAACATTTTCTTTTTCGACATCTGATCCAGATACTGAACTAAGCGCAAACAAAACAGATATATTGTTCTTATTAAATCTTGGCTCAATTTCATTAGATACTGAATCTATAATTTCATATTGAATATTGATTCTGTGATATGATTTAACATCATCATGGGGATTTTTTTCACCGCCTCCGAATTTGCTCGGAATTTTTTAACACTTTTTCAGTTTTGGTCCAGAATAAGAATTTTTTCGCATAGTTCTGTCACAAAACTCCACACTTGATTGAAATATGCATCAGTGCGAAAAGAACTAACAGTTTCAATAATAGCTTTAGCCAAAGTTTGCACAGCCTGAAAATTAAGATCAGATGACTGAAGATGTTTTGAGAGAGTATTGCATTGATCAAAAACACTGTTCAATACAAACAAAGTGAACAAAAATTCGAACCATGTCATACATGTTAAAAGGGCTTCGGCTCTTCCACCATTGAGAGAATCGTTTTCAGATAATTCTTCCGGTGTTAAAATCACCATTTTAAAATTATCAAGTAGTGCTTTAATGGCTTTAATTTTGAAAGACCACCTCGTATCACCTCGATTGTAGAGTTGAAGAGCCTCCAGAAAAAGTATTTGTTGATGAGCGAATTTTTTCGAAAATAGCATGTCATTTATATGATGTTTCTATGTAAGAATATAATGCATTGAGCTGCTGAAATGCATTTACAGCGGAAGGAATGGATGAGAATGCGCTAACTACACACTAATTTAATAGGACACTTGAAATTTTCAAGTGAAAAGGATAACATCACCCCAATCTTTTCAAGTTGAAAAGGATTCGTTCCAGCCGGAAGTGGGAACTTCACTGTGAAGGTTGGCGCTTTTGAAGCTCCATGGCGTGAGAAAACTGACCAGTGGACAGTCGATAAAAAATGGAAGAAGCTGATAGACGACGAGGAAAAATTTGGGGGCGCGACCGCACCCCCTCGCGTCCCCTATTTGCCACCCCTGTTTTACATTATTAACGATTAACACTTAAAACATGAGTTGGTGGTCAATAAGATTAGTGCACTTTTGTTATAACTAAATGTGTAAACTTTGAACAATGAAGAACTTGTACTTTGATGGCCCTGCAAACATGAAATTTGAAGCATATTGAAATTATGAAAATGGTTAAAGTCTGGTAAAAAAAACTGTATATAATGACCAGATTCCTAAGTAACTTTTCATCCAGGATTTATCTAGCCTTGAATTAAGGTTGTTTCTGGTCACTGGAATCAATAGATTTAACTAGCTTGGTCACTAGGTTTAGTGTCAGTGCCAAAAGGAGATTTGGGGTTCATAACCTCCCCAGGAACCTAGCAAAACCCATTGAAGTTAGGAGAAATGATATAAAAGAAAATGAAAATAAAATGTTTTGTTACTCTCACCCACCCAAAAAGATTTTACGGCACTATTGTTTAGTGTAGTTATAGTCATAAATAAGTCAATCAGCATAAGTTAGTAGTCACAGTGCTTATACATAAGCCTATGATCAACAAGACAACATTGGTTAGTTCACTAGTAGCTACCATATCGTTTAAGATATCTTGCATTAGCAATTTTATAATGTTACAAATAATTGGATTTTTTAACTCTTCTAGGCACCTCCAAATATAATTAACAGTGAACAGCGGCATTGTGCTGAAGCAGTATTTTTGAATTTTCAGAAGACTAAATCTCCTTTTCAGTTGTGTCAGTTTATTCTTGGTAAGTGTTTTACAACATTTTTTTTCCTCTAATTCTCGTATGTCTGGTATGATTCTGACCCGTGGGCAATTTGTGATGTTAACAGGGACTTTTTTGCTTCTATGATAGTGTGGTAGCTCTTTTCGTCTTGAAAAAGAAGGCTGCATTTTGTCTCAAACTAGTTGATAATTTTAATCAATTGGTTGTGCTTTCATCAACAAAATTTTTATATTTCACAGACAATATTAATTGAACAAATTAAAAGTTCTGTGCACTTCTTATTTAGTGTTGACTCATAACTTTTCGACACTACTTATAAAAGGTTTTTCCAAAATTCAATGTTTGGGCTGAAAACTCAATTTAATTTTCAATCTTATCTCAATACTCTCTGTACATTATGCTATGTATATAAAAAAAGTAAGTGTTAAGAATCAAGATATGCATTAAGAATTTTAATTAATGTAAATATATCTGTAATAATTTTAGAAATAAATGTTTAACTAATGAATAACAATTGAGGAGCTTTATAGAAGAATCATTTATTAAAACATGAGTCTGAGATAGTCAGCTTTAAAGATTTTGAAAATTCAAAATGTAATCAAAGACATGGATGGCAGACTTTGCCATATCTAGGAAACAAGATGGAGAAATGAAATTTTAAGTAAGATTTAAAGATAACATATTTTAAGTAAGATTAGTTGCACTCATTTCAAATAAGATTAATTCTCCTCATATTATGTAAGATTAGTAAATAATGTGTTTTAATTCAGTAATTTTTTTTTTTCTATTCACAGGAAACTGTAAATCTGACTATGTACAGTTTCAAGCAGCGACTCTTCTCAAGCATGCAATTATTCGGGAATGGAAACAAATACCGAAGCCAGAAATAGATCAACTTCGTAATGGTCTTCTGAACTTTGCCGTTCAAAATTCTGGGTAACTTACTTTGTTATGCATATTGTACTTAAGTGTTTTGTAAATAGTGGATTTAATTTAGAAAATGAAAATTTACTTCTTTGTGGAGTAAAGTGTCTCATTCTGCACCTATATTTGCAGCAGGCTGCTGAATATAGCTAGTAATATATTAAATATATACCAATTTTAAAATACCATGGAATTCTGATAATAACCTGTATCTAAATTTACTCAGAAAAATTGATTTACTTCATGTTTCATAAAATTTTCATTTTTTATCCCCTTTTTATTTTCTTCTTAATTTTTAAGTTACCATGTGGCTACTCTACTCATCCTTCTTCCATGTATTTTTTTCTTTCTGTATCATCAAACTTGAGGCTGTCACTTTCATTCTGGATTACTTTATGTTTCATGAAAAAAAAAAATTCATTTTTTATCTCCTTTTTATTTTCTTCGCAATTTTCAAGTTACTATGTGGCTCCTTTGGATTCATCCATTTTCCATCTACTTTTTCTTTCTTTTGTATCATCAGATTTGAGTCTGTCACTTTCATTCTTGGAATTAAAAGTGGCAGCCCATTCTTAAAACATGAAATGATATATAAAAGTTATCTTCCATATTTACTCTCCCCTTTTCTGTTTTGCAAGTCAGATTGTAACCGAAAGTTAGTTTTAATTTAAACAAATTTTTGTTTTATGTTTCTTAGAACTCAAACTGTATTATTATTTTTATTTATGTATTATTATTATTATTTTTTTTTTAATAAAACTTCTCAATCTTTCTTGGGGTTTAAACTGGCAAATAAAAATCTTTTGCATTTTAACCAAAATCTCTGATATTACTTTACCATTTTCAAATTTTCTTTGGACAGAGTTATTTTTTTTTTTAATATTTTATTTTAACAATGAATAATAGGTGTCAGTTGTCAGATAACAAATAAAATCATGTAATAACTAATCAGTAAACCAAAGTCAATTGAAAACATTGGCAGGATGCTCTGATACATGTTATGTCTAACATTAATGAGGATCCCGGGCTTCTCAGCTTCAAGTGTATGTCCCTATTCCCCCCTTTCCCATTATGATCAATTTTAGCATATTATAAACTGTGCAAATAAAAAATCATATGGGTAAATTTCATGCATCATTTTTACTTTTATGAAAAATTTAAATCTCTTGTTCAAAACATACATGCTAACAAGAATCCTAGGACTAATGTTGGTTTTATGACCTTTAGCATTTTAGCTTAGAAAATTTAGTATTAAAATCAATTTATTATTAAAAAAATCTCTTAAAGTTTTCCATTTTTCAAGTTTATAATGCTTATATCTCAAAGACTAAAAGGGATAACCTTGAATAATAAGCAAGAAGTTGTCACTCTTTAAAAGCCCTACAAATGTATATAATTGAATTATTGAGCTCTATGTTTTCGAAAAAAACTTTAAAAAGTATCTGTCTGAACAATTTTACATACTTTCACTCAATATCTTTGAAACTATGAAAGATAAATATAAATAATAAGTGACAAAAATATGTAAGAGGAATATTCTAGATCTATATTTATTTTTTAAAATAGCTCTTATTGTCTTCAAGTAATTACCTTGTCAAGTTGAAGATGTATAAAAATTTTATGTTTTTCAGTTTGCAATGCATTTATCATAAAAATTAAATGTGATAACTGTAAGCAAGAATTTGTAACTCTTTGAAAGCCCTTTAAGTGTATATAATTAGATTATAAATTACTTCTTTTTTTTTTACAAAATGTTATTCACTCAAAACCATTTTCGCTCCATCTGACTCCAGTCAGGTACTGCTATTTTTTTAGTTCATAGCACCAAGGTTGGGTTTTGGACAGGACATGTGGTTTGTACTGTCCAAAACTGTCTGAAACTGTTTAAAAGCATACTATAAAGTGTCTAAAACCTAAAGCTGTCAAAATATGGAAAATTTCACATGAAAACCAGTAGATTTTCCTAGAGTTATACTAACAGACTAAAACAAAAAAAAGTAATAGACCAATTTTTTTTTCTTTTAGAATTTTCAATTTAAAATTCTAAAAAAAAAAAAATTCATTACCATTAGGTCTATGTGGCTGTGGCAAGAAGCTAAATATTTTATATTTCAAATCAATAAATACATGTTATAAAAATTTCAAAATCAAATTAGAATATTGTGTTTTCAATAAAGAAAAAAAAAATGAAGGCAATTCCAAGCTACTAGTAAAGTAAAAAAAAAAAATGTTTAGAAAATAAAGTTTCATTTACAAATGATACAAGAATGTGATGCTATATTTAATTGTTGTTTATATAACCATTTCCATTTAAGTAATATTTCATTCATTAAAGATTATTATCTGGCATAGCTTAAAAGTTAATAAATAAAATAAGTAGGTAGTAATCAATAAAGATGCATCTACTTAAAAATTAGAAAATTATCTAAAAATTACAATCTTTTATTAAAACAATTGTATATAAATATATGTACAATAATTATAAAATATGTGATTATCACGTGTGTGTAAAAAAGTGTAGAGAAAGCAGTATCTGACTGATAATCAATTATCAAAGGCAAGGCAAACTTGACCCACAAGAATTGCCTAAGAAATAAAACTCAAGGTCACATAACTACTACAGGCTACAACTGGAGGCAGCCAGGATCCTGCACCTGCTGTCCAGACAAAAGCTGTGGGTGAAATAATTTTGTCGTTTTAGTTTTCGAAGCATTTTTTTATGAATAAATATTTCATAGTGGAAATATTCTAAGGTGAATAATATTTGTGAATGGCAAAAAGCTCAGAACCAGAATGCCTAAATAATATCTGTGTAGCACATATCAATGGACAAGCCGCATTTAAATTTTAATATGAATAAGACACTGCTCAACTGACTTATATGGCGTATTACAATGGATAAATATTTTTCTTTCTCAATAGTACCCCCCCCTTTTTTTTTCCAAACCAACATCACTAAAATCAATTTAATAATACAATAATCCATTTTACATTGAATAATATTATAAATTTTGAAAAGGTATTTACAAATAAATTTGTTGGAACCAGGCCCCTCTTCTTATAACTAATTTTCTGGACTATGGTCTTATAAAGGTTGAGAAGCACTGAACTGTGGTTTTATAGTCAATGCTGCTCATCAATGAAGAAATTACCATTGAGCACAAAAATTTTTAAACCAAGAATTTTAGAAATATTCTGGTAGTGTGTTTTTAAATCTAATATCAATGCAGAGCATAATCTTAGTCCCCTCCCATATATAGTTAGCAAAATTGTGTACAGGATTACAGCAAAGCAACATATCCCCTATAGCCTATAAAAGGGTGTTGCATAAAAATAAGAAAGTGCTCAACTGATAATCTACTATCTGTGGATCATTATTTTACAGTCCTCAGTATGTGCTGGCAATAACATGAACAGTGAACTCAATATTCTGTAAAGCAAGGATTTTATAATTTTTCTGGTAGAAGTATGTATTTTGAATCAGTAACAATGCAGAGCATTATTTAAGCCCTACCAAAATTGTAAGCTTATTCAAAGTACCTATCAGAATTTATTTTGTCCAAACAGGTAAGCGATTTCCATAAAATTAGGCATATTTATTTTAATTAAAAACAGCAAGAAGCCTATTAATTTTTAGCATTGAATCATAATAAAGTTATAATTTTTCAAAATATGCTTCATTTATAGGGAAAATACTTTATAGGAAAAGTACTTTAAAAATAAAGACAACCAAAAAATTGGCCATAATTAAAAGTCTTTTATTAAAATCTCCTTTTACGATGTACTAAAATTACACAGCCATAGGGCTTTTGGGCATTACTATGCCTTTCATTAGTGGCAAAGTGAAAATAAGTGGCGAACATGTGCTTAAATACAGGCCATAACCGCCAGACAAAATTTACATATTAATCATTTTACATTTTTAAATACAAGGCATTTAAAATATAATTTAATTATAAAATACAATAAAAGGAAAAAGTTCATAAATTAAGTAGTAACCAGTAAAAATGTCATCAAAAACAAAATAAGCATCTACTAAATATTCAGAAAGTCATATAAAGGTTTAACATATAGTGAGTCGAGAATGAGATGCCAAGCATAACTAAGGGTCTGAACGGGATCAAAATTGCAAATAGATTCACTGTAAAGATAAATAAAAAGGGATTCATAAAGTAAAATATTACAGAGGGTTATTGCAGCTAATTAAAAGAAAAGTCTTATCAAACATAGAATGAAAATTATCATTAATAATACACTGGGCTAGAGCGTGGACAGTTTACTATTTTTCACATCGTGAGCATGTTCAGCTAAACAAATTATTTGCAGGAGATAAAAGGGGGACAATGTACACCCCCAACCTGACACACAAAGTTATTTTTTTTCCTTAAATTTATCTGAAAGAATACGATTAAATAACGTAGTAATTGTAGAATAGATGGGCTTAAACTTAAATTCATGGCAAAAATGAATAAGAGGACAAAAAATCGCCGAGTGAAAGGAAGACTAGATTTATACGGCATAAGATCAGGAGAAGGAATCAGGTTAGTATTACTATGATAAATAAAATTATAGCAAATAGGGGAAAAGATTTTATAAATAAACTCGAAAGAGTAAGCAGCCTCATAGCCAAGGTTAAAGATAAAGTCAATTTCAGCAACTAAAGCTAAAATAGATGAACAAATGTTAAAAGCACAATTAAAATAAGCAATGAAAGAGACTTTTTTTAGAAAAAATGAGGTGAGAGGAGTTAGCTGGAATACAAGAATTAGAGAATGTAGGTTTACGAAAAACAGAAGTATGAAAACCAAGAGAGTTACGGAAAACAAGAACATCCATAAAATGTAAAGAAAATTAGCCTCATGTTCAACAGTAAAATTAATAGAGGGGTAAAAAAAAAATTTATATGGCATTTATGGCCTGTATTTAAGCACATGTTCACACTTTACACTTTGCCACCGATGAAAGGCATAGTAATGCCCAAAAACTCTATGGCTGTGTAATTTTAGTACATCGTAAAAGGAGATAATAAGACTTTTAATTATGTCTAATTTTTGGTTGTCTTTATTTTTAAAGTACTAATTATTTTGATGTGTTCAATTTTATTAAATATTTATATTTTTTACTATTTGTGTATAAAAACCGAAACATCCACATTAAAATCAGCCAAACCTCAATTACAGCTCAAATCCGAGCACATCCCTGTAAGCATAAATCAATAGAAAACTGCATGAGTGAAAAATACCAGATTCCCCAAAAATTGATAGAGACCATTTTGAGCCCACTTAGAATTTTTCCCTTCCATTAATGCTATGAAAAATTATTTTTTGTCACCTTATAACATATGTAAAATGTCCAACTTTGATATTTGGTTAACAAGCTTTAATAGATTTTGAGCTCCTCTTTCCAAAAATATAGGTCACCGTGCTGAGAAAATTCGATTTCATGCAATATTAATCAAAAATATCTTTTCTAAACGGTTTTTGTCAAATAGTGCTCGCTTTCATATTATGTCAATGAGTGAGTAGTGAAGCATCAATCAATACCTCATTATCACGGATTGTATTGCTTATTGCTTCATTTTTTTTTTTACTTTTCATAAGCAAAAGCTAGCACAAATCACTATTTAAAATTGATTGATCTCTTATATCTCATATTAATACGCAAGTTATAACGTAATTTTATTAAACTTATTATTAAAAGATGTTATCATAATTTTAATTTTTTGTTTAATCTGCTATTGTTTAACGAAATAGAGGGCAGAATGCTCACAAGATTTACTTGTGTAACTGTGTTACTTTTTTCAGGTTGCAGAGTTATGTGCGAGAGCAGCTGTTGCTCGTTGTAGCTGTTATGGTGAAACGTGCTAGTGTTGAAGAAGAAGGAACTACAGTAGTCGGTGAATTTTTAACTGATGTGGCACCACTTATTAGCAGTGGAGATTCTACCATGGTATGTTTTATTTTTTTGCTTTACTTAGTATAGAATGTTGTAATTTTCCAAACTGATTTGCACAATACCCTTTCGTTACAATTTTTTCAATATAAAAATTTCTTACTATCTAATAGCATTACAATAGTAGGACAATAATTACCAGCTGTGGACCCACTAATTTTAATTTGTTCACTGAATTTAAACACTTGCTAAATCCTTTTTGTGGATGAAATATATATATATGTATATATATATATATATATATATGTATATACATATATATATATATATATATATATATGTATGTATATACATATATATATATATATATATATATATATATATATATATATAAATTTTTGTATAAATACCGTAGCATACTTAAAAAATTAAGGGTACTTTGCGAATGTAAAAAAAAATGAGTAAATAGGAATGACAATGCAAAATACATTTAATTTATTGCGCAAATGCAGCTTATATTATATATATATATACACACACATACAGGGTGTCTGGTAAAGCCATGTTATGGCCTTTATATCCTCAATCATTAGTAGTAGATATGTACTTCCAATTACAAAAATGTTTCAAATGAGGTAACAATTTATTATATGTATAACAGTTTTAAGTTGAAAAATACATTTTTCTAAAATTTATAAAATCTAATTTTTTATACAGTCCTTCAGTCCCCGAAGTTCCATTTAATAAAAAGTGTTATTCATATATTACCATGTTAAACTAAAATAAGTTTGATTCTCTTATGAGCAAAATTTACCGAGATATCAAACATTGAATTTTATGACTTAAATAACTTTCCCACGTCTGCAAATCCATGATTTCGGACTAGAGTTGAAGGGCCGTATAAAACTAGAATAAAATATTTCGGAATATTTTCTTTACATTTCATTTATTGGCATATCTTTAGCATTTTTATCAGGGTGGCCCAGAAAGTTCTTTATACCTATTAATTTATTTAAAAGGAAAACTAACTATAAGTGCATAATACGGGATAATTGCTAACAAATTGGCATCACTCGCAATTCAATTTGTGTGCAACCCCTGATTTGAACTAATATATCATGGCCAATTTTGCTCGTAAAAAATCTTAACTTTTTGAGTTTTGCATGTTAATGTATGAATAAAATTTTAGTAATTGGAATTTTAGGGACTGTGTTAAAAGTTAGATTTTGTATATTTTAGAAAAATATATTTTTGAATTTAAAACTGTTATACAATACTGTATTTATATACATTCAGGGTGATTAAAAAAAGATAGACCAAACTTTGGGGAGCAGAATTGGTAAAAATGGATAGTTTATATATAATCTTATTTTATAAGTTGCATATAATTGAATATTCTATAAAAGTATATTACTTTATATGACTATCCTGAAATAGTTCATTATGACAACAATTTAATAAAAATAAGCATGTAGATCTATATTTAACTCTTTTCCATTTAACCAAGTTTTTTTATGGCATTTTACCACTTAATTAATCAGAGGTTTGTCTATATAATTATTTGATTTATTACCCTGAAAAATTTTCCCCATTATATATTTAATTACCTCAACATACTTGACATTATTTTGCTATCAACAGTATTATAACTTCAGTCTTTCCTCATATGTAGCAAACTATTGGTTGTTCCATATTAACTGCTTTGTTGAATGAATTTGCCAGTTCCACCAGAGCTACAGATGTAGGTCTAACATGGGAGGCACATCTTAATGCCAAAAGGAAATTTCAGGTAAGAGTTACATATTTTATTAACTTTAAAATCATATTAAAAAAAACCTTCTGTCACACATTTTTTTCCCTGTGTTTTTGATCCCTAATATTTTTATGCTTTAATCATGTGTGGCTTTTTCAGACTTAAATATCAAATTTCTTGGTTTAAGAATAATACTCTTTGTTTCTACTCTTCCTTGTACCCTTCTGACCTGATTATTGTGAAGAATTTGTCATTTTTTATTTTATTTCACATTTGTTGCTACGTGGTTGCAAACAAGAAAATAAAATCTTCGGATATGAATGAATTAATATGCATTATAAATATTTGCAGAAATGAAAAATATTTACAAAATACTCCTCCAAAAATATGATGCGTGAAGTGCACAAAACATTTCCCATATACCAGGGGGTACTTTACAATAATTTTTTGCAGGGTATTCATGTTTAATTTGCAAAAGAAATTTCAAAATACTCATAAAAAATCTAATGTGGAAAGTAGACAAAATATTCTCTATGTACTACGGGGATTTTTTTATTTTTAATAGTCTAATAAGATAAACATGGAAAACTTCTTATATATCCACATCAAATATGAGCTTGGGCTCAATGTTGAGAACCCAAACATAATTGTTACTCAATAAGTTAAACACACTTTATGCAAGGGATAAGGAAATCTAGAACAATGTAGATAAACACAAATAACAACAATCATGTAGGAAAATTTGTGCTTATTTATGTACATAATTGCTTATTTACGTTCATGATTTTGCTACATTATTGTTGTTATTTGTGCTTATTTACATCACTCTAGATTTCCTTATAACTGTTACTATTTTTCAAAATTTTACATTTGTGAAAACATATGAGTAAGTTTAGATACTAAACATAGAAAATGCATGAACTATTACTTTGAGTGCTAAAGCATAAGAATAACATAATTTAAAAATATAATAAATAGGGTTTCATGGAAACAATGATATTTAAAAAATGACGACAATTGGGCTGTTTGTATTAGTAAAACTAATACACACACACGCACACACCACACACACACACAGTCTCTCTCTCTCTCTCTCTCTCTCTCTCTCTCACACACAGAACTAATTATTTATTTAATTATTTGAATAATATAAACTGATATTGTTAGTTTTTTTTTTTAATTTGAAAATTTGTTCATAGTTTTAAATGTTATGCATCTTTTAAAGTTTTACTTTTAAATAAAAAGTTCTACATGTACAAAAGTGCCTTCGGGACAGTGGTCCTAAACTTTGCTTACTGATGGTTTTCTGTTTCTGGCCCCACATTGGCTCAATCAGGCCCTGAATATTTCACAGATGAATGGAGCATGTCAAATGTAATCTGGAATGTTTATTACAATCGTGGAATACTGGAACCCTATTGATTTTAAACGCAATCAAATAAATGGTCGGAAGACCCCCACCTCGCCCCCTGATTTTTGATAAATTTTTAGTGTGCTGAATGTACATATTATAGATGTTAGTTAGTATTTGAAGAAATCGATTGCAATGCTTTTAAACCATGTTTTATTGTCACTAATTGTTTCTCAGCATTTTGGCAATTTAAAACCTGAATTCATTTTGGAGATTGATTATAAAATTCCTATTTTTGATGTTTGGTAACAAATGTGTAATAAATTAGATTTTCATGCTGCAATATCTGAGATGTGCTATTATGCTTAATCTCACAAAAAAGTTACAGAAATTATGTGCTACAGCAAATAAACACTAGCCTTAACCAGACCTGCTATAAAAGAAATTCTACTAACTTGAATGAAGCATTCAGCATGATAGTTAGCTAATACGATCAGCACACTATTGAAAGTAGCCATCAAGATGACGACTGAGAGTTTATTTTAGAATTTACTTAGTGAGGTTGTGGTGACTGTAAACTTTTACTTGTAGACTACACATGCTTGGCTTTAAAATTTGCATAGCAAAATTATAAAATGCAAATTTTGAAAATTTTACACAAATGCATTGTAAAATTTATACAAAATAGACGGTCAAATGGCACTTTAATCTAGTGTCGTGCCGTGTTTTATTTTGCTGCTAAATTTGCGTACTCTTCCAAAATTTACGTTTTTCTTCAAAATTTCTAAGTTGTTATTTTTATTAATTTTTCCCTTTTATTTCCAAAATTCGTAATTGTTTTCGATTTTCTTGTTATTTAAGTTTCATTTTCTCATCATTTGGCATTTAAATCATGTGTTTTAACCCTTTTTAGGATGGTGGCTATCAAAATTCATCCCTTTCTGGCAAATGTAATTTTCAAACATTCCATTCCATCGCCATTGCGGTGGCGTCTTTTCTTTGTTCTTCGGCAGCCATCTTGAATTTTTGAAAGTAATTTTCAGTGCCTCACGTAGTTGTTATTTTACGTACGTGGGCACTTGCGTGCACAGGGAAGTGGTTCCTTAGCGCTGTGGTTGACACGTGGGTATGTTTTCCGCCTTTGTTACGGCAGAGTGTGTGGCGTGTTTTTTTCTTTTTCGCATCTTGGTGAAAATGCTCATGTTCAACGATTCCCGGAAAAGGGTTGCTAAGGAATTTTTGGAGCAGCGGGAAAAGAGGAGGATGGATGCGGGCGTGCTTCCGGGCTCAGAGGCCCGGCCCGCAGCCAAAAAATTGCACGAGTTTCGAGGGAAAAATAATCGCAACGGAAGGCCACGGCTCCCTTTTAGTCGGGGATTTTCTGTGTTTTTAAATCAGAGTTCCCGGTGAGCAAGGGGGTCCTTTGGGTTGACGAGTACCATCATCTTCGCCTTGAGCCCACCTTTGAGCCTCCTGAGGATGTCCTGTTGGGATTGTCCTTCTCTCATGCAAGAGAACACCTACCCTCCAATTGTTCTGCAAGATTTCTGCAGTAGTGTTCTGGAAGTCCGTGTTGACCCCCTGGTACCAGGTTTTTGAATTTTTCTTTTGAGCTCAAATTTTTATGTTTAAACTTGTTGGGTCGACGGGCCCTGAAGACTTTTCTTCCAATTAACTTTCACTTTTCGTCTTATATTTAAATTTACACAGCGAAGATCATGTTTTAATTCAGGGAATCCAATTTGGATCACCCTGCAGCTGTGGGGCAAATTGTAAGGGGTGGGTAATCTTTAAAATTAAATAAAATTGTTTTTCTTTTAAAATTTAAAGCTTGCCTCTGTGTTCTTTCATGTCCAGCTCTCTAACGTCCACATCTTTTTACCTGGGGGGGTTGTATAAATTATTTGTTTAAATTTATGTATCTAAAACACAACGCATATTGTTAAATTAACGTTATAAGAAAAAGCTAACCACTATACTAAAATTGATGCTAAGATGTACTTTAAAATCAAGAGTAATGAGTTTTAAGGTGTATGTAAATTAGTGGTATAAAATTTAATTGTTCAAAGTAATTTCTTTGTGAGCCGAAAACGGCATCACTTAAAGTTTAAATATTAAAGTTTCTTTGTTGTAAATGTAAAGTACTTTCTCTCTTCATTATGCAAAATAGGCATAACACTAGCGTCCTGCATTGGTTAGATTTTATCTTGCACCCACAGCAAAGAAAATTATCGACCCAAACCCGCAATATTTAACCTGAATGTACAACCCACAATGAAATTGAATTTAAAATTTCTATTCAATAGTTTTTAAATATCTAATGCATATGTATAAGAATCTGCTGTTTACATTTATATTACTCTAAATATTTTTATCTTTATATTTATGTGTCAATAGGTATTGATATGGCAGTGATTTGATCTAATTAAACAATGCACAATGTTTATCCATCAGCAATTAGTTTATTTTTAATATAATGTACATATTATAACAATACTTATTGAAATCATTTGTGATTGAAATCTCATGAAATGTCACCATGCAGATCACCGTAGAGCCTTGCATTGGGTTCGGTACTTGCAGGTTTCCTGCTTTGTGGGTTGAGTTTCTTTTACTTTTCAAGCTGCAGGTTAAGTTGTAACCTCCATTCACATATTTATCCAGTAACTCTTATAAAAAATGTGATATGGTATAGTCTCTAAAAATAATTTTTGCAGGTAGACCCACAACTTGACCCGCAGCTTAAAAGATAAAGGTAACCCAGCTTGCAACTTAAAAAATAAATGAAACCCAGCTCGCAGGTACTAAAACCAATGCAAGGTTCTACTCCAATCGGCATGGCAACATTTGAGGAGATTTCATCCATTAACCATTTCAACAATTGTTACCACATGTGAAAACTAACTTTTACTTTATATAAAAAAAAAACTTATTGCTGATGAATAAGCATTGTGCATTGTTTAGATACATCAAACCATTGCCACATCAATACCCATTGAAGGACAAATACAAGGATAACAGTATTTAGATTGATAATATAGCACCTTCTATTGATGACTAAAGTAAAATAAGGTTGTTTTCTCATCACAGTGACTATTTAATTACATTTGAAAGTCAACAAAAGTACATAATTTAGATCCTGTTATTATTGTGCATATATCATTGCATGTTGAATTTGATGTTTTTCACTAGTATTGGTTATTTTAATACTGATATTTTGAAAGTCTGTTTTTATTTAAATTTTAACTTTGTGCCTTTTGTTTTCAGAGAATAGATTTAAAGCAATTGTTCCAATTTACCCTTCAAGGACTCAGTGAGTTGAATAAAATTGGAACACCTATTCCATCAGAAACAGCCAAGCTGTTTAAAAAGTTTCTAATGATTGCAGAGCAAGTTTTAATTTGGAATTTCTACTTTGCAATGATGTGTATCCTTTACATATTTTATTTATTTAGCTTGATGTCTCAGTTTGCAGTATGTTTGTGTTTTTGTCTCATCATCACGAGAGAACCGCTACATCAAATTTGATGAAATTTTGTGGGTAGCCTTGAATTATCCCCACTTAATATTTAGTCCATGTCTTAAGTTTCTAGGACTGGAGGTTGTCTTGATATTAATAAAAAATGCACAATTAAACATTATGCAGACGATACTTTTTTACGCAAATTTGTTTGAAAAAAAATGCATCATGTTGCTTAACAATGGAATTAAACGCAATGTGTTTATACAGTAGAGGATTTTTATTAAATCTTTTCTAATTTAAATAATTAAGAAATGCATATAAAAATACATGTTATTGAAATTGCATTTTTGACTGAATTATATCAATTACTGCCTTCAGATTTTAAGATTATGAGAATTATTAATATTTTCAATATCTCGTGTCATCTTTTTCATTTTGGCAAAGATTTTCAAAGCTTATATATTGTATTTAGCCAATTGTTGAAACAGAATGAAAATTGTACAGGCATATAGCTTCTAATACCATTTTATTGCTTTCATTTTGGCATATGTTGATCCATTTTCATATTTTTTGTAAATTTGTTTACAGATGGGACCAAGATGTTTTATTCTTCAGATCTGCTTGTGAGGAACAGAGATTCTTATGATTATTTTTAGGATAGTTAAATTGAATATTTTAGCAGAATGTTTTGATTAACAATGTCATTTAGAATACTATAGGAATTTACACATAACTGTGAATTTTAAGTTTCTTTATATTATATATTTTATATGAAGAACAGGTATACTGCTAGTATGGTAATAAAATATTAACTATTTATAAATAATGCATCTATATCTGAATAAAAACTGTTAAGAAAATACCATAAAACAAAAATATAAGAATACCTACTGGTTTCAGATGCAAAACAAGTATT
Source organism: Amaurobius ferox (assembly GCA_951213105.1). Lineage (NCBI taxonomy): Eukaryota > Metazoa > Arthropoda > Arachnida > Araneae > Amaurobiidae > Amaurobius > Amaurobius ferox. The sequence goes on along the minus strand of OX578139.1, from coordinate 21,983,157 downwards.
CTTCGAAATAAGAAGAGCAAAGCACTCACTTTGTAAAGGCAGGAAAACGTCTGTAGATACATGTTTTTATTATTTTTGAAAATATGCCTTGTAGTTTCTAGAAAAGTACAAGAAAATGATGTATGCCCATTACTTTTTTACTCCCCATTCTGGAAAAATTTTCCTTAAATTTTGTGAAAAAAGTAAAAATATTCCTCAAAAATATCTTTATGGTGATCTCTAGAAAAAGGAGGGGATTATATTTGGATTTTTTCCTTGTAAATTTTGTTGTGTAGTCGCTACATTACTGAATATTTGACTGTGATGCCAACAAACATGTACTCACAAATGAACACATTCTTTTATGCCACTTATGAATGAAGCACAGGAGCAATTTGGCAAAGTTCCCGATCTCATGGAATAACCTGGTATCTGTCAGTGGGTGAATATCACTTAAATATGTAATTTTGTATTCAGAAAGTTACAAAACAGTTTTATGGCAGTTCAACATAGATGCAGGGTGACCAGTGACTTTTCCCCTCTCCAGTGTGCAATTTTGAAGGAAAATCATTTGTTGGTTCCACATGTTTGGATATGCATGGTCGTCTTGCAGTGGTGTGACATTTGTTTCTGGTCTTCCTGTCATGTCTACAAAAATGCAGTGGTTATTGCTTAATAGATTTACGTTTTGATTGACTCATCCTACTTAATATTTTAAAATGATCACATAATTAAATCAGTTCATCAGTAAATTAAATAATTTTTCAGTCTAATGTTTTCTTAATCCTATACAAAATTTTTTACCATATACTAAGAAAAAGGTTAGGATAAAAAAAAAAATACTTCTAAAATTCCTTTTGACAATATTATTTTACTTCTCACGGATTTTATTTGTACATGGTTGAATTCTGTCCAGTGTTTTCTTCTCAATTGTCACTTAAAATGCATAAAAAATATCCCATTCACACAAAGACAACAATTTTTGTTTTATATTTTGACACTATATTAATGATGGCCATCATAATAAATATCTATGCATATTTAGTTTCTTAAATTTCATGATGCATGTTATAAAAAGTTATATTTTTTTTATAGTAAGTCTTTTTGAATTAATTAAAATAGGTTAAATTATTTATTTGATACATACAAATATTGCATTTGATAGTATCATTATAAATATTATATCTACTTTATATATCTAAAAGATGTTATGTGCAGTTTGGTTTGTACACATGTCGTGTAGAGGTAAAAAGTTGTACCAATTTTAAAAGTTGGCAGGTAGAATATATTCAAGTCTATTGAAAACCGTGCTCTTAGACCCAACATCGAGTGGCTCGATATATTTTTAGATCCTAATGTTATGCCGCTATTTTTTAAAGTAATTTTATGTTTTTCAATTATAAAGGTTGTCACATTTTCCAAAAGTTTTATTCAGTATTTATTAACCTTAATGTATTTAGTACCCAAAAAATTAGTTTGTATATTTGAATCCAGAGAAAGTCCTGCTTTTAGACCCAACATTGAGTGGCGTGATCTAGTTTTAGATCCAAATTTTTTGCAGCTATTTTTTAAAGTAAGTAATTTTTATCTATGCATTTTAATGATAGAGGTTGTCAATACCTCCCCAAAATTACATTTAACCTTAATGTATCCAGTGCCCAAAAAATTAATGGGTATATTTAAATACAGGGAAAATCCTGTTTTTAGACACACAACATTGAGTGGAGTGATGTATTTTTAGGTCCAAATTTCATCCAGCTATTTTTGAAAGTGAGTAACTTTTAAGATAAGAGTTGACAAATCTAACAAAATTTTTCATCAAGTGTTTATTAATATATTGGCTGCCATGATACTCAATAACAATGCAATTGTTAATCAAGGATGATTTACACAGCAGCTAAAGTTTACCTTAATGTATCCAGAAAATTGGTGAGTATTTTCAAATCTGTTGAAAGTCATGGTCTTAAATCCAACATTTAGTGGCATGATGCATTTTTAAATCCCAGTATTTTGTAGCTATTTTTTAAAGTAACTTTTTACTATGACTAAAGGAAAACCTGCAAATCCCCCCCAAAAATTCAGTATTTATTAACCTTAATGTATCTAGTTCCCAGAAAATTAGTGGCTATATTTGAATCTGCTGAAAGTCCTGCTCTTAGACCCAACATTGAGTGGCATGATGTATTTTTAGATCCTAATGTTGTGCAGCTGTTTTTTAAAGTAAGTAATTTTATGAATTTTAATGATAAAGGTTGTCAAATCCTCAATAAGTTTTCATTTAGTATTTATTAACCTTAATATATCCAGTACCCAGAAAATTTGTGGGTATATTTGAATCCAGGGAAAGTCCTGCTCTTAGACCCAGCAGTGAATGGCATGATGTATTTTTAAATCCAAATTTTATTCAACTGTTTTTCAAAGTAAGTAATTTTTATCCATGACTTTTAATAATGAAAATTGTCATAACCTCCAAAAGGTTTCATTTTTAATGACTTTAATCTAACAGGGTACAGTTCTATTGAAATGTAGAATTAACCATTTTAATTTTCCTGCAATATATGGTAATGTGTAGGAAAAGGATTGGAACCGGGACTCGAGTTTTCAATGGATCTACACATTTTGAGTCTTCAAGAACGCAAAAAAACATTTTCAAATTGGTTTCTGTGTGTGTATCTGTACAATGTATGTAGCCATTTTAGCTCTAAAATTATTTAATGAAACTTCACAAAATTTGGTAGGTATGTAAGTCCATTATAGGTTACGCTGGTGCTGATTAATTTTGGTATGATTCAGAAAATAATAGCATCCTTTTTTGTAAAATGGTCCACAAAAGTCGTCAAAATCTGTAATATGACACTAAGTATTAATTAAGTTGTTGTTTTGTACTTACTTTTTGATGACAAAAAGGAAAATAAGACCAACCCCTTACTCTAGGATTTGAGTTTTTTTTTTATTTGCTAGCAACATTTCATAATGCAATAAGTGGCCAGATAAAACAAAAAAAAAAATTTTAAACTGTATAATATAATTAAATATAATTTCAAATGAATATATATGTCATTTTGTGCAATTAAACTCAATTCAATAGATTGTAAAAGAAGTGAAGACAAAATTAATTTGATCCTGTATGGAAAGTTATGTGCTGCTCGCATCAGATTTTTTGACATGGATTTCAATCCTTGAGATTAATGCAAATCTGTAATAGAATATTACAAGGTGGGGGGGGAGACAAATTGGGTGGAACTCTTTGAAGGTGACAATTCAGTAGTTGTAGCTATGCCTGATATTTGAATTGTGTAGCTATGCATTTCTTTCCTTTTGCTCTCTTTTATCTTCCATATCCGAATCGCTAAATGGCTGGCACAGTTGAACTGGCCAAAAAGCAATAGTTTACATGTGATTCACCAATGATTTGCACCATGCAAAACTAATCTAGTGGCATTACATCATTCAAAAGTGACTTTTGAATGATGTAATGCCACACACATGTACACTTAAGTTTTTGTGTCGAATAGTTATTATATTTAGTGAATCTTAAAAGTAATGAACAGCATAAATGGCAACAAGCAATCATGTTAAAAAATGATTTGTTAAAGGGGTACATAAAATATCATATTAATTTAAGATTGTATAAATTGTAACCTTTCAAAATGAAATAAATGCATATATTTTAATTTAGAATAGATATCCTAAAATTATCTTCTTTCATCCATCTTTTAATTGTTTTGTATTAAAAGACCAGAGCTATCTCTTTCAGTATTAAAAATTTTAGTAAAAAGCAAATTAATTAGGGCTATAAAAAATTTACAGATATTTGGTTATTCGTAGTTGGCAGTTCTCGAGGAATATTCATGCATAAAACTGAAACTGAAAATTTACTATAAGAAAAATAAACAAAATTATACTCAAAATCATAAGTATAAAAATACAATTTCACTAATAAAGCGCAAAGTTTCACTTAGGCCATGCATTCTCGACTCCTGTTATGTAATTGATTGCTCTGGCATCTTTGCAATTTATTTTATTTCCAATTATATGAATTAAATTTTTGTTATTCTATTTTAGCTTCACTGGCAAGTTAGAGACAATCCAGACTTGTGCCATCACACTTTACAATGCTTCCATCAGCTAGCTTCCTTAAATGGCAATATTCTGCACAAGAAAGAAGACAGATTAAACTACCTTGGATGGTTTCTTGAGAATTTGCTTCAACTTTTAACTAGGTAAATATTTTCTGATTAATTACACAGTACCCTGAAATGAAGAGAATAGCTCAATAATTGTATTTCTTAATGAATATTTGTTATGTACATTGTCTTGATGTTTGTTGTGAGTTTCATTTTCCTTATACACTTTTGCACATACTATTTTATATATAAAGAGATAAACCCTTTGTTTTTTAAAACCACTTGTGACTTTAAATTCAGCTACAAAAGGTATAATCCATTTGTGAAGAAATGGAATATAAATGTAGAACTATCAGGGTGCATACAGGTGCTTGAAATTTGGCAAAGTATTTGAATTTTAGATTAACATTTTCAAGGTCTTGAAAGTACTTAAAAATTCTCATTTTCTTTATTAAGTCCTAGAAAGTACTTGAAAAGGGCAAGGTTGAAAGTGTTCTGCAGATTCACAGTATTGTGTTTTTTCTGAGAAGTTCTGCTTTCTCTAGAAATTTTCCTGGCAGTTACGCTGTCTCTGAAATTTTCGTAAACAGCATTGTTTTTCCCCAAAAAAATTTCCTCAACAGCTTCAACATTAAATAATAATGTTAGTTTGCTATAATTTTTCCTCCCAGAAATGCAGACAGCTTCATAATATGGAAGAAATGATGTCTTTGAAAAATAATTGCATTGTACTTGAAAGTCCTTGAAAAGTGCATGAAATTTTTTTAAAGAAAGTGTATTCACCCAGATATGCATGTGTTATTGGGTTTCACATACCCAGTGCGCCTTCTCCTGACTAAAAGAGTTCATACCTGGAAAAGTTGACTCATTTTAAAGTTTCAGCTAGGATAAACACACTTTCTAAAGCTCTTCAAATATATTACAAATTTTGTTTCATTTCCAAATTAGTACCATGCCCGACTATATGTAGCTTATAAGTTCAATTTATGTGCTTAGAATTTTGCAGGTATCTGGAAAACCTAAAAAAGTCTTGGAATTTTATTCTATTTGAGGGCCAACTTTATCCATATCACTCTCTTCAGTGGCCTGTGATGTCATTGTTTATCAATTCATGTACTATACAAATCTAAAGTAAACCAAATATTTCCAAATTTAATTCACATTTAAAGGTTACATAGAACATTTTAAAATTTGGATATGGAAAATAAACAAAAGATTTTTAACATTTAGATTAATGAAAGTAAACAAAAGAGAGAGTTAGGAAATTTATTAGGATGAATAAAAGTCAGAAGCTTGCAAAACTTTCTTGAATAAAGCAGACATATGTCAGTAAGGTGACCACAATTGTACCCAGGGCATTATAAGCCCCTTCATCAGGCCAAAAAGGACAGTCAAACCATATGTGTCCTTAACAAAAGCTGAGAGCAAACTGCCCTTGTGCTTTCAGCTTTTTGTTAAGGGTATATACTATTCTAATCGCTCTATTTTAGCCAGAAGAAGGCGACTTGTAATGCCTTCGAAACAATTGTTGTCATCTTACTGACTTATGCCTGCTGTATTCAAGGAAGTTTTTTTACAAGCCTTTGTCTTACAAGCAGCAGTTTGATTTATTATAATGTATTAAAGTATTTATTTTTATGTGCAGTGAAATTTGGATAATTTGAAGTCAGAGAGAACAGAAAAGATTTGAATTAAACATAATTTTTAGTTATCTGAAATTTCCAAATTTGCTCATATACAACAAACTTGACCTAAAATAACTTGATATTTTACTTTGCTTACAGTAATTGTTTCAACTTCCATTTATGAATATCCTTATTTGGTCAACAAATTCAAAATGCAGTAGAACCTGCTTATAACAAGCCTGCATTCAGCAAAATTCTAGATTTTATAAAGAAATTGTGAATGTTTAGTTGGTAAAATGCTAGCTGAAGCCTGATTTATTGTTTTTAACGAGCAAAATATTAGACACTCTGATTTAACAAGCATACAAAATTTAGAGTTTTAATCTCCCCGACTTTCTCAATTATTCATATTCCATAGTGTTTTGTTTTTTCAAGTAGCACACATCTAATATCACACAGCAGAATTGTAATAAGAAAATTAATCATATTTAGCGACCTAGTTATTTGTACAAATTCTTTAAATGTTTCTATTTTTAAGTTGGGAACAGCTTAGTGATACGAATGCATTTGGCATACTAGTGTTAATAAAATCTATGATACTACTGATATCCATAGTGTAGTTCAAATTATATTTCCATCTTACAGTTCCCATCATCATCGTTCCGGAATTATTATTGTTTTCGATAAGAAATTATGATATAAAAATCTGAAGATTTAAATAGTTCAAGTTCTAATCATGAGAATTACTAAGTATTCTATATAGTTCTAGTTTTTCATTTAATCTATCTATACATAAAAAATTTTAATGGTAGAGGTATTCACTCTTGAGTTATCATGTCCACACACACAGACTGACATCCTTCTGAAAATGTTTGAAATGCATTCAGGAGGAAAATATGCTTATTCATCAAAATTTTGAATTAAAAATTTTTGGAAAAACAATACTTTATGCATTAATATGAGAAAGTAAAAATGACAAAAATCAGAAAAAAGAAATAATATTGATTTCATTCATAAATAGTTAGAGCTGGTAAAAAAAATAGCATAGGTTTGGGAAGATTGTAGCAGAACATCTCTGCAATGAACACCCCCAGACAAATGCCCTGCATCCACAATCGATAATCATATAAATAAGTTGTCAACTATGGCATCTATGGGCTGCTAATTCTGGTAACAAAAAATTAAGTTATGTTTGTTCAGATGTTTGTAAGATAAATGCTGTAAAGTTGACTTTATTTTTTAAATGTTACAGTGGTCCTCTTAAAGATTATGAAGCCATTGGCATATCTAATATGATAAGTCGTCTACATGTGTTTTTTCCTGCTCAATTTATCACAGCTGTACAATCTAACATAGTTCAGGCTTACCTAGTGGAGTTAACAAACCTGACATGTGTGCTTGCTGAGCGGGCTGCCCAAGAAGAAGTGGTAATGTTATGAAGACTTTTTATTTTTATTTCTTTTAAGAATCTTTACTATTATTTGTTATATTATAGCATGTTTTTTCTTTTTTTTCTAATTTTAATCCTATTAAATGCTTATGCTAGTTGTACTTCCTATACCATCTCCAGCATTCTTGTCACTGTTAAAAAATGACCCCAATGGAAGTTATGCAGGTATAGTTGCTAAAGAAATAAAAGTTATTTAAGGGAAATTATATTTTCTAAACATCTTTAAAAAAAAAAGTGCTTCTTCTATTTAGAGTTCTATTTGCTTAATTAGACTTTTGTGAACCCACATGACTGTATATCTATGCTTGTTCATGCAGAAACAGTACAAAATGAAATCAGATCTTTATTTTATACGCAAATTATATATTTTATACACAAATTATTCCTGTGGTTATTTAGTTTCTAGAATCACCAAAAGGGTAACTTTGCATTTTCTCTCCCAATGTGCACTTACTGAGAAAGTTATATGTGTTAGACACCCATCTTTTGATGTTTTCTGTGGTGCACAGTATATGCTAAATCACTGTTCTCAAATGGAGCCCCCATAAAGCCGTGGCTTATTTCTTGGGGGCCGCGAATAAAAAATAAAATATTGAAAAGGCTGTAGAAATTTCTAAGTGGGCCACGAATCAGTTCTTCACCTGTTATTAAAAATTCATAACTGTCTTGATATTACGAACAAAGGTGATCTTTGATTATCACTAATAATGCTGCAACCAGACATTCGATATTCAAAAACATGTTCATTTGCATTAGCCATAAGGATCTCTCTAAATAAAATTTCAATATTAGCTGCATATTATGCATTTCATATTATGAAATCCAATTATTACTAATATATAACTAAAGTATGTAGATAATAATATATAATTTCAAACTGCCAATTTTTTTATGCTTATATTATAGTCATAATTTTAAGCTAAAATTTACTTTCTTTATTTTTGTTATAATTATATGGTTCATGCTCAACCGGTTAATAAAACTTATAACTCTGCATACAGCAGCGTCTTATTTTTGGCGATTGTATTAGACTTTTCTGACAGATGAACCGATCAGAAAATAGGATCATTTCATTCCTATCTAATTCCACACTGTATTGTAAACTGAAACTGAGTTTAAGGTATAAAGGGAGAGAGGATGCAAATATGAATAAAGTTTGGAAATGGGCTATAAGTATATAAAGGTTGAGAAACGTGATAAATACTACTACTACTTAATATCATATGTATGTGTTCGTTCCTCTTCAAAAGCTGTTTTTACTCTTTATTTCAAGTTGTTTCCTTCTAACACTTCAATTTTTTTGCTCTTGTAATATTAGCAGTTTGGCCCATGGCATCAAAATAGTATTTCTGAAAAAACATAGGCAATACTGGGTACATTTTCTATTTTATATAAATACCCTTCTATCCATCTGTTTGTAACACTTGGCTATATATTGGAAAAACTTGACAACTTATTTAGTGAAATATCAGCAACTTTCTTAATTATGCCAAATTAGCGAAAATATCATCAAAATTGCTAAAATGACCTTAAATTAAAGGAAATGATGCCAAATTAACGTACTAATTTTTCTTAATGTATGGTCTATATTGCGAGAAATGTAAATTAATTGGGTACTTCAAAATAGTTTTACATATTGTCATCTAGATAAGATGCCAAATATTTAATTTAATGTAAGTAAAAATTGAGAAATATTGTGCTAAATACTACTACTTATGTGTGTGTTCACATATAAGTCCACATATGTGTGCGTTCATTCCTCTTCAAAAGCTGATTTTACTCTTTATTTCAGGTTGTTTCTTTGTAACACTTCATGTTTTTATTAATATTAGCAGTTCCTTAGCCCATGGCATCAAAATAGTATTTCTGAAGGAACATAAACTGATATAACCATACATGAAATAATATACTTATTGAACATGGAATAGAAACTGCAATATCTTTAAAGCATTTGACTTTCTGTCACCTCTGTTATTAAAAATAAAGTAACAGAGGTGACGAAAGCCATGAAAAAAAAAAAAAAAATCTGAGTGATAGAAAATTATTTTACATTAAGATTTTTTGGGGACTATTAAATGCATGTTTCTACTTGTATCTCAAATTGATTATTTATATATAATTAAAAAAATGGTTACAGACGCGAAAAAGAATACTACACTTTAAATATGTAACTTTATTGAAAATGGTTCTCATGTTCCTTCCAAAACTGATTTTACAATTTATAGTTGCTGCTATTTATTGGCGCAAACTAAAAACAAAATATCTAGTAATCAAATTTAGCAGCCAATTAAATTTCTCCAGTGTATCTAGTGAAAGACCCAGGTCACCCGACTCACCCTAGGGTATGAGCAGCTGATTGGGTGGCCGGTCCAGTGTATCTAGTAAAATAATTCTTCATAATTTATACTTTGCTTTAATGAAACTATTTATTTAACATTTTCTTGCAAAGTGAAGCTTGATGTCAGTGAGACAGACCTTTTTTGAAGGGTTTAAAATGAAGGAGGTACTACTTGAATATTAAACTTCTTAAAGGTTTAAATAATTTGTATACATTACAAAGAATAGGATAGAACATCCAAGTTTGCATCAGAACATAAAGAAAAAAAAATTTATAAAATATATTTTATCAAGACAACATATTTTTTTTTTTTTTTTTTTTTAATTTTATGGCTGTTATTGCTTTTGGTCAATAGTAACAAAAATTCAAAAAATAACCTTCATCAATTCTACGAATTAACCTTCATCAATTCTACGAATTTGTTAGGTGTGGTGTCATACCAACTTCTACCTTATATTTTTACTCTGACCAGTGCAACCTATATATATTTATATTACAATAAAAAATAAATAAATATTGCCTTAAACAGAGCTGAGTAAATTCTATTTATATCTGAGAGCCAGCCAATCTAAACATTTAAAAGCCAACTTTTTATGTTGTCATTATATTTTAATATTATTTTCATGACCCTATTTTCCTAAATTTCTAGATAACAAAGAGAGGATAAAATAAGACACACTAAAAATCATGTATGGTGCAGACCTGAAAATTCAAATTTTCATTTGGTAGCAAATGGCCAGTAGGTAGTATTAGTTTAGTGGCCACTTCACTTTGTCACAGATGTTTTGTAAAATTGATAAGTATGGTTATATATACTTAATATATAATATATATATACATAGGGAGTGGATTGGGGGGGAGATAAAATGCACAGTTAGTGAACTTTTGGACAGTTTTCTGATTAAAAAACAATAGAGGATGGGAGTGGTGACCAGTTAATTGTTTCATCTAATCACCATACTACATTGTGTAATCGACCTGAGGTGAGTACCTATTTTAAGTCTAGTACGGTGCTGTTTGCATCATTTTAAAAATGATCTAAAACACCCAAATGTAACATTAACAGAAGTTATTTTTATTTTTTATCTGCCTCATTATTACTGTGCCATAGCTTGGGGGGGGAGGGGAGGTAAAAACCATAATCCCCTTTGGATGGGCACTATATTGGCACCACATTTTTTTCTACATGGGCTAAGTGATATATCTGTTATTGGAAAATGTCTTTGTGTATTGTAGTAAAATAAAAATAAAGCTTGATTTTTTTTCCCTCCAAAAAAGCATCTCACATTTTTATAGCATTTGGTCCTTAAAACAATATTTTATCAATTCTGAAAGCAACTGATTACTTATATAATTTAATCTTTTCCCACAGCTTCAAGATGATAAAGTTCACATGGAAGCTTTTGACCATATACTAGAGGCCTGGTCTTCGATTTCAGATAATCTACATTTTCCTGAAGAAATAATCAAGCAGTCCGCAATACAAATATTTAACCAGTATTTAAAGTGTCACCTTTCTCCACCAGATGGCTGCCGTGCAGTTGTAAGTTATTCTGATTATTTTTTGTTTGTCATGTTCCATTGTTCTTTTCCTCTAAACTCTTTTGAAATGCTTCAAAGTAGTGAAAATATCTAAAAGCAGTTAAAAAATACCTGCAGAAATTAGAATTTTAAAATGTTAACATTTTGTCATATTGTATATAAATATAAAGAAAATAAATAATCTTATCCAATGAAAGTATTATCGTATGTAGCAATAGTCAGGCATGAGAGTTTTCAGCAAATCCGTGATTTTCCGCTTTTTGGGGCGGTTTTCCAAGTGCTTTTGTTTTTTACCAGAAGAATTTTCCTCTTTCCATGGGCGAAAATTTTTTCCTTACAAATTCCAAAATGTTCCTCGGGTCACTGGATGTCTATAGATCACAAATAGCCCGAAAATGTCTTGAAATTACTCACAAATATTTTGAAAATGTTGCAAAATATCTATGTGCAAAGGTGGCAAAAAAGCAAAAGAAAAAAATAAACTCCAAATTAGTTCTCAAAACTCAAAAAGACGCTTCAGAAAAACTCATTGCTAAACCAGAAATCATAGAAGCTAAGGCAGATTTCCTTGTGACACTGGTTAAACTTGAGGCTTCAGATTCTACAAAATATAGACCCCCAACCAAAAAGAAGACCAATACTGTTAATAAACATCCTTTAACCAATGTAACCTTTAACTATTAAACAGATGTATAGAAGTAAAGGTGACGGTAAAAGTTTGAACCCATTGGGGATGTCAGAATAAACAAGATCAATAAAATTAAATTTTAGACATAAAAGTATTTTGTTTTTAAGCTGTGTTAATTTAATGTTTTCTATACAGACTTAAGGTCTGTAGCTGGACTAGATCTTAGTATTTGTATGGAAGAATTGCTGAAGGTGAGATATTTTGATTTGATATCATAGACTAATTAAAATTTCACAAAATATGTATTTACATTTGGATGTTTCCATTTTGATATATTTAATTATTATATTCAAAATTTGGATTTCCATTTTGATATATATAATTATTATATTCAAAATTTGGATGTTTCCATTTTGATATATTTAATTATTATATTCAAATAGGGGTGATTCATTTTTAATTTCAATTTTTTGTTTACAACTAACAAGATTTAAAGTAAATGAGTGTTCTTTGTGCACATTTTTATACGAAATCAAACTTTTATCTTTCTGCAATCTCATGCCTGAATAGTTGAAAGTAGTAATAATAATATCGAAAAGCAACTTTAAAATATCTGTGGAAATTATATTTTTAAAAGTTTTACTGTTTTGTCATTTGTTTGGTGTGTATGAATAAAAAAAATCACATGATACTATCTGTTAAAAGTTTTGTTTTGCAATGTGAAAACAGTTAATTTAAGTTGATTTTGAAGTATGTACTAACTTTTGAAATGGTATGCATAAATTTTCATAGGGTGTTTTTTAATTTGTCATAGAATGCAGTTACCCAAACTCTTCTAAATAAAATTTAATAATTCAAAAGTGAATTGGGTGGATAATGTCACAATTTAACCGAGTAAATATATTTCATAATAAATTTAGTAAATATGAAACCGAGAAAATTTGGTATACAGGTATTAAGATCCGGCACAATATATATGCCTTGGCAAAACTTTTTTTTAAATTCGAATTAGTTTTTAAGTTATATTATTTTTAGCACAATTTTGAGTGATTTTTACACAAATCGTTTCCTTTGTGACTGAAAATATTATCGCAGAGTTTCTATCTTAACACCGTCCTAAAGATCGGAAAATTATCTTTCGAACAAACTTTGAATGGAATCCATACCATTAATGTATGAATTTTCATGAATTTTGAAAGTATATATACTTTTCGCATGTTTAAACTATCTGATCCTGCCAGTCCTGTAAATTATTAAAAAGGGAATATCTTTATCAAAGCCTAGAAAAGGAAAACAAATTTCACAAATGATTATGCAATCCTGATAAATTTTTGAGAATAATCCCAGAGCAGAAGATTAAAGTCGGTGTTAGTCGAAAGCCCAGACCATCCGGCTCGTCCAAGGACTTAGAGCAACCGTTTGGATGGCCGGGAAAAAAAAAGTCGGTGTTAGTATAAAAAGCAACAATATCCATAAATGTTAGTGATAAATTAGATATTTAGGGCGAATCAAAGGAGCTTATTTATAGCATATGAAAAGAGCTTATTTAGTGTGTATTAAAAAAAAAGCTTATTCAGGATGTATCATAAAAGCTTATTTAGGGCATATCAAGAAAACTTATTTAGGGCATAACAAAAAGGCTTATTTAGTATGTATCGAAAGAGCTTATTTAGGGCATATTAAAGGAGCTTATACACTCATGCAGAGGGCAAAAGGCGTTTTGAGGACATAATGTGCAGTCGTGTTAGGGCTTAGCATTCGATGTGCCCAGCACTGGAACCAAGGTGTATTATGCACCCGAGCAGCTATCTATGGTATGAGTATGATTATTCAGGATGATCATGTGCTCATGTGTGTTTTGTAATTTAAGTGTGCACTATCGCAGCTGGCGATTAAGCCTTTCAAAAACATTAGTGAATGAATTCAATTAATCCCAGCTTTAAACTCCGGGCAACACCAGTTTGTAGTAATACATAAAATAGGTTTTTTTTTTTATGTATGAAATTATGATGTATGAAAACTAATCTTTTTCATCCATCAGACGGCAACAAAACTAATTTTAAGATAGTTGAAGAACACAATTTAGAGTTTTGTTCCACATCTGTTTAAAGTTTTGGAACTTAGCTTTTAACAGGAAAATCAAAAACACACATTTATTACTCATTTTTGTATATTTATTACCTCTCAATTCTGACATGCATGTAGTTATTATTAATACGAATGAAAATTAAAAAATACTATGTCTCTTGTTAGTGAATAAAAACAAGTCATGCATAGTGTATACTGTATTTCTCAATTTTAATTTTGGTTTTCGTATGGAACAAAGTCAAGCCAATATATCATTTCTGGTATGGGAATCTAATGAATATGCATTACAATTCCATTGTTGTTGTTTGTTGTTGTCGTGTGACCAGTGCAATAACTGGAAAGGGAGGTGGGGAGATACAATTCTATTAATCATGTTAAATAGCCCTGTCATTCATTAGAAATCTTAAAAGACACTGAATGAAATAGACAGCAGAACTTTCTAGAAACGTTAAAATTATAAAAAATAAATTTTGAACCTGAATATTGACAAAGTCTGCAATAGGAATCTACCTGCACATTACACTTGAATATCTTAAATTGTTAATATTTCTGAGCATTTATACTTATTTAAACATTTTTTTCTTAGAATTTAGGAAAAGCTGAGGAAATTGATGAAATTGAAGAAGACGACAGAGTAAAGTACAACAACCAGCTCACAATAATGGGAGCCTTTGGAAGAATGGTCCCAGATCACAGTATTCCTATTTTAATTAGGTATTTTTAAAGTGCTCTCTTGCTTTTAAATTTATGTTCTATTCATTATATAATAGTTTGCCCTATAACTTTTATTTCAATGATGATAAGTTGACATTTTTTTATAGTTTCTCAAATTCCACAGATTGTTTCACAACAATCTACATTTTGCAAGAAATATTTTTTGAAATTTCCTTTTTTGCCCATTTTTTTCTGTTTTGTATTGGGAATAAAAATATATGGCAGTAATTTCTAGTACGAAAACCTAACTATTTATGGATTTTAAGGTTAATGATTGGTTTATGACTTGGATATGGCATGTTTATAAGCTGCTATTGTGGATACACTGTTTTCTCTCATATTTTCCCCCCATCATTTCTGTAGCTGATAAAACAATCTTAAATGAAAGTCATTACTTTTAGATACCAATCTTAACACACTCTTATTCCATTTTTAACACTTTACAGCAAACTTGAAAAGTGTTTATGACTTTGGTCATTCTGTCTGTGCATTTGTACAATAACTTCCATAAAAATGACTTTATCAAAATGAAATTTTAGTATGTTGTTGAGACGGTCTGTGGGACATATGGGAATGTAAATAAATATCACCCAATTAGTTTTGGATTGAACCAGGGTTGAAAAAATGAAACACATTAAACCCTATATGATGTAATTTTTCCAATATTTTTTAAGCAAAGTTAAAATTCACAATTGCTTCAAAATTTTTAGGAAATATTCAAATTATCCCATAAAATATATAAAAAAAATTTCAGCAAGATATGTTTGGTAGTTTTTTAAATAAAAATTAAAATAATAATTACACCTATATTATATGAAGAGATTACATGACCCACTTCAAAATAAAATATAGCATCCATCTTTTTTCCCAATGTAAAAATCATGATTTTAAAAATTCTTTTAAATTTATATTTAGCGTTGCATTTATCCTAAAACTGCTTTATTTTTGTGTATTTTTTGTGCATCTATTCTGCACCAACACTATTACAATATTTTTTAGTTTAAATGATCATCAAACTTTGATTATTTCTACAATAAAGCCTAATTTTAATGGATTCAGAATGTAAACAAGTGATTGTAAAATTAATTGTATAAGAATTGCTGAATTTTGTTTCAATCAAAATTATTGAGCTCTGGAGTCTGGAATAAAGGTGATATGAATGAAATATTCGTTTCTTTTACAGAGAGTCATACGATTTATAATTTGATGACGACATTTGAATAAAGTTCATTTTTTTCGATGAAGTTTTAAGTTTTCAAATATAATAAATTATTTAGTTCTGTGATAATTAAAGAATATTATGGCTGAATGTATCACATTTTACATTTCAGTTGGAAAGTGTTTCATAATCAATGCTTTATGCATGATTGATCTTTCTTGTTAAATATATATATATATTATTTTTTTAGTAGTTTAGTTTTTATTTTGTTTAGTAGTTACAAAATGCATTCTGGGTTACACTGAGGAAATTCCATTTTTAAACGTGTAAATATGGATGTGCTTCCAGGACATTGTCTTTCACCAATTAGTGGTTGGTTCTAATTTATTAGACAAGTGAAAACATAATTGCACTGCATCTGACAGCACTATACAAACATTGTTTCTTTTATCAATTTATGATTGCTCATTGATTATTTTATCATTCAAAACGTTTTCTTCAAATAAACACTGAAATTCCTCCATATATTATATTCTAACATTTTGCTATCTCTTTTTGTGATTTCATCAATGCATTGCAATTTCCAAAAATTATGCTTTGCATCCATTAAATGATAGATGTTATTAACAGTAGTTAAATATAATTAAAAAGAAGAAGAAGATATTGTATAAAAGTAACTTTTCATGTAAATGTGGGATTGTTAAAAATAAATAATTTGAGATTAAAAAATTTTTGAAATATGGGAGTGAAATTAAATGTGTCAATTGAAAATTACATTTGCTGAGTACAAATTTTATTTGAGAATTGTGTTAGCAAAATTTCAAAACCACTCCTGATTACGTCTTGTAAAACTTTTAAAGTTGAAATTTAAAAATCTGAGAAACTTTAACTAATAAATATGTTTTTTTATTTAAGTATGAATTAATTTAATAAATGTATAGCATGGTTTAAAACATGCATACTGTTGGAGATTTTAATAATTATTTTATAAAATAACTTACAATAAAACAAACCAGTTTCCAGTTTTGTGAGGAGCTTTCTATGAAATACTTTGTACGATTTTTTTTTTTATATTGTAAGTATTATATTAAAATGAGTAAACTCTGCTAATTGGTACTTATTAGCAGTGTGTGTTTTAGATAATATCCTGGATTTCTCAAAATTTTAATTAGTTACATTTATACTCACGAAACAAACCTAAAGACATCAATGGACTGATTTTGCACCTTTTATACTGTCTTCAGCACGGAACAGCTGATATCTGCAATGGCCCCAAAAACATGCTATATGCCACAATTTTGGAAATCTTTATGGTGATCAACAAATTCAATCCTGTTATGTAACTGGTATCAAATGCCTATATGAAACTAGTCCATTTATTTGTCCTTCCATCTGTCTGTAATACTTTGCGAACATTTTGGTCAAGGATTTTGTAAAATATTGCCAACTTGACAACTTTTCTTAAATGCTGTCAAATCGATGAAAATTCAATATCTTGGAAAGTTAAGTTCAATTCCTTTAATAATCCCTATTATCACTTTGTGGAAATTATTAATATGAATGGACTTGTATCTATGTTTTGGTAAGATCTGTCTGTCCCACTTTTAATTTTATCAACTTCTAGATAATGCCACCAAATTGATGAAAATATTGCCAAATTGATGAAAATTCAATAACTTATCAAATCTATAACTATTAATTAAGTTTAATGTCTTTGATTAGAGATGTGAGTTTTGTGGAAAAATTTGAAATTATTCTCCAAATATTATATTTAATCTCGAATAATATGTCTAATGACTTTTAAAAGCATTTTTTCTTATATTATAGCTTCAGTCATATAGCTAGAAAAAGGGCTTAAATTTAGAAAGATATAAAAAAATTCTATACATCAAAATTTCTTATGCCTGTGTATTACAGTCAGCAGCTACAATTTAATATTTTTATGAAGTAGATACAAATGAAATAAGAAAGCTTTTTTTAAAAGGTTATAAATTAATTCTATTTTATACATAAAAGTAGAAAAATATTTTTCTTAATCACAAATGTAAAACAATGCATAAAATAAATATCAGTTAAATGAAAGATAATTTAAAATTGCTAAATCTATTCAGAATCATAACAAAAAACCAATGTTTAAAAAATGCTTGCCGATCAGGGTTAGGAATAAAATGAGTATTTTTTTAAACCATAGGAAAAAAAATTCATGGTTTAAACAATAAAAAACCATACTTTAAACCAGCCAACCGTGTTGCTAATAATTGAAAGAAAAATTTGATATGCTTGTGTTTACACCCTGTATCCTTGTATATTATCCCAATATTTATTTTTAAAAGAATTCATTTTAAGCTTTATCATAATGATATCCTTAGAATCTAGAAAATTTTCATGAAATTATATATTTTTATGAGATTCGCATTTTAATTATGCAAAGGACAATCATTTTCTAGCCATTATCATAAGTGTGTCAAAAAGGATGTAAATATATATTACAGCAATCTTAAAACAGAATGCGGTGCACACAATTTTTGGCACTTTGTACTGATAAATTGATAATAAGAATTTTAAATAGTTAGCACTTTGGTGAACATTAATAAGCAATATTGGGTTTTCATTTCATCTATCTTATACATACACACACACACATATGTGTGTGTGTGTATGTATAAATAAATAAAATAATAACTATACTGATATGTATGTATAAATAAATAAAATAATAACTTTTTGTAATATTGTGTTCTTTTTTTTACATAGAGCCCAGTTTTTGTCTTATGAAACCAAATTTTAAATTTCTGAGTTCTAGGACCCAGATTTCTCTATAACCAGTAGGAGCTCTGAATCTACCACTTTCTTACATGACTGATAATAATAAATTTTTCAGTTTGTTATGGGTATATTAGTAATAATTTAATAATATATAAGAAATATATTATTAAATATCTAAAACTATTAAAAATACTTGTAATTAAACATTGGTCTTAAATAATTGTTATATATAACATTAAAAATTGTTTTGAAAAGATTTGTTTATATTTGAATGGGTAAGTATCATGAGATAAGAGACAATTTGGTGGAACTTGAGTTAAGCATATATTAAGTGCTATTAAAGTATTTTCCTGCAGTAGATGCACTTGAAATATTCCATATTTTTTATATTTTTACAAATTTTCTAGAATTTAATGCTGAAAGAATAAGCTTGTAAGAATTTTACCAGCATCCCCCCCCCCACACACACACACACAATGAGCAAAATGTCATATGTATCCTTCTGGTTCTTGTCTGTCTTTTTTCTTAAAATAAATTTTCTTTTTCTTCATCAAAATTAGAAAACTAAATGATAAAAGACTTGCTTAAGGTTACTTACTTTTCAAAAGACAGTGTTGAACCATGTATTACATTGCATTTTTAAATTAAATTTTAAAAGAGGAAAATTTTCCACCCACATCTCTATTTTTGATAATCCCTGTCACTTATGAGGGAATTAATAATTTAATATTGTTGATCCAAAATATAGTGAGTTTCACTTTTCAAAGGACAGCTGTTAGGGGGTCATAAATTAATTGTGTTTTGTTAGGGAATAGTATTATGTTTCGATTTTGTATAAGTAATATGGATTGTGAGAGGTGCATGGCTCTCATGTATCTATGAATAGTAGAAACTGAAGTGCTGCAGCTGAGAATATAGGTGGTAATCTTCTGCAATTTTATACATTCTACTTTTTAGTTTCATAAAGTTTGAGCTCAGGCTGCAATGGCTGCAATTCATACCTGCAGAAACTGCCTAAAAGGGGTGTTTCAAAGCCAGACAACTGCATTTATACACCTTGTGCCGAATTAAATTAATTCACCAAATGAAACTGTAATTAAATCTCTTCCCCCCCCCCCCTCTTCCGAATTGGAATTGGGGCTTGGAAATTCCAGACCGGGCACACCTGTGACCCTTTGAATGTGAAAGACGGCAGAGGTCACCAGAACAATGGACGTCGCGAATCCCGCGCCACCATGTCTGGAAAATTGACAGTTAAAAAGAAAGGCTAAGCTGGCATGAACCGCCTTGAGTGATCGCGTGGACTTGAGCTTCCAGACGTGAGGGGAGTGTCCCCTAGACTTACTGGCACGAGTCTCCGGACAAATGAGACTCAAGAAAAATGACATCACGGATATTAAGATCCAATAAAAAACATAGAGAGAAAATTGCCCCCTGGTGGCTCTTTTTCTGAGGGCGACCGGAACAGAGTTTTCGAGAGGAGATAAGATCTGATCTTCGACAAGAGAGCTCGTCTTTTTGGAAAGAGAGTGTTTCTCGGGCATAGGCCCTGTACTATTGTTTTTTGAGCAGAGCCTTCTGCGACAGTTCCTGACCTAAGTACGGGAACGGAAGAAAGATCGAGTGCCCTGTAGGACTCGATCCATATAAACTACCGCTAGTCTAAAATTCAGACCACCCGGGTCTAGCATTTGCCGTGACAGGACGTCACCACATCGTGGACTTACGTCAGCTTCATCTTGAAACCTAGACAGAGAATCACCTCTCATAGACTTTCCACAGGAAATTGATTTGGACATTTTCTTGAACACGTCAGAGTGACCTCAGCGGACTATTCGCCTCACTTCAGATTTGGGTGCCTTTGTAACCTAATTTGTATATTACATAAAGAATATTTGTATATTTGTATATTAAATAAAGAATTGAAGTCACTCAGTTATTTGGCTGTGACTATAAACCCACGCTACCACTACGCCACAGCCAGTTTCACACTTTTTATATACTCTCCAGTATTGAACAGACAACACCTGCAGTGGCAATAAAAAACTTTGTACCCCAATTTTACAAACCTCAAGGGAAAACAACAAATTCAGTTCTACCACAAACCCTTATCGAATTTCGTATCCAAAGCGGATGTTTTATCATAGCATGATCACATCCCCATTGCGAATAACAACAACCCATTGACCAGTTCATGTTTCTTATATGCAACTTACATTTGTAAAATGCATTAAGACTTTATAAATATTTCAATATTTTTCTAGGATTTTAGAAGATAGAATTACAAGATTACATGGGCAACTTCAACGTATCCATCAACAGTCAGGAACAGCAAATGATACAACAATACTAGAATTTCTCAATGAAGACATACATTGGCTGGTTATGGTGGCTGGTAAGATAAATCTTAATACAATTATGTGTTATTGTATTTCCTATATTACTTTTTCAGGGATTACACGGTACCTTCTTTTGCCTACTTTTTAAAATTGTTTCCTACTTTCCTTTTCTTTCTTTCTTTCTTTTTTCTACTTTTTTGCATTTGGAAGCTCTTTTTTTACTTGTGTGACCAACCACAGACATATCAGGAAAAATGTGGGAGGAGTTTATGATATGATGTATGAAACGAAGTGAAGAACATCGGTTTTTATGTTAGAGCACAAAAATTTGCAATTCTTGAGAAAAAGTCTTAAAAATCATATTTTTTTTTAAAAGAAAGCAAAAATTCATGATTTGTTAAAAAGAGTGCTAACATTCAGTTCTTCCTGTTTTTAGCAGTTTTAAATAAAATCATATATTTTAGCCCTTTTAAATAAAATCAAGTATGTTAGCACTTTTAAACTCATTTTAAAAATGTTTTTAGCATTATTTCACAAAAATTGCGATGTTTAGGGCTCTTTTTAAAAAATTTTGATTTTTTTATTCTATCTCAAAAATCACATATTTCAGCGTTCTTTGATAAAATTCATAAATTGTAGAAGTAAAAGCATACAAGAAAAATAATGCATCATAATTACAAATTATTATAGACTGCAGCATATATATAGCCCATTTAGTCTTTTTGACGAAGAGGATTCATTGTTATGTTGTGAAATAATTTTTGTATAATTGTGATGCTTAGTTTTTCCTTAACTTTCATTTTATGGCAGTGTGTGACTTCATAAAATTGTAATAAAATGTAGCATTGCTGCTTCCAACTTCTGTGTCTTTGACAATATGACTAATGCTCCCATTTCATATAATTATTCCCCTCAAGACCGATTCTTGTGAGCTGTTATATATTGTTTGAATCAGATAAAAAGTGGTAATATTTTCTTTCCTTGAATTTAAATGCTGATTTCTTTACTTCAAACTGCTATAAAAACATTTTATTTATGTAAAGTAACATACAATATACAAATTTTCCTACAAATTCAAAGTTTTATTGCTCCAGACTCATACAACATAGAATTTTTGATGCTCCAAAAGCACTGTATGACTGTGACATCACTGTGTTAGGCATATTTCAATACTATATTTATGGGGAGAAAACATTAATTATGCATGGAGTAGAAATTAAAATTCCTACTCTTTTATATCAGAATTCCTGTTTTTTTTTTTCAGGGGGGGGGGGGGGAGGTGTGTGGAATCCCTGCTTTTTGTCACATTCTTATGCATTTATGTCATTTGGGATTCACATATTTTATACCTTTATTGCTGCAGGAAAGTATTGTTTTCATCTTGAAAACACTTCTGAATTTGAAATTTCTAAATATACTTTTAACTCTAAAATTTGTTAAAAGTACTGGTTTTCAATTTCATCATTGGATCTTACGAGAGTCATTAAATTTCACTTATCAATAATTCATTGATAAAGAATTAATTTCATAAGTGCTTATAAAGTTGCCTTTTTACCAGATTTTGATATAATTAATATATTTTAGCTTTATAAAACGAAGCAAATTCCGGGTGTAGCTTCCCTAGCATCAACCCAAATCTGATTGTGTGCAAATATTTCATTAACATAACTCATTGAATCAACTGATTCGAATAAAATTTTGTGCATAGCTTAAACTAATCATGTTTTAAGATGTCATGATGAAGCCTCAATTTAAGTTTTAATCTATGTACTGAGATATTGAAAGTAAAAAAGGTCAGATAATGTTGAAGTTTATGGAGAAAATTAATTTTTAAAAAATCAGGTCCCAAACAGAATTTTCTATTTGTTAAGTATAACTTCTACAAGTTACTAAGTTGTCTTGTACATTAATTATTTAACATTTTGAGTTTTTTACTACTTTCATGAGATAAACATCTCTGTTATTAAACATACAGCTTGATACTCTTTACTTCAGTTTTGCAGTTGAGAAAAACAACCTAGATAATTTTAAGCAATAAATAAAGTAGCATAAGTTTGCCACAATTTATCCTCCCATAACTAGCTATACTACTTCATGAGAGGTTGGTTGAAGTCCTTGAAAAAAATTAGCTGATATTTGAAAGTGTTTAAAATGTTTTAATTTAAACAACATTTTTTTTTTTTTACCTTTTTATTTCTTTTTATTTTGCATTTTCTTTACTGTTCATTTTCCTCTTAGTTTTACTTGTATGTGAGTTTTTTTTTTTTTTATATCTTTAGAAGAGTTCAAAGTTTTTCAAAAAAGAGTTCTTTATATCTGAAGAAGTAGTACAAATATGCAAAAGAATTATTTGAATTACAAGTAAAATTTGAAATTAAAAATTTCTTGAAAACATAAAAACTGCCAAGTAATTGCTACTGAAAAGTAAATAAGTAAATTCTAAAATTTATGCATGGATATATAGTTTGTCATAAACCTAGGCTTGGTGAGATGCATTTTATGTTCTTCCTGTCGACATGACATTCATATCCAGAGTTCGTACGTCTCCTGGATTTAAGAGGTTTTTTTTTAATGGGACCTTAAAACTCCTTATTTTATTTGTTTTAGCCTTAGAATCCTGGAAATCAGAAAATACTCCTGGAAGCTTTGCAATTTTTTCGAATACAGTATAAGAATTGAGATATTTAGCATTCTTTCATGAAAATCATAGATTTTAACGTTCCTTTGTAATAAATCAAAATTTCAATGTTCTTTCTCAAAAATCTCGAATTTTATATTATTTTCTAAAATTGTGAATTAAAATTATAAAATAACCCTTTTTCGTAAAATTGCTTTCGTAAACTTTACCGTTTGTTTTGTAAAAACCAGGAGATTTATTGCTCTTTTGTAAAGTCTCATATTTTAGCGTTTTGTTGCAGAAATCACTAATATTAAACAGATTTTCACAAAATTCATGACTTAACCATTTTTCGGGTGCTTAGAATGATTACCTTTTTTTTATTTGTTTATTTAGTTTGCATTTTAATATTGTACAAGGGAATTCTTTGTACAGCTGGAGTGGTGTTGCTGGTACAAAGCTGAAAGAGAAACTTCTGCAGAATCTTTGTTTTATTTTTGCTTTGATGTTTAGAAGATGTTTAGTAGCATTGCTAATTGCTATCACCCCTTGTGAGTCAGGTTTTTCAAATCGGGTGAATTGCACTCTAATGCAAAGACTACTCCCTATTCACTCTTTTCAGTCACATGTTTTTATTTTCTGACAGACAAAGGCTGATGTGTGGTAGTCAGTACTCTTGTGCACACTTTTTACTGGATTTTTTTAGCATTTTTACACCCATATCACAAGCCTTTCAAAAAGAAAAAAATGTTATCAATGATGTCAATTGTGCTGTAGAGAGAGAGAGGTCTTCTTAAGTTAGAAAGTCTGTTGACTAAAAATGGGACAATGGTTCCTAAGTTATTTTGGTGAAAACAGAAATATTTTTTATTCCACCCAACTAGAAAATGTAACAGAAGGAGACAAATCTTGTAGGAAAGACAGGAAAGCTATTCTAGAACATGGAGTGAACTTTTTGAAATTAAGATTCTGCATTGAAAATTCACCAATATTAAAGGCAATGAAAGTTTTTTTCACTACATCATGGCCAACAGGATGAAGACTTGCAGAATATGGAAATAGTGACATGATCTTATTAGCTACTCACTTTCAGTCAGCACTGAAACTACACACAATCAATGAAGACAATGTTCTTGATGAGTGGTATGACTTGAAACAAGCATCCAGCGACCTAACATTTGCTGAAATGTGCAGACATGTAGCAACTCATAATAGCAGATTTAAGATTCTAAGTAAACTCTTGGCCATTATTCAGTGCTTACCAGTTTCAACATCTTCTTGCGAACCCTGCTTCAGCACCATAAATAAAAAAAAATATAAACTTACCGTTCCTCGCTGACTTTAGTAAATACAGATAGCTTAATGAGTATTTGTATAGATGGAACTTCAGTTTGATTGGTCAAATTTTGATCCATTGCCATCTATTCAACACTGGTTCTCTATAGAAAGGAGGCCAAAATGACTGTGCCTATATAATGGTAAGAATGCTTTGGGCTAGTTAGACTAGTACATTTTTTATGGACTACCATGGGCGTTCGCAACATAAGGTAAGAGGTGGCACTTGTGCACCCCCCAGGAATTGAAATTATTAGTATTTTTTAGTATTTTGCCCTCACTTGAAGATTTTGAGCCCCCTGCAAGGAGGAAAGCTGCAAATGCCCATGTGGGCCTGTACATTTTTCTGTGGGCCACTAAGATTTTTTACACTATTTGCACCCCTGCTTTACTGCATTTTTGTAAATCATAACATCTTTATAATCAGTGCTGAATGACTCTTCACATTGTTCTTGTTGTATTATAAATTTCCAATCAGTTCAGTTCTAGGGACCATACCACTAAATTGTTCCAAAAGATGGTCCAAAAAATTGTTGTGGGTAGATATAAACTTGTTAGATATATCTTCAGTGATATTGCTTTCAAGAATTTCCAAATTTAAGTTTTGACAATTCTGTTGCATTCTTCAAGTATATCTTTCAAGCCAATTGTAGCTTATGCATCAAATAAGATTTTTTAAGAGGTATCATATCGATAATTTTAATTCAAATTTCCGGTTTTAAGAACCTTAGTAAGTTGAATCATTTAGTCTTTTTAGTTTTGTAGATTTTTTGTACTTAAATTCTTTTATTATTTAGGTCATGTACTGACAACTGTGAGTGGAGGTGAAACAATTATGATTCCTTGCAAAATTATCCGATATTGTCTCTCTCAAATTGAAAGTATTAACATAGAAACCACCCTCAATGTCTTAGTATCTCCCAGTCACCGAGTTACAGATATTCCCAATGCAGAAGTGAGCACAGATCCTGTTGTGAGGTATGTAAAGATATATACTTATACTTTTTTTTTTTATTATTATGACTATTCTATCATCAAACTGACCGTTTTCTTACCATTTGTTTAATGTGAATTTATTTCATTAAATAAAATTATACTATGTTTAAAATTTTATGATTAAGACTAGAAGCTTGTAAGAATTATTCTTTAAAACCTGGAAATTTTCAAAAATTTCATTTTATTCCCTAAAATTAAAATGGAATTTACAACCAGTTCTGGATATAACTGCTTGGTTAATATTCCTAATGATCCTCATTTTTTTTTTTTTTTTTTTTTTTTTTTTTTTTAAGTGATGAAACAATTATTAGTTTTTATTAGATACATATAGGTACTAGTTCATTGAAGAGAATACTGCATTTTAGCCATAAGAATTTTAACTGCAGTTTTTTTCAAAACAGTAAAGACTTCGGCCAAAAGTAAATTAATGGGTGAGCTACCCTTC
Source organism: Amaurobius ferox (assembly GCA_951213105.1). Classification (NCBI taxonomy): domain Eukaryota; kingdom Metazoa; phylum Arthropoda; class Arachnida; order Araneae; family Amaurobiidae; genus Amaurobius; species Amaurobius ferox. The sequence goes on along the minus strand of OX578139.1, from coordinate 21,957,009 downwards.
TGAAAAAAAAAAAGAAAGTATTCATATATGGCACTTAAGATGAGCTATAACACCTAGTCATTCCACTCTCTTCTCACCTCATTAGAGGATGGTTATGGAAATATCCCTACTTTGTGAATTCCCTGTGACCCATGGGGAGCTTCCTGTAGAATGTCAAGTTCCTAGGTTAAGAAGCTGGGGAGATATGATGATCATGCCACTCTTTGTTCATCTTATGCCCCATTTTATGTGTCACATTTGATTCTTAAGATGGGCCATAACACATAGTCATTCCACTCCCTTCTCACCTCATTGGAGGATGGTTATAGAAATATCCCTACTTTGTGTTTCTCTGTGACCCATGAGGACCCATATCAAGCATCAGTTAGGAGCTTCCTGTAAAATGTCAAGTTTCTAGATTGAGGTGTTGGGGAGGTACGATGATCATGCCACTTCTTGGTCCCAGTCTTTCTGTTGGTGTATTGCAATTAAGTGTCAAATATTATTGATCATGTGGGGCACTTGCAACACCTCTTTAAAAATATCTTATTAGAATGTAATATACATTTTACTTATCAAGCATCAGTTTAGTTTAATATACATATTTATTGTTATTTCTGGTACTTTTGTCAGTAATCAGTTGTGTAAATACAATCATGTGCACATTTATATAGCTACCAGTAACTGGTTATCATGTAAAATTTTCCTATAAGTATTAATTGAAACTGTTGAAAGAGATTCAATTGACTTCTTCGGCATGTATATTCTATAACTATGAGTTAAGTATTGATCATCCTTTCTATCAATGTGTGTAGGAAAATGTTGTTTTCTAATGTAGCTTTTAGTAGTTTAGCAGGCATAATATTTTGTTACAGCATATCTCTTTTATACCCTATGCTTATGCAAAAATGTTTGAAGTTCTAAAAAATCATGCAGCAGATCTTGATTATTTTTTGCTAGTATAGCGGGCATTGATGAGAAGGATGTAGAAAAAAACATTATGAAATAAGTGATGTTGTTGCAGAATTATTACCAAAAATGGAATGCCTCATGTTTAGTCAGGAACTTTAGAATCGGCGACTTAAGCTAATAGAAATTACTTCTAGCTTTCTTACCCTAGGAAGGGACCCTTGGGCACTCAAGCTTAAAATAATAGACTATAAGCAGGGTGGCCACTCAACCTGGAAACCGTGAGAACCGGGAAAAGTCAGGGAACTTTAGAATGGTCAGGGAAAACCGGGAAAAGTCAGGGAATTTTGTGAAAATTCTGGAAATTTTTTTTTCTTACTACAGTGACCGCCGGTTATAAAATTCAGTGGTTATAAGAAACAGCCGTTTATAAGACCCAAAACGACAGAAACAAATACAAACTTCGTTTTAACATTATAATTGTGTCGCTTATAAGAAACACGATTCCGCTTATAAGAAACAGTTTTCTACAGAAAATGTGTTGTTTTACTTGCGACGCGGGTGTAAAAAAAAAATCGATTTGTTTAAGGTTAACTGAAGGACGAGTTGTTATCTCTTGTCTCTGGGCGTACGGAGAGGGGGTGGGAGTTTGCTATGTAACAAAGGATGCCAGAGAATTTCTCCGTTGAAGACCCAGACCGCACGACCAACCCTAGAGTATACGGTAGCAACATGTGCGGCCGGAGAGAATTTCTCCGTAGAAAAGCTTGGGGGAACAACCCCAAACCAGTAAGAAACGAGTTTTAATCTTTTGTCAGTTAAGGAAACGTACTGATAAGGAAAGACATCTTTGCTTATGCACTCAAATAAGATTCGTACAGCTTTAGTTAGTCATTTCATGTTTTGCTAGTGGAAGCAGGACGCGGACTCCGAGTCGGCATCTTCACGGATTACGCAAAGCTTAACACCTCTATTAGAAAAATACGCTCCTCATCAAATTTTTAACATTGGCGAGAATGGGCTTTATTTTAGAGCGATGCCCGAGTATACAATGATGTTCAAAAATGATCTATCCTCCGTTGGAAAAAAAACAAAAAGATCCAGTTACAGTTCTGTTAACAACAAATATGACGGGAACTGTAAAAAAAAGCCCTTTAGTTATTGGCAAAAGCAAACTAATATTTTACTTATATACATTTATCTTTTAAATTCTGTAAAACTGTGCTCAATAGTTAGTATTTACAATGGAAGAACGATATTTAAAAAATTTCCGGATTTAAGAAACAACTGCTTATAAGAAACAAAACGAGCGAAACGAACGTGTTTCTTATAAGCGGCGGTCACTGTAGTTGTTCATATAAAAATAGAACTACCCAGTTTGTATGCCATTTTTGAAAAATTTCGCCAAGTATTACGCCGTACTCGTAACCGCTAAATAAAGGTTACCATGTGTCCATTTGATTCCGTATAAAAGCAAAAATGCGGAGTTTGTGCGCCATTTTGGACAAATGTCGCAAAGTACAGAGATGCCAACCTTTACGGATTTTCCGTAGTTTGTACGGATTTTTACTTCATCTTACGGTTTTACGGACATTACTCCCAAAACTACGGATAATCCCGTGAAATCCATGCATCCTACCATTCAATTCATATTTCCTGCTTTGTTGAGAGTCCAAAATTATCAGTTTGCATCCATTTTCCTCTTCTAATGATTTCATATCAGAACAATAGACCTAATTTATTTTTATAGTGCGCGTAAGAATAAAGAAATATTTTACTAAACAAATTATATTTCGCTTAAATTATAAGACTGCGCAATTCAGTCCTTCTTTTCGGGCTTTGCTGAGAGTACACAATTGTCTTTTTCCATCCATCTCCATCCCCTTATTATTGCACATTAACTTGACTAAATTAGCTTATTTTCATATTTTGGTTGATTATAAAGGCTAATTTTTTAATTATTTTCATATAAATAATTCAATCGTGAAATTCAGTTTCTTTTTCGCGGGCGTTCCGAGAGTAAGCAATTATCCTTTTCCATCGATCTCCATCTCCCTATTTTTGCACCTTAATTCGACTAAACTAGCTTATTTTCATATTTTGATTGATTTGATTATAAAGGCTAATTTTTTAATTATTTTCACATAAATAGTACGATCGTGAAATTTTTTTTTTTTTTTTTTCACGGGCGTTGCCGAGAGTACGCAATAATCCTTTTCCATCGATCTCCATTTGTAGCACATTATATCTATTGTAGCACACTCCCTATTGTAGCACATTAACTGGACTAAACAAGATTATTTTCATATTTTGGTTGATTATAAAGGTTAATTTTTTAATTATTTCCACATAAATAGTACGATCGTGAAATTCAGTATTTTTTTCACGTGCGTTCCGAGAGTAAGCAATTATCCTTTTCCATCGATCTCCATCTCCCTATTTTTGCACCTTAATTCGACTAAACTAGCTTATTTTCATATTTTGATTGATTATAAAGGCTAATTTTTTAATTATTTCCACATAAATAGTACGATCGTGAAATTCAGTATTTTTTTCACGGGCGTTCCGAGAGTAAGCAATTATCCTTTTCCATCGATCTCCATCTCCCTATTTTTGCACCTTAATTCGACTAAACTAGCTTATTTTCATATTTTGATTGATTATAAAGGCTAATTTTTTAATTATTTCCACATAAATAGTACGATCGTGAAATCTTTTTTTTTTTTTTTTTCACGGGCGTTGCCGAGAGTACGCAATAATCCTTTTCCATCGATCTCCATCTCCCTATTGTAGCACATTAACTGGACTAAACAAGATTATTTTCATATTTTGGTTGATTATAAAGGTTAATTTTTTAATTATTTCCACATAAATAGTACGATCGTGAAATTCAGTATTTTTTTCACGGGCGTTCCGAGAGTAAGCAATTATCCTTTTCCATCGATCTCCATCTCCCTATTTTTGCACCTTAATTCGACTAAACTAGCTTATTTTCATATTTTGATTGATTATAAAGGCTAATTTTTTAATTATTTCCACATAAATAGTACGATCGTGAAATCTTTTTTTTTTTTTTTTTTTTTCACGGGCGTTGCCGAGAGTACGCAATCATCCTTTTCCATCGATCTCCATCTCCCTATTGTAGCACATTAACTGGACTAAACAAGATTATTTTCATATTTTGGTTGATTATAAAGGTTAATTTTTTAATTATTTCCACATAAATAGTACGATCGTGAAATTCAGTATTTTTTTCACGGGCGTTCCGAGAGTAAGCAATTATCCTTTTCCATCGATCTCCATCTCCCTATTTTTGCACCTTAATTCGACTAAACTAGCTTATTTTCATATTTTGATTGATTATAAAGGCTAATTTTTTAATTATTTCCACATAAATAGTACGATCGTGAAATCTTTTTTTTTTTTTTCACGGGCGTTGCCGAGAGTACGCAATCATCCTTTTCCATCGATCTCCATCTCCCTATTGTAGCACATTAACTGGACTAAACAAGATTATTTTCATATTTTGGTTGATTATAAAGGTTAATTTTTTAATTATTTCCACATAAATAGTACGATCGTGAAATTCAGTATTTTTTTCACGGGCGTTCCGAGAGTAAGCAATTATCCTTTTCCATCGATCTCCATCTCCCTATTTTTGCACATTAATTTGACTAAACTAGCTTATTTTCATATTTTGGTTGATTATAAAGTCTAATCTTTTAATTATTTTCATATAAATAGTACGATCGTGAAATACAGTCCACCCTCCCCCTCGGGCGTTGCCGAGAGTACGATATTATCCTTTTCCATCGATCTCCATTTCCCTATTGTTGGACATTAACTTAACCAAAATATGAAAATAAGCTAGTTTAGTCAAGTAAACAGGTTAATTTCTTAATTATTTTCACATAAATAGAGTGCCATTCAGTTGTAATTAACTCAGTTTGTTAGCAAGACTACATTTTGAACTTATTCTAAGGTTTTAAAATATATATTGTCAATATAAGTAAAATCTTCTTACTTATAGTTGATGCGGTGTTACTGAAAACACTGAAAACTCCTGATTTTTCTACCGATGACCCCTTTCAGAGGTTGGCATTTCTGTACATTATATACATTTTACTATATTTTTTTCTATTTTAATAACTTTCTTTTGACATTGCTGAATTGACATTAATTATTTATTGGCTGTGGCTTGTTATTGTGTAGTGTTATAGTGTATTGTTATTGCATATCTTTAATGATCTCTGTCATTGCGAGCAATTTGCAATGCCCATTTTAAGGACATCAGTTTAGACTATTTCTTTTTATTGCCTTCAATGAAAACCATTAAATTCTTTTAAAGATTTCAGTAGTCCAATTTTACTGCATTTACATGTATTTTTATTAAAAATGTCAAAATTTATTTGTAAAAACAAAAAAAAATGTGTATTTTTTTCTCCTGATTTAATATAACTTTTTTTGTATAGTGCAGTTAAATTGTTAATATTCTTTAATCAAATTTGTAATTAAATCGGGGCGTGCGCGCGTTTTATGTTAAAATTACTGGTCTGGAATTTCTTTTCAATTCACCTGGAAAACCTGGAAAAGTCAGGGAATTTCAATATGTCCGAAGAGTGGCCACCCTGATAAGCCATAAACCCTGTTGTTGTCCTTTGTGTATCAGACATGAAAGACTTTGGTTTTAATGTCAGCAAGAACACAAAGCTATTCCCCAAATTGTTGCACTGTCCCAAGTAAATTTCTTTATAGAATTACTCATTAACCTGTGTTTTTTTATTCATTGACTACTGAAAAACAATACTAAGAAAATAATAAAGTGTATCAACGACTTTTAACACCTGTTCATTAATGCCTTTTAACACTTGCTTTATCTTCTGTAGGGTCATTCTGTTCCACATATTGAAATTAATAAAGGTATTGCGAATCTATTAAGTTCAACATTTTGTACTAGTGGTTGTCATTACTCAGATTCACCAATGCATACATTTTTACTTCAATTCATAATTGAAGAAAAAATTCAGATCTGAAAGGCTATATGTTTGTTCTTAGCTCCAAATTACAAGTAAAATTTTGTTTAGTAAACTTTAATTGTGCCTTTCTTAAAGATGTTTTAGTTTGAAAGGCATCACTCTACATTTTCTGTTTCCTAACACTTTCTCACCACCTTAGAGCTGGATTACTGAAATACCTTTTCTGAGATTTTACTTATGACTTATCAGATACCATAAGTTTGTGTTCTGTTGAGCTCTGGGGACAAAAGAGTATGTTTCAAATAGTGTCCTGAGCATGTGATTTGTGCCCAAACCTAATATGCAAATATTCTCCTCACAGATAAATTAAGATTTGCTGTGCAATTAGTCATCAAATATTTGCTAACATGCACTCTATCAGTCCAGTAGCATTATTTAACACCATGCATTTAGTCATGGTAGTGTGATGGTATAGACTGGCTATTCATTGGGAGGTTGTGTCGACTGTCATGTTTTCTGAGGTGGCACTGTGACATCGCAATGGTATGATGATGAAGTCCTTGATCCTTATGTCAAACTTTATTTAGCTACAATCAAACTGGATTTTTGTTTAATGAATGTCACAATCATCCACATACAGTGAACCTAGTGGAAGTCTACCCTTAGAATAAAGTACAGAAATTATGGAGTATCCAGTGTATTCCCGGATCTTTATCCTATCAAAAATGGGGATCTTTATCCTATCAAAAATGTTTGGGATGCCCTTGCAGGAACTGCTTCTGACTGCCATCCCACCCCCTCCAGGAATGGCAATCATTGCCCTGGATTACTTGATTGAGGAGGTGATTGTTTGTGCCAAGTCTGTATTAGTGTCTAAGCGGGCAATATTTCATATATAACAGCACATGACTCCTATGCATCATTCAGAATTTTTATCCTCTCTATGCATTATTCTGTTGTAGCAATTTAGAGATATATTGATAGATTCCTTTATATGTTTTTTGTGTATATATATATATATATATATATTAATACTGAAAAAGGGATAATATTTAATTAAAATCCTCTTTTACTTTTAGGTTGATTGCAGCAGTTTTTCGACTCTGTGAAGTTGAAAAAAGGGCTCTTGAAGCAAATCTAATTCACTTAATGAGCCCAGAGGTTGCTCTTACGAATATTTGGTTTCTAGGACGATTTGCTTTGACTTACTTACTGCCAAATGAATCCTATTATTCTGAAGTATGTGTTTTATTCAATATGTTTAAAATGTATTTGCCTTAATATTGCCTTAATTCCTAACTTCCAGTTAGTTGTTCCATTTTGAATTTTATTTTATGCTTTACTTAGTTATTTCTGCAATTGAAAGTGCATTGTTAATATTGTTTTTAGTATTTGGTGTTATATTATTGTTTAGTATTGTTTGCTAATTTTGTTGAGGTTATGTCATTGTAAAAACAAAAGCAGGCAGACAGAGATTTAGGCCAGTATATTTTTATTTCGAAACCCAAGATGCTAACAAAACATTTGAACTTGTATGTGCTAGTTATCAGAGGAAGCAACAGCCATTAAACAGTTGCAATTTTGTGTACATTTTGAGAAAAAATGGCTATGCATCTCATCTATTGACCCAAACGTATACTAATCAATAAATATATTTCAGGACACATTTTAATTTATTTCCCATATGTGGCATAATGTTTGTCCGTACCCCCTTCCTCAGGTAATCCATTTTGGAAGTGGAAAAAAAAAACCTTGGTCAGAAATTTGAGGGCATTTTCAAAGCATAAAGTATATATGTATATATATATATATCATTTTAAACCAGCTATTTCGAATACATCGACTTTCTGATCCTCGGTTTCACTTTCTCCACATCAATAATTCAATAATCTTAAACGCATTTGTCAAAATTACCAATATCCGGAAGTATTTGTAAATAATATTATTAATAATTTCAAATATACCACGTAATCATTTTACACATGCATTATTTATCTTTGATTGGATAACTCAATTTTGAGAATTCACCCATTCTTATCACCTAACTTACCACTTGGCCTGAGTCTAATACTGTTTACTATTTTCGAAAGACTAATTTCCACTTTTTCTGAGTCCTATACTGATTACTATTTTTGAAAGTCTCCATACATATTATGTATCGTTCAAATGTATTCATTCCGGTGCCCACTCGCATTGACGAAGTGAGGTGAAATGCTCAGTCGCTTGTTCAACTTACACGCGGTGGCAATGCTTGTGAGTTCATATTTCTGTTCGAGGAAGTATTATTTTTCTGATTTGTAATTCAATTGATTTATTTTTCTCCTTCCAGTAGACAGTTCCAATGGTGTCTATAGTTAAATACTATCGCCATTGTCAGAAACTGGCTATTCTGTCGGTTTTAATTCAAATTGTATGGCTGTCATGATGAGAATGCAATTTCGAACTAACCGCCATTTTTGTGTAGTTTCAATTGATTGTTCTCTATGTCTTAATCTTTTATCTTGAGCTAATTATTATTGCCTTTTCTCATTTTTGCCATGTTTTATTTATATTTATATTTATATACTTTTACTTGTGAATTTTGTATCCTAATGTTCTTCTCATCCCCCTTTACCATTGTAGTGATATGTTGCCTTCTATCTTTATCCTTAGTCTTGGTCTATAGTTACTCATTTGTAACAGATATGCTAGTGATGGTTTTTTTTTTTTTGTACATACAGTAGTTTATGCGTAATTTTCGATTAAAATCTTTCAATTTTTATTTATATATATATATATATATATATTAATTCTCAAAAATTATTTTATTCAAAGTATGGATTCTGTTCAAAGTGTGTTTGAAAGAGAATGAATTCTTAGATTTTTCTGATGGTGTTAAAATGGAAATGATGATAATATTTTCAGTTGCTAAGGGATCAGTTTGCATAGATATGCTCAAAATTGTGCTACATCATGCTAAAACATGCAAAATAACTAAAAGAAGCTAATTTGAATTTTTAAAAAATCTCACCAAGATGCATCATTCTGTGTCTAGAAGTACTTGTGGATCAAATTTGATGGCCGTATGATGCTTTTATTTGTTTATTTTTATTTATTTATTTATTTATTATTATTTTTTTTTTTTCAGATCCCTCTACTGTTCTTTTTCCTTCTTTATAAGTTTTACTTTTTCCTATTTTTCATTTGGCAGTGATTTCCTTCATGGATCACATAATGCAACTTCTTAATGACAGACACCTGACACCTTCTTACCTTTTCTGATGTGGTTGTTCTATCTTTAAGAAAGCATCTAGTTTTTGCCTCTGAAACCGGTTGATACTTTTAATCAGTTTTTGCTATTGCTAATGAAGTATTTTAATTTCAGATTAATTTATTGATTTTTCTGCATTTTAGATTAGCAGTATAGGTATTAATTTCACTTTACATAGGTTAACAGTTAGAATTATAATTGTTTGTAAAAACTTTGTTTAATACCAATGTCTATTCCAGATGAGTTTGACCTTAACACAAGCTTTTGGCAAAGATACTGAAGCTGGGTTATGGAGTTTAGAATATCTAATTGGAAAGTTTGAATCCAATATTTCTCTCTGGCAAAGTGAATCTAAAGTTATTATCGATAGTGCACAAACTCTATCTTTTGTTCTAAATAACACAGAAAGGTAAGAAACATATGTAATTTTAAATGCAAAATTAAACTTATGTAAAGAACTAATTCTTATAAAACATGTACTGAAAATAAATACAGAATGCTATTGTAGATTGTAATATTGTAGTGTAATTATTTGAAGTTATGGGAGCGTTAAAACAAGTTTTAAAATCTTTGTTCAGCACATATTTTTTTCTTTTTTTTAAATTTGCTGAGTATTTGCTATTGATGAGAAATTATAAAATTTGAGGTTGAAAACAGAATGTAGCTTTAAATATTTTCCAGTGAGCTGCCCTCAGTTGCCATTTTATCTGCTCTCAAAAGTGCTCTAAATCTTCAGAGTGCATATAAGTACTTGAATTTTAAAAATACAGGAAAGCACTTGAATTTTAAATGATCATTTTCAAGGCCTTGAAAGTACTTGAAAATTTCGATGTTCTTGGTTAAGTCGTTGAAAGTGCTTGAAAAAGGCAGGGATAAAAATGTTCCATGGATTTGCAGCATTGGATTTTTTCCTCTGCTTTCCCTGAAAATTTTCGTAGCAGTTGCACTCTTACCGAAAATTTCCAAAACAGTATCGGGTTTTTTGCAAAAATTTCCTCAGTGGCTTCAACAATAAACAATAATATTAGTTTGCTATTTATTTTTCTCCCAGAAACGTATACAACTTCATATATAAGGGGTTGATTAGCACCTTTGAAAAAGCATTACATTGTACTTAAACGTCCTTGAAAATTGTTTGAATTCTTTTATTCAGGGAAAGTGTACTCTCACTCTGAATGTACTCATCCCTGTAATTGTAGAGCCTTATTTTGTGTAAAATTCATATTTTTTCATCAAGTTATCCATGATATTAAGCTCTAAATATCATGAGAAAATGAAAGATATCAGTTTTTAAGTGTTCCTATAAAAAAGAGTTTCAAAAGTCACATTTCAGAATGAGTGACCGTATAGTATAGACACATGAGTATATGTGAAATAAAATTTTGAAGTTTAACATTTTCCCCTATCCTACGAAAACTGTGCCTTGAAAAATTATTTTTTAACAAATACAAGAATAAATGTCAGGCTTAAATTTTGATTTAAGAAAAAAAAAAATCCGCAGTGAATCTATTTCATTGGAGCCAAAGTTGTTTTGTGTCAATAATCCCAAATAATATTTTGGGTCTTTCTTTGTGGGTGATTTGTCTTCTTTAGACATACTCAAAATAGTTCAAAATATTGAAATTTAAGTGACCTTTACAAAATAATTCAAAATATTATATCAAAATTTAGGCCCATCTTTTAAAAATATTTAAAATATCAAAATTATAACCATTTTATTTCGAAAATTCAAATCTGATTCAAATCCAATTATATTTCTTTGTAGGTGCTTTCAAATGGCTACAAATTACTTCGTAAAGTTCATAGCACTTTTAATTTTCAATATATAAGCATTACAAATTTGAACATCTTCTTGAACCTGACAAGAAGATTCCTCTAAAACTATAATAGCTTTATAAAAACAAATTATTGATTTAGAAATGGCTTTTGTACTGAACAGTGTTGCCCTTATTATTTATATCTATCTATTTTATATCTACTGTTTATATCTATCTTACTGTTTATATATCATGGCCTTCAAGTGCAATTAAGCTTAGTGAGGCAAAAGCTCACTGGGACAAAAACTATTTATTTATTTTTTATTTTCTTCGAAGAAAATAATAAGTTCCAAATATTAACATATTCAAATTATTTTTATATATTTATGAATAGAACCATATTTCCAACAAAACAAGTAAAAATTGTTTACATTTTTATTAGGTTCGGAGATATGTGTCCAAAGTGTTTACATTTTTCGCGATATGTTATTCACATCAAAAAAACAGCCTAGGCTAATCACACTCAGCCAAATATCTAATCTGGATTGTGATTAAGAGAATGATTTTGACCCAGGTCTATAGGAGTGACAGAAGCTGGGATATGTTGGTTTGAGTAAGGTGTCTAAACATACCATGCATCGTGACATGGATATAGCAGCCATTACTAAATAAAAAAATACACAAATGGCACGCTGATAGTTTTGCAATCTAGAGATATATTGCCCAAAAGATAAAATAAATTTTAAATGTCCAAGCAGTTTTTCTAGACTACTTGAAATCGATTTACTCATACATAACAACCAGGCTTAAAATTTTATATAGAGAGATATTTTAAATGTTATATATTTCATGTACCTGATACTATAACTTATTCCAACCTAATTTTAGAGGCGGCAAGGCAATGAGTTGTACTTCCCTCATAAGTTTAGTGAAGAAGCAGTCGGCAGGAGTGTACCAGTCCCTTCCAACAGCTGCTAAGCGAGCCCTTCTGAAAGCACTTGTTATAGTTGGCACAGCAAGCAAACAAGAGGGTGTGAAAGATCAGTATTGGGAAGAGGTATATTTTAATGTATGCTAAAAATTTAATCTTTACAGTAAAAGAAAATTCTGTTATTTTAGTGTATTGTATAAAATGTGGTTAACCAACTGACCATGTCTACTAACACATATACAGTCGAACTCGGTTAATACGAGAAGGTAAGAATATGTAAAATTCCTCGTATTAGCCATTACTCATAAAACCTGTGAAAGGAAAAAAAAATTTTCAAATACACACACCGTAATAAAAATAATTACTAGAATTAACTTGGGTAATGTTCGTGGTGCAAAATTAACTTTGAACATTCCATGTTTATTAAATGATATAGTCTTACCTATATGAGGCTTATTTTTCTTACAGTGTAAATAAATGCACATATGGTCTCATTTCACTTAATTGCACTTTAACAGTTATTGAAAAAATCAGTAGGTTTTTATTGTTTGGTTGGCATGTTCATTTGTGCATCTCATATATCTCGACGTAAAATGCCGAGAACCATCTGCATGCTTTCATCATTTGGTCACATCTCATAAAATCGTGTTAAAGTGTTTGACATTTTTATCTTCAACGTTAAGTTGCAGGTGTTGATGTTTCGGCCAAATTTTCACTATCACTATCATCATTCTTTTGGTTGTTTTCGAGGATATCTTATAAAATTTCATCCTCTGTTAAAAGTCCAGTTGTTTCAATTTCATTATCAACAATAATGAAGTTGTCTAAAGGACAACTTTGATAGGAATTAAGATCTCTTTTTTCTAGCCGTTCCAATAACGGTATTAGATAGTCTTCATCCTCACAGTCAAAAATGTTGTTTTCATCCATACAGTTGTTTATAAACCCGGCTTTTTTAAAACAGTTCTGAATATTAAATTTGTCACACTTTTTCATGCGTCATCCAAGAGATTTACTTTTGGTTCTAACATTTTCTCCATTTTTTCAATCAGTTGTAAAGTTAGAAAATGTCTGAAGAAACACTTAAAACTTCTGATAACCCCTTGGTCCCCAATTACTATAGTTTGACAGCTGGTATTCAATGAAACAGATACCTTTTTTTTTTCCCTTTTCTTTTCTAATTAGGATTTCCGTTTTTGTCGAAAAGGAAAAAATCGTATTAAAATGGACAGATATTTTTTTTGTATTAGCCGAGATTCTACTTTTGTGCTCGTAAAAAGCATGAATCTCTTAATGGAGTTAAATAGTGAACCAAACTTAACGTGCAGATTGCTCATTTTAGCTGTGCTCGTATTAGTGAGTTCGACTGTATTTTGCAATCTACATAATTTTTTCTTTCCATGCAGTGCATAGTATAAGGAGCTGATTCCCAGCCTTTTTTTTCTTAGCTGAATCCTTAAAGCATTTCTTAAAATCTTGCAGAACCATTAATGTTTCTGAAAATCTTGAAGAACCCCTGTTTGGCGGGATTCGGCAAGGTTAAATTATATAATAGACATACAATAAAACAGTTGAATTCATAAATAATAAATAATTAACTTATACTTTTGAATAAAATATTAAAATAGTATTTGTTTCCCATTTCTATTTATTAATCCTGTTAATAATTTAATAAAATTACAAATATTTTTGCTTTACATCTGGCTTACTAGATACAAACAGTGTATATATATTTTGCCAAAAATTTTTGCATTTATATAATGGTTTTTTGCAAAACTACTAACAAAAACAAGTTACAATTTATAAATTTATATTTTCATGTGATGTAATTAAAAATATATATATTTCAATTTGTTTGGTATTTTTCTATTATTTTTTTTTCTTTTCCAAAAATTTTTCTCTGGTAACCCCATTAGTAGTTAATGAGAATGCTGGTAATATTCACTAATGCCAACTGAATTCCTCGTCCCAAATAAAATTCTCGCTGTATGAGTTGAAGCGTCTTGAGAATATCTGATCAAGTCAAACTTTCAAAATGCCTCATTGTTTTATGATCATACTAAAACCTTAATAATTTAAATATTTTACTCAATAACAAATCAATACAATATCATAGTACAATAATTTATTTTACTTGGAAACTTAAAACTTCATTAAGAAAGCCATTGCTATAAAATTGCTTGCTTCCCTGTCTAAGTAAAATCAATGAATATTCCATTCATATCACTTATATTTCAGAGTTAAATAATTTTGCTTTAAAAAATTCAACAATTCTTATACAACTCATCTTACAATTGCTTGTTTTGTTTACATTTTGCATACATTAAAATTAGGCTTTTTTGAAGAAATAATCAAAGTTTAGTGATTATTTAAAAAAAAAAATATTGTAATTGCATAGGCACATAATTTAAAAACACAGAAATAAAGCGGTTTTAGAACGAATGCAACACTAAATATAAATACACCGGCCGTCCATACTGCTACTCTAGTCCTACGATGAGTCGGACGGTCTGCGTCTTCGACTAAATATAAATACACGAAAGATCAATCATGCATAAAGCATTGATTATAAAACACATTCCAACTGTAATTTTATTTAAACATCTCTAACATAGGATACATTCAGCAGCAATATTTTTTTAATTATCACAGAACTACAATAATTTATTTTACTTGGAAAATTAAAACTATGGAAGTAAAATTACTTTCTAACTCCATACTTAAAACTTCATTCAAACTTTATTCAAATGACGTCATCGAAATATAAATCGTCTAGTTCTCTATGTAGAAGTAGTGAATATTTCATTCATGCACTTTTATTCCAGACTCCAGAGTTAAATACTTTTGCATGAAAAAAATTCAGCAATTCTTATACAACTCATCTTACAATCACTTGTTTACATTTTACATTCATTAAAGTTAAGCTTCGTTATAGAAATAATCAAAGTTAGATGATCATTTAAGCTCAAATATATTGTAACTGCCCTAGTGCAAAATATAGATGCACAGAAAAAACACAAAAATAGAGCTATTTTAAGACAAATGCAACACTATATATAAATTTAAAAGAACTTTAAAAATCACAATTTTGACTCGGGGGGGGGAAATGGATGCCATATTTCATTTTAAAGTGAGTCACGTGACCTCTTTATATGTCATTATGACCTCCTTATGTGTCGTTATTATTTTAATTTTTATTTAAAAACTACCAAATATATTTTACTGAAATTGTTTTTTCATATTTTATGGGATAATTTGAATATTCCCTAACATTTTTGAAGCAATTTGTGAATTTTAGCTTTGCTTAAAAAATGTTTGAAAAATTAGGTCCTATAGGGTTCAATGTATTTCATTTTTTCAACCCGGGTTCAATCCAAAACTAAGTGATATTATTTATTTGCATTCCCATATGCCCCACAGACCTCAACAACATACTAAAATATAATTTTGATAAAGTCATTTTTAAGACAGTTATCGTGTAAATGGACAGACAGAATGAACAAAGTCATAAACACTTTTCAACTATGTTGTAAAGTGTTAAAAACGCAGGGGTATATACCAAAGTCCTGGATTAAGAGTCTAACTAAGAGAATTAATCATAAAGTATAATGAAGACTCTTAATTTCTTAATCCATGATTTAAGTATATATACCCCTCTGTTTCTTTTATTTGTGCCGATTTTGTCTTTTTGGCTTTTAGATTTGTTATTGTGTTTAGCAGTGACTGGAATCCAGCATATCCTCGAAACATCTGTATGCTACATTTTTATTCTATGTGTACTTGAAACTTTTACTCAAGTTTCTCTTTGCACAAAGTATTTTTTACTTATGTGGCTCTGGGCTTAGCTTTGTTACAGATACTTCTTTTTGATTGTATTCATTTATGTTATTTTGACTTTTACATTTTGCATATTATGCGTTTTTTATTTTAAATATGTATGTGTGTGCTATATATTTCTTCAGGTTTTTTTTTTTTATTATTTCAGCTTTTGAAGCCTCTGCAAGAAAAATTCCAGTCAGTTGTGTGTTGTCAAACATTTGCTCAAACATATCACACCAAACAAGTACAAATGGAAGTGGTGGACTTAATAGAGTGCCTAACTGGTGTTGTAGACGGTTGCACCCTCGCGAACTTAAATAACCTTCTTCCTGTGATTAATCCTCTTTTTGAGGAAATTGTGAAACTTGTAGATTTGTATCATAATTACAGTCTTATTGTTAGTTCCATATTTCAAGTGTTTTGTGTTGCAGCTAAAAGAATATTATGTTATTTAAATCAGGTATATATGCTTTTTTTCTTCTTACAGTTAAATTTTAATTTCTCTCAGAAGTGTGCTCCAATTTTTAATACCCCCACTTAAATATTTATTATTATTACTTTTTATTGTATATTTATATTATATGTTGTTACATTCCTACCCTGTTTAAAAGTTCTATTACACAAAGCAATTTTTATTGCCAGAACTTCGGCAACTCCACTTGTAGATTGTGTATCCCCCCCCCCCCCCCTTATTAGCAGGTTTTGTTACTATGCCTGTCAGCTTTGTGCAGTATGAAAATAATGAAGTCACCGTAAGCCTAACTTTATTAGCCACCACAGAAGTTCACAAAATTGTGGCCCATGTAAAGTTTCCCTGCAGCCAGTGCAGTTAATGTCTATTTGATGCTTATCAACTTCAGAAAGAGCAAAACTGGTCTTCTGATAGTATGATACTGTGAACTTATTTTATGTTTTATTTTCCTTTTTTAAGTTTGAAACAACTTTATTAAATCTGCCTAAAATTATTTTTCATTTTTCCCCCCCTTATAGGTTGATGCCAAAAAGTTATATGAATGCTGTGTAAATGTTATTCGTCTCTATGCAAAACATAACGTCGGTAATGTATACTTTTTTTGCCACTAACCCATTACAAATTTCTCAACTTTTTAAATGTAAAATTCTAGATATTAGAAATAATTTCAAGATGATGATGCAAAATGCTTTGTATAATGTAAGGAATCCTGTTAATTTGGTTCAAAAAAAAAATTATTTTGCAGTATGAAGCAGAGATTGAAAATATAGGTTTTGGGTTTCTATCTATATATTGAAGTTATAATAATGCATCTGTCCCCAGTGAGCTCTCAAAATCTTCATACCCTATTTTCATTCTTTTCTATTTAAGCTAAAGATCTTGACCTGCAGATTTGCCTAATATTTTTGGCTATTTTGACTATTTTTTAAACAAAAGATCTTTACCAGCAGCAATATTTTTGTCTAAAATAATTTATTAAAATTTGCAGTATGACTGTGCTTCATCAAATTCTCATGTTTCCTCAAAATCTACTCGACTGATTTCTATTATCTTTATTTTAAAAAAGTGAGATTGACAGATTAGTACAAAAATTTTGCCTAAATCAGGAATGCATTAAAATTATAATCATTTATTTAATATACCATACATGTTTTTGGAAATTCTAGCCAATTTTCTTGATTTTTTAACTAAAGTAAATGGAAATTTGATTTATAACCATATTTTGAATCCATCTCATTTCCCCATTAAATCTAGAATCTTGCTAAGTGTAGGCTTGTTTAAAATAACTTATACTGTACATTAAATCAGAAGAAAAAAATTAAGAAACCTTGGAAAGTCTTTATTTTATTTATTTATTTATTTTAGTGGGAACTTTGAACAAAAATACCAGTTAAAAATATGTTTATTATTGTATAGAAATGTGAAACAAAACTTAATATTTAATTTGGTTATATGTTTCTAGGCAAAATTAGTGGGGAAGCTGGTAATGAAGAAGAGCAGTATCAGGACCTCCTTGTGCTCATGCAGTTGCTCACTGATCTAATGTTTAAAGATTTTATTGATTTTGATAGAGCAGGTAAGTACTTCAGATGCTTATACAAAACTAACATGCCTCACATTGCTAGTGGTATTTTTCATATGTATTACACATGTATTAAAATTATTTGTTTTGAAAGAAATTTTAATCTTGCTATTAAAAGTCAGAAGTATAGTTATATTTATCTATGCATGTACCTGTTTTTGCTTTCCATACAATACATGGTAATGTATAGGGAAAGTATTGAAATCATGCCAAAAATCACAACTCAAGTTTACAGTAAATCTGCATATTTTGAGCACACTAGAAGCAAAAAAAAAATATCTTTAGCATGGCATCTGTGTGTGCATGTCTATGTATCTGTCTGTGCAATGTATGCATCCATTCTAGCTGAAAAATTAATTGACCAAATTTCACAAAATGTGGTAGATACGTCACTTCTGGATAATCCTGGTTCTGATTAGATTTTAGTATGATTCTGAAGGAAAGAACCTGCCCTTTTTTATTTTTTTTTTTAAATGACTCACAAAAATTTCCAAAATCTAAAATAAAATAATAAGTATGCTCAAATGTATCAATTAAATGTTTGTTTTATACATAATATTTGACTATGAAAAGGATAAGACCAACCCCATAACTCTAGGATTAACCACTCCAAGATTTTTTGGGGGGGATTGGGGAGGCTATGTTGCTTTTGAAATTACATCCAGTCGCCAAATGAAAAAGAAAATTAAAGTGAAATTGCAAATTCAGTGTAATTACAAGTGATTTTTCGTGTTATTTTGTACTATTAACCTCAGTTAAATGATTGAACTATGAAAAAATGAATTTGGTTTTATTAGGAAAGTCATGTGCTGCACACATCAGACTTTTTTTATTCCATCTCCTCTTACATAATCACATATAAGGACAATTGAGGTGTTTAAATGACTATACAAACATGGACAAACGCTGTGACTTTCCATAAATTTTTAGTTGCCATAATTTTTATTTTATCAAAGACAAATTCAATGTTTTTAAGTTAGATCGTTAATATGCACATCATTTAGTACATAGCTGCATATGAATCCTGTTTCTTTTATGGCATTGCTGTGGAATACTGATCTTACCACTCCACCCAAATTTACACGTCCTTCCAAGAATTTCCATGACTTTTTGTACTCTAAAAACTGCAGACACTAGATGGCATACAGCATGTTATAAAAATATAAAATTATTAACATAAAAATCAAAATGTTCACTCTGCAAGCAAATATATTGTGATGACATGCACTCTTTTCGATTGGCAGCAGCGATCTGCATGTCTCTTTTGTGCTTTTCTGTCAGAAATTTATAAAGTAATATGTTGGAGTTTTTTCTCAGCTCTATTAGGACATTATACTGCACAACAATTTATGAATATTGTATCCTTAAAAAAACAGCAATTGCCCAAACAGAAACTTCGAAGAACGCTGATGACAAAAAAATGGGTAGGTAAATAAATAAGATCTAGTACTCTTCATCAGGGTTCTCACAGTCCTTGAAAAGTGCTTGATTTTTATTTTCGTTTTCCCTTAAAGGTGCTTGAATGTGCAACAACGTTTTTGAAAATCCTAAAGTTTTTTATCTTTCTTTTTCACAATTTGACTCAAACGTATTTTTCACCAGCCATCCGATTTCACCTCAAAATTCAGCAATTCATATGCATTTGTACAATACTTCAGCTTATAGAGCTTTGTTACATTGTATTGTTGAATATCGTAAATCTGAATTTTGAAATCTGCTTAACATTAGTTCTGAAAGTAGCTCTTAAAAAAAAAAAAAAATTATATGTCCTTGAAAAGTACTTGGAATTTTTTTGATAAAAAGGAGTGGGGTCACTATTCATGCCTGCTTGAAAATTGATAAAAAGCATAGGGCTGTAAACAAAAATTTTATGGGATATGAAAAGTTGTCAAATGTTCAAAGGGATAGAAATATATTTATGTAGGTGGTATTGTTGCATTTCTATGTCAGTGATAAAATAAATTACAAAAGTATTAGAAATAGGTAGTTCTTCACTTTGTACGAAACACGGATGATATCCTTTAAGTGAATAGCCAATGAAACAAGCTGGGCTTTCCCATTTCCATAGTAACAGACAAGAATCTGGTTCTTCCTTATTTGCCTAGTGGGTCTGACCTGGTGCTATTAGTCTAGCTGGTGCTTTGAAAACTTGATTAGAAAGATTAGTTTGTGTTAACGTGTGCACACAATCAAGATTTAAAATTTTTTCTTGTACAACTTAGTTTCTTTTTTTACAGGTCAGTGTTCTGTAGCAATCGGACAATTAACTAGGCGCCCAGTTCACCAGGTACTTGATTAACCAAATTTTGAGAAATTACAATTTTAAAGTATTGAGTTGGCAAGCTGTTGGGTGCAGCTAGGTTCATTAAGACAAAAATTCTTTTAAAAGGTTTTTTTTTTTTAATAAGACAAGTGTCTTCTTCAAAGCTGTTAAACTAGTATTACTATTTATTACTTTTATATTATAAAAGCTACAGTTAAATTTTATTTATTTATTTTTAAAGTTTATAATGACCCAAGAAGGGTGTGTGGAGATAGTGGAAGTTATTTTAGTCTCAGAGTGCAAGATTTTAAATAGAAATTTAATCATGTGATTATACATTACCACACAACTGAGAAACTGAATTTGCAGGTCTCTTCAGAACTCTATAAATTTTTCAAATTTTGATACTTTTTCTTTGTAAAAATCAAGTAATTTTAACACCTTGTTGTAAACGTTTTTCAGGTGTTTGGAATAATAAAATGGTTTTCTCTTATCTAACGTACAAAATAATTTTATTTTTAGATTAAGTTTTAATGCTTTAAATTAACAGCAAACATCCCTGACATTTAATCAATTATGAAGTGAAAATTGGTAAATTTTTCTATTTTTTTTTTCTTCTTTTGTGTGTGTGGAGTAATTTAAAGAAATTCTTTGTTTGACTGGAGTGGTGTGGCTTTTCTAAGAGAAACTTTTGCAGAATAGTAGTTTTATTTTTGCTTTTAAAGTTTAGAAAAATGCTTTTCTGAAAATGAACTTTTTGCAAGAACTTTGTATGAACAGAAAGGCTATGGCATATGAAAAGTCAATTTTACAGGCGTATTGTCAGAATGCTGCAATAGCGTCTAGTGTAGCATGCATATATTAACCAATATCAACCGGTTTTGGAGGTAAATAAAAAACAACCACCTTCATGATATAAAGGCAGAACAACTGCAAAAGTAGAAATACAGATGCATTCTTGTCTTTGCTGATGCATTTAATGTCTTTTTATCCTGAAAAAGAATGCTGTTTCCAAAACTGGTTGATACTTTTAGTTAACTTTTTCTACTGTTACTTATGAAGTATTTTTATTGCAAATTAAATATAATGAAGGATATAATGAGTCTGAGGAAACCCTTTACAATATAGATTTTAAAATTTTCAGTATTGGGGGAAAAAAAGTCAAATCTGTTAAAATCACCCACTGGGTTTCATCAGTATAAGGACGGTTTTCAAAAGAAACTAGCTCTCTATAGAAATAACCTCAAAATATGGCTCATGTCTTCCTTTACACATAATTATCAGAAGCACCTAGTGAGGAAGTATTTTTATTGCAAATTAAATATAATGAAGGATATAATGAGTCTGAGGAAACCCTTAGCAATATAGATTTTAAAAGTTTCAGTATTGGGGGGGGAAAAGTCAAATCTGCTAAAATCACCCACACTCACTGGGATTCATCAGTATAAGGATGGTTTTCAAAAGTTGCTAGCTCTCTATAGAGATAACCTCAAAATATGGCTCATGTCTTCCTTTACACATAATTATCAGAAGCACCTAGTGATACATACTCAGGATTTAAAAGATATGCAGCATCTTAAGGCATTCTAATATCATTGTTAATAAAGAATTTTCTTTACTCTGTGGGGGCGGGGGGGGGGGGGGGGCGCAGATCCCCGATGGTGGGGTATAGGTTCAAACTCGGAACCTTTAAATTGCTGATCCCGCGCTATGTCATCAGGCCCAAAAGAATTCTTTGAGGCCGAGGGAATAATCTAGGATGTCTTTCGTAACAGTGAGTGACGCAATGCAGCCCCACCACAACTCCATAGAAAAATAATATAAAGGATGTCTTTGTTTTCTTTAAAAAATTATGTTTGCATTCAAATATATGAGTCTTTATAATATATCCTGGTCATTTCTAACCACTTTGTGCAAAACTGAAATTTGATTTTCATGTGTCAAGGTGAAACTGTTGGAATAAGTATTCAGAAGATATATTTTATACCATTGCAACAACCATCCAAACACAATTTCATATTTGAAGTTTGTATATACTTAGCTATAATAGATGATATAATAGATGACTTATATAGGTGAAAATATTGACCGTCATGGTTCAGAATTTGTGATAAAATATTCTTTTTCACAACTGCTGATCGAAAAGTTTTCTGAGGAAGTATTTTCATAAAAATTCAATCATCTAACATGTGTCTAATAATATTTCCTCACTTTCTGTATCAAATTTTGCTCTCAACATTAATTTTTGAGATACAGTAGAGTGTAATATTGCAATATACATTGGAAGTCCTGGCACATGAGTGTACTGTTAAGTTAACAGCTAAGTTATATCATTTTTTATACTGTTCTAATGTGCTTTTTTGAGCTAATCTAAATAGTTCTTGCAGCTTCAAGTACTTATGAAAGAAGTGTAGTTGCAGGTGAGGAACCAACTTCTTCTGCTGATGTTGTACTCTTCGGCCTGGGCATTATAATGCGTGTATTGAATTCTGAACTTCTAAATGTAAGTTACCAATATTTGATATTTTATAAACAATGTTTTCTCTCTAACTGCTGAGAAAAAGAACCTGGAAAATAAATACTTATATTAGACAAAGCATAAAATAGTTGAATAAGGTGCTAACCAGTTTCAAAAGTAAAAAAAAATCTCTTTGTCAAAAAAAATAAGACATACCGACAAGGATAGGTATTCAAACAGATGCATTTTTGCCCTCTTTGGTACTGGTGCTCTGTCTGATTTATCCTGATAGAGAGGGCTCTTGTTTGCCTTTGAAACCTATTGATACCTTTGTGATGAGCAGCTCTTTTTCCATTTCAACTGGTAATTACTCAAAAAAATATGCCCCAAATTAAATATTGAATGTTCATGAAATTTAACTATCTTCATGTCTGCGTAGAGTATGGATATGTTAAATCTGTAGATTCTAAAAATTCATCCAGGAGGTGATGGGTTAAGGGAAGAATGAAACAATCCCTATGGTTGCTACCCCCCATTGTGTTACCAGTCTAAATTGGGTAGCATTGTCCCAACCATCCAAACAGTTATCTTACACCTTTGGGTAGATCAGTCAATCTGGGTAGGAAAAAGAAAATCTAATTCAATACTTTGCATAATGTATTTACACATGCAATATTAATGGTAATATGTGCATTAATTATTTAGTTACCATACAGTGAACACCCCTCACAAATAAACATCTCAAATTGTATTCACATAGCTGCCAATTTTTCCATATTTTCCGGAAGATTTCCTATTTTTAAACAATTTTTAGGTTTTCTATCTGAAAATTTATTTTGGTACGCATTTTTGTTTATTTATTTTCTATTAAATAACACATTTGATCTATAATATCATCTGCTTACTCAAGAAGCGATAGACGATCATCTACTAACTGGATAGTTATGGCATTTGACTATAGTGATACAATTTTGTATCTTCCTTTCTCCCCAGTTTCTGATGCTTTGATCTTTTAAAGCAACCCTCAACCTATCCTATTTTTCTAACTTCTACATCTACTCATGAATGGAGTCAATACTTTTATCTCATATTTCAGCCTTCCATTCAATTTTGCTATTCGAATATATATTAAATATGGGAAACTAAAAGTTTGCTCATTAAAAATTAATAAATTGGACATAAATTATCATTATACTAATTAAAAGTTATGAATTTGCCCATATTAAATTTGAATTTTGCTAAATATCAGCTTGTTATAAGTTCTATTGTAAGTCAGGGTGAACATCTTTTAAAAAAGATGCCATACTTCATTTCTACTCACATGCATATTAATAATAGTCTTGATAAAAAAGCTCAGTATTTTCAGTGTTTTGTTTAGGTTGGTTTATCTATTTGTTTAGCTCAAATCTTGATATCAATTTTTGATCCACTTCCATTTAATGGACATACCAAGCCCATTTATTTGAAATTTTACACACATACTCATTTTTGATTTGTGATGACAATACATTTAATCAAATTTGAGTTCATCCCTTCCCCCGGAATTATGCCAAGAATGGCCCATAAAAATTCCATTGTTGTAAGATAGTTTTAAAATGTTTTCTCTTTATATATATATATATATAAAGAGAGAGAGAGAAGTGAAGCCACATATTGAACATTCTTTTAATTATTTTTTCAACAATGGAGTTATATATACATCAAAGTGAAGCTGCATATTGAACTCCTTTTAACTATCTTATAACAATGAGATTATGTAAAGTGCAGGGGGTTTTTTTGCGGGCCATTTAAAAAACAAATGTTAGTTCTATTTTTTTAGGTTCAAATATTAACCGTCAAATTTTAATAGATTAAAAATGTCCCACTGCGCTAAGCTGTGTTGAAGGCCCAGACCACACGACCAACCCAGGGGGTTTATGGTGCGCTAAGCTGTGTATTAAATTTCATATCTTTGGAATGTAGGGAGGTATGTTAAAACTGCCATCAAAGAAGTTGAATCAGACATCCAGCTCATGATTAATTCAATAAAAGATTTGATCAGATATCGGGTGAAAAATTTATTACAAAAATGCAAAAGACTAAAAAAATATAAAAGAAAAACTGTTACATGGTTTCATTAAAATGCATTAAAAGGTAAAAAATAATTTTTAGCTATCATAACATTCTTGGTCATATGGGACCCAAAATAAAATTGGAAACCCATAAAAGAGTTATATTTAGACATGAACAGAATTTTAAGGAACAATAGAAATGATATCATGGAATTGAGATGTATAAGAACAACAGATTGTTAAATCAAAATTATCAAAGAAAATTTAAATGAATTGAATGTAATCATTCTTATATGTCATTTCTATGTTATCACTTCTATTGTTCCTTAAAATTCTGTTCGTATCCGAATACAATTCTTTTATGGACTCACCATGGTTTTATTTTTAGACACATATGACCAAGAATGTTGTGGTTGCCAAATATTATTTTTTACTTTTTAATGCATTTTAGTAAAACCGTGTAATTTAAAAAGTTTTTTTATAATGTTTTATTTGTTATTTATCATTTACTGTGGTGACTAGTGGAGAATAGCTCAAAAATATGGTAATTACATTGCAATTATTTTTATTCTTACGTGAAACATAGTATAGATATTTTATTAAACATCTTAATATTTTGTAAAATATCTATATAAGAAGTGATATCATTTCTACTATCCTTGATAACTTTTCATTTAATTGTGGCCCACTTATAGGACCTTTGCTACCCACCAGTAGGCTACTGATAATATTTAAAGAAACACTATTGTAGAAATTTATAATTTAAAACCTATTATAATTCAAGACTTGCAAGTATAACCATATTTTCAATTTTATTAACATTTATAATTTTTTTTTATTGGAAATATAATTTTAAGTAAATATTTTTTTATTTGCTGTTTCATGTTTTTGATATATATTATATTATTCAGTGTACTATAACAGTTTTCATTTTTAGTTTCCAAATCTTTGTGTACAGTATTACAAGCTCATAACTTTAGTCTCTGAAATTCATGCAAGTAAAGTTATACAACTTCCAGAAGATTTATTCTCATCTCTTATGTCTTCTGTACAGTATGGACTCACTGGGTAATATTTTTATGAATACTACTATTAACTGTTCATTTTTTCTGTGCACAGTTTAAGCTGGCTCAAAAAGTGCTGTAGCAAAATTGCCAAATTTGGGAAGAAAATGTGTAGCAATATGCTAAAGAAAGTTGGCCGCTTTTGTTGCTCAGGAAATAGTAACACCAACAACTCTTTGGACATCAGTGGAAAACTCTTGGAAAATACTAACACATTTAAAAGAAAACTGTGTAATATAAATTTAGCAGCAGTGTTACTTTTTCAAGTTCACACTCTTTTCAGTTGATTTTATCATTACTTTCTTTACATTTCTTATTAATGAATTATCCATAGCAATGGCAATATGTGTATGATGAATGAGCACCGAAGGTGGCGAGCAGTCTTTAGTGTAAACTTTTCTTTCCTTCTATCTGTCTCAATGTCATCTGTGAGTTTGAAAGGTTACTCTGTTCTCGAATACACTGACACTGATGCTTTGTTTATTGTGTTGGGGGGGTGGGGGGGGGGCATAGGTATCACATCTGGCTTTAGTTTAAACTTGAATTTGAATGAGGAGTTTGTCTTAATCCCTTTAGCCTCTGTAATTTTACTGCATCAATGCCTTACAGAACATAAATGTCAACCCATCAGCGGAATCTGCTGCTCGGTTGATATTTAAACCAGCACATCCTGCCCACTCTGTGACTCCAATTGTCACCTCTGAGAGCAAAGGCTGGAGCACTAATTTTTGATGTCTCGGCTTGTAGGCCCACTGTGTGTAAGTCTTCCAGATCGCGATCAGAGCTTTTACTATTTGCTTCCTTTTGTTTCTCTGTTCGATGTAAAGAAATAATAATTTGTCAGTAAAGCAATAATATTCATTAAATTTAGAATTTTAAAATTTTCTACAAATCATAGAGCAAAGTGAAACGAAAAGAAATGCTGTATTTATACTTGTTCACGAATAATTCGATAATTTATATTAAAATGGGTGATTTAAAAGATTATAAATATTTTAAGGAAATTTATACAATATTAATTACTCAAATTCACTTTGGTAGCAAAGATGAATGGATTCCATTCAGTTAGTCAGTGCTGTTTTAATAAAAGTTTGAAAAAGAACCCTGTGTATTTATTACTTAATCAGGCATTTTATTTAAATAATTTTTCAGTACATTCACTACAGCTAAAGTATGCTGAAATTAAAATGATTACTGAATACTATATTTTTCTTTGCATATCATAAAAAATAAATTCGGAATTTAACTTTCAATATGCTTATTTATTTATTTGTTTTTTGTTGTTGTTGTAAATTGTAAAATGATTTAGAATTAAGATAAAATACTAATTGAATGTCATTCATTAACCTATGCACTATTATTTGTAGAAGTTCAGGTTTTCTAATGTAGCACATCTTATATTCCTTTTTTTACTACCACACATTAACAAATTGTAAACAATTTGTGTAATTATAGAGTTTAAAATACCTCAGGGACTTTGCATATTTAATAAAACAGTATTATAGAACTTTTTGGCATTAATATTTCATTTACAATTCCATTGAATTGAAAATGTTAGAAAGATTAAATTAGCTTTGGATTATTAAAATAACATTAACTAATATAATGAAATATGCAATAGTAACTTGAAGTTGTATGTTGGTTACTCTATTTTTTTCCAAGTAATTTTAACAGTTTTCAGTAACATAACAGTTTTTTCGCTACATTAAAAAAATATGCACAACCTAAACACAAATGACTTCTTAGCCCATTCTTTTAAAATTTCAGCATGCCATAGCAAATAATAAAAAATATACATGCAATATATTAAGATACTAAATCTTTTACATGCAATTACTTACTTGTCAAACGGTTAAAAATATGTTATTTGATGTATGAAATATTACATTTTACATTATTATTTCACTTTCATGACTTTAGTGTAGCATTTTTATTGCTGTGATTTCTTACTATTGACAATATCTTAAAAAGACAATGAAACTTTTTTATCTATATAAATAAAATTAAAAATACATCTATCTGTCTGTTTGGCTGTGTGTTTATCTATCTCATCATCACAGTAGAATGGCTACATCGAATTTCATAAAATTTTGTAGGTTGCCTTGAAATAGCCCCACTTAAAATATAGTCCATGTTTCGAGTTTCTAGGACCAGAGATTGTCGAGATATGAATAAAAATCCCACAATTAAACCTTCCATAGAAATAGTATTATGCAGATGATATATTTTCTGCAAATTTATTAAGAAAATTATATCATGATGCTTAGCAATGCAATTAAATCAAATGTGTTTATTAAATTAAGCAGACGATTATTATTATATTTTTTCCGATTTAAATAATAAAGAAATTGGTATAAAGGAAAATTTTATAAATGATCGGAATTTCATCTTTAGCTAGATTACATCAATTACAGCTTTCGGGTTTAAATATTACTGGAATTAATAACATTTTCAATTTAATACCTCATATGTTTTATTTTGGCAAAAACCGGCTTCTCTCAGAGGTGACGCTCCAATGCAGTTATGAAGGCTGACCATCTTAAATATTGTGAAAAATTATCTGTTATTGCTAAGACCACCTTTCCTACCAAATGATCTGCAAACATCTGTCTCTACTGGATATTAACTCTTTTTCAATTCGATTTTTTTTTAATTATTATTATTATGAAAAAAGCTCTAAATTTATTATCAGTAAAAAAACAGTGAGCTTTACCCTCATAGAACAAGCATATCCAAAGGGTTGACAAAAACTGATAGCATCAATTGATAGCCGGATAATTTTTGACTGAAAAAATTTAATTGGAGTATGTTTCACAAATAGCTTGATCGTACAGTAAGGACCAAGATGAGTGTAAAAATTTATATACTGAATTAAAGAGAGATGATAAGCATATTGAAATATTCTTTTCCCCCCAACACTGAGCGTATATTGATATTATAATTTGTGATTAATAAAAGTTGATTAATTGTTGAAAAAAATAGATAGCCTCTTAACAGAAAGGAGAAAAATTAATTCTTATATTATTATAAGAATTTTTAAAATAATGGGGAAAAGGAACTGTAGGGAATAGTTGGAATCCAACAAATTGATCAGTACCAAAATACAAGTATTTTTTTTTTATATCAATTCCAGTATTAAAATATAAACACATTTTGGCCAGTATTCTGATTTTCGAAGCCTTGGTGCCTCTGCTAGTTGATATATGTGAATTATATACCATATTTCCAGTCTCAACAGAATAATTGATAGAGAAAAAGTAATTCTTGCATTAAGAATTTGAAAAATAATGGGAAAGAAAACTGTAAGGTAACTAATCAGTATCGAAATACAAATGTTTTTTTATCTATACCAGTAGTAAAATATAAACAAATTTTGGCTGGGATTCTGATTTTCGAAGCCTGGGTGCCTCTGCTTATTGATATATATGAATTATATATATTATGGAAAATTCTGAAATGAATGAAAGTCTACTCTCTGTTGTAGCTACACATCTGAGATCACAGCACTATGCCTTGATTTTCTCTCTTCTCTTGGAAGCTATTTATATCGTACTAACCAGCAGCAATCCCCAGCCTTTGCAGCTCTGGAACCTTTTGTTAAGGTAAGCAATTTAGTTTCAATACAGTTATTTAACTTTTAGTGTATTGTATTAGTTTTGTACAAACTTTTAAAGCACATTGTGATTAGAAAATGTCAACATATAATGCTTCTGAGTGTAACCTGATAGCAGAAGATGGGAATAATTTTTGTTTCATGAATTATTCATGACACTCTCTGAATCAGAAAGTATGTAAACATTTGTCATTCACTCAGATTTTTAGAAGTTACCTTCATGTGTGCCCATAGAGGTTTTTCAGGGGGAAATGCAAACTCAAAGGGAAGATGTACAACATTGACTATTTTAATGCCTACCTTTATGACCTTGAACATCCGGGGGGGGGGGGGGGGGCAAGTGCCCTCTCATATGGGTGTGCATTACCTTGACTTATCCATTCAAATATAAAATAATACAAATCAAATAAGGAAAATTTGAGTAATGTTTTTTTATAATCTTATTTAAATTTTAACTCTAAATAACTAGAATTTTTAAGGAAGCATTAACAATAGAAATACACAAAGATTAAAATAACGTAGATTTTCCTATGACCTTTTTTTTGTTTACAGTATTTTCTTGGCTTTGATAACATTTATAAAAGAAAATAAATATTTGTTCATGCTATATTTTTCTCTCTTTTATCTTCAAAAGCTTCAGACTCATGATTTTGAAACAGTAAGCTAACTAGGTAACTATTGGCTATATTTATAGGTCAACTATTGACTAAAAAAAGGTAAAATCTTAGTTAAAAATACAGCATAAATTAAATTAGTGTAACAGTATTAATTGGTTTAAGAGGGAAAACATCCTCCTTCAGGATACAAAAACAGAGCAATCACTCCAACAAAAGTAAGTAAGCAACTCTCCTTTGTTGGCGTGGTTGCTTTGTATTTGTATCCTGAAGAAGGAAACTGTTTTTTGCCCTCCAAAATTTATTGATACACCATTTCTAATTTCTTTTAATGTGAATAACATTAATGGTTGGGGTAACTCTAGCTAAAAACTGAGATTTGCAGAAAATGTGTAAACACTTTGGAGGACCCTTATATCATCGAACCTAATAGTTAAAAATGTGAAAATACTTGTTTTGTTAAAAATATGGTTCTATTTATGAATACATAAATATAATTTTAATATTTTGACTTTTTTTAACTAAACGTTTCACCTCATTTTGCCTACTTTCGCTTGAAATAGCTTCTAAACTCAGGGAATTTTGTTTTTAAGTTTCTGTAGCCACCCTGGAGAGTTTTAGGATTACAGTCCCATTGCATATAACAACATCTATGAAATATGTTTATTATGCATTTGTGAGTATGGAGTAATAAATATCTTTAATGCCAACAAAAAACTTGCTGGTTTTGAAAATGTGGTTTAT
The DNA here is from genome assembly GCA_951213105.1 of Amaurobius ferox. Taxonomy (NCBI): domain Eukaryota; kingdom Metazoa; phylum Arthropoda; class Arachnida; order Araneae; family Amaurobiidae; genus Amaurobius; species Amaurobius ferox. The sequence goes on along the minus strand of OX578139.1, from coordinate 21,926,527 downwards.
AAAATTTTGTTCATATATTACAAGCTGTCTTGCTGCCATTGCATATATCAGCTATTTCATGCTCTCCAGTCCATGGATGCTATTATTAAAACTTTTAATCATCTGAGTAAATATTATTATTCCTTCCATTATGCAACATATATTCTATAGAGGTGGTAATTGATTAAAAATTTTAATTGATTAATCAAAATATTTTAATCAATGAATCGACCCATTAATCAGATTTTTAATCGGTCACTTAAAAATATTAACTAAAGCATTTTGATTAAACACATGCATGTATTTTCATAAAAAAAATTACTCAAATATAACCATTATTAAAGTAAAAAAAAATCATATTTTTATAAATAAGTATAAATACCTTCAAAAGTTCATTGATAGGTGAAATAAATAATTTTATATTATATGCATATGTTGTAGTAAAGTTTAATGAACTAAAATGCAATTAACCAAAAAAATTTTAACATTAATGAATAAAATAAAAATTAAACTTGTATGTATATAAGTTTTAAAATAAGACATGATTATTTTCACAGCATGTGAATATGATTTTATCTTTTGTTTTACATAGGTTGTATTGGACATGCTATTGCAGCAACCCATCGAAGATGATGTAATTCATGTTGCTAGTAACACTGTGCATATGCTTATTTGTTGTTTTCAGGTATGTATATTTCATTTGAAGTTTATTTTTCTGTTTACTAGATTTAATGTTTTTATTTTATTTGCATATTAACATATTTATTAAAAAATCTGAAGTGTAAGACACCATTCCACTTTCTCACATATTCATCTTACATAATCAGTTTTTCTTCCTATCTGTCTGTGTCTCATCTATAGTGAAAAATTGAAGCTTCGGGCAGTGTCAAAATTCATTGCAGAAGTACTTTTAAGTCCCCCGGGCGATGTGGTTTAGCGAGATATTTTAAAAATCTGTATTAGTTTTAAAGTTATAAACATTTAAAGCTAATTTCCATAGAGTTTTCAGCTTCAGAATGGGTTACATTTGGGGCAGATGATTTCTCAATTTAAAAAATACAAGAGCAGGTATTTTGATTAAAGAGCATAACATTTTGTCTAAGCAAAACAGTGGTTGTTTCCAAACAAAGTGAATTTCCTTTATCAGTTTTCTAGCTTTGCGAATTATAAACATTTTGTATTAATTTTCTGAAGTTGGTCTTATATATTATCATTATGAGTATTGTGCTAAAAAAAACTGCAAAATTTTTATAGAACTCACTGAGATAGCACTTACATTATTTCTTTAATTTAATTTTGCTGTTTTTTATCTGCAGTTTCTTATATTTCAGCTCCTGTTGATCTGATTAACATGTGATTTTCACTGACATACGGGTGCTTATTAATATTGGCCACATTGGTGGTGGTGGGGGGTGGGGGGGTAAGCACTTGAGCATTGGTCCAAAAATTGGGTTTATTTTCTTTATTGCAGCTTTCAAGTTTTTTCATTAAGCTTATTTAAGGCATATAATATAAGCTTATTTAAGGCACATTGTTCAATTGACATGGTTGTGCATGGGAATGATTTTGATTGAAAACCTGTAATTTGGAAATTGAATAGTGCTATCTGTATCTGTATTATTTATGTGGCGTGTGCTTATTTAAGGTCAAGACAGCGCTTGGTAATTCATTCTAGAATAACATGTTATATTTCAAATGTTGAGCAGAAACTATGCAGGGAAAAAATTTCCAAAACTAAATGAACCTCAAATTTTTTTCCCCCCATAAATTAATGTGAAAAGTTAAGCCTGTGAAAGACAGAGAAATGTCCTTTAATTTACACAGGGTGGTGACAGAACCGGGAAATCAGGAAATTCTCAGGGGAAAATGATTTTCTGGAAATATCAGGGAAAACTTAGGGAATTTTGTTTCGCGAAGTCGTCGATCTTCAAATCCCTGCGAAAACATCTGACCAGGAATTTTCCTTTATCTTTGTCTCTCCACGAAACTGCCCTCGTTATGTGAAAGTGTTAAACTTTATATTCTGATTGACTGTTGATCAGATGACATCATAAAGCTTAATATTCCCACTTGCCACATGGCGATTAAACTTGAAAAACTGGTGATTAACGAAATCCTGTTTACCAAGCAAACTGTGATAGCTATTCTCCTTGAAACAATTCCATCTGTAGAGTGAGAAAAATCTGTTAACAATCGCTACGATACTGCTACGGTTCTCCCATGTGATTTGCGACATTCTTGGGGCGTAGCATCTTTACTGTGCTCTCTACAATGAGCTAAAGTTTCCTCATTTTTACATTTGACTCGAATTTAAAAGGATTCCCGAAAGTGAATACACGAACGAAATTAAAATCACTCGCTAAAATAAAAATGGTGCGTGGAACTCGTCCCCGCTATTTCCTGCTTGTGAATTTGTTTATTGGTTAAATATTCATTATAGCATATTTTTCACAATGAAAAATTAAAAGAATTAAGCTATATGAAGGAGTTTCAGGAATATGCTGGCGCTTGGGACCGGCGCGAGCGCATTAAATCTGGGCGCCCGGCCCGAATAAAGGATATCAACCTTGGAGATGGGGGTATGATTTTCTGAGCTGAATTGCCGATATTGCAATGTTATGTATTGTTCTACTTTAACCTAAATATGAACGGTCTATAAACGACTATACGGAAATTATGAATGTGTGTAGCATTGGCTAAAATAGCTCGTTTGAAGTATACTATCCCGGACATACTTCATATTAATTTTAAAGCTAGATCGATAGAACTTCATAATTTTTAAAATCTCGATGTACAACAGTTTTTCGCTAGGAGAATTTTCAAATTTCCTTTTACAGATTATACCCTGTTTTAAGTTATTAATCTCTCATCGACGATGTATAAAAACAACAATGTATGGATTCCTAAGATGTTTGCTTAGTTGTATTTTCAGAAGTGCTAACTGTCAACAATTATTATAAATTCAAAGTTAAATCGGTTCCATTTTCAACTTACCTGGAGCCAGGGGCAGTTCACGCCCCTTTCCCCATTGATCGGAAAATTCGGGTGTTGCAATAAAACGGCATGTTTCTAGCGATATAAAGCGCTATTTTTTAAATTCAAAACGTCGAAATATTTTTAAAAAATGAAATTTCTTCAAAAGGATAAAGAATTTAATTCTTATGAAATAAACATATTGGGGAAATTTTAAAATGAGCATTCGTAATGTCCAATAATATAACTGGAAAAAAGACTGAAATATCGTGATCGTGATTTATTAAAATTCACCAAAAATCATTGGTAAAACCCTCTAAATTAAAGAAAAATTTGTGGACAGGCTTCTTAAAAATAAAAGAAGAATAAATAATAGTGAATGCTTCATAAACTTGGAAAAGTGAAAAATAAAAAGATCAAGATGAGGAAAATTAATTTAAAATTGCCTCAAAATGTATTTGAATGCTTCATGATAAATGAATTTTTTTATGATGTATTGGAAAACAAATATTATAAAACACCTGAAAAGTCCTATAATGAAAATCATTAGCAAGATTAAAAAAAATTAGTGAATATAAATGTTTAAAATATTTAAACAATAGATAAATGAAAAATTTTAATTTGAAAAACCTTTAAGAAATAGAAAAAATGGTAATAGTGACACTGACTTATAGAAAAGAATTAGCTTTAAAAAAGAAAAAAAAAACTTGAAAATTTATTAAATGTTAAAAATGAGAAGATAGCAATAATAAATGCATGTTAACAATAATACTCATTAATAAATTAATATAAATTCATTAATAAATTAATATAAATAAATATTTCTGTGAATTTGTCTTTGTTACTATCAAGTAATAATAATAAAATTTGTATTTTACCAATATCTTAAATCTTCCCCAATTTTTAAAATCCTTTTCCGTCTCAACATCTAAATAATGGATTATATAAAAGTAGATCCACTAAAGGGAGATGTCTTGCCGACATATAGATTGTATAAAAGTAGATCCTCTAAAGAGTTTTCTTGCCAACAGACGTATAGTAATACCTTGATAAAGTACTCATCAGCTCAAGACAGGAGAAGAATTGGTTGTTTGACTTCTGTCTACTGTACAATAAATCTATTATAAATAAGTACTAAGTAATAAGAGCAAATTTCTAAATTATTTTAAAACATACTTAAACACAATTTTGCATAACATTAAGCAACTTGAAAAAACCATCGCATGATGTAATGTAAAAACACATTGAAATTACTAAATTATTTTTACTCGCTTTGCCTCTTTATGAGAAATACACATTCAATGTTTTCTGCTTCAAAGTTGAGGCTTTTTTTTTGTGTGTGTGTGTGTGTTGCTTATCTTATACAATATATATAAATGTTTTATATTTATCTTTTATATTCATTTATATGTCTGTCAGTTTTTAGTTAGTCAAGTTTATGAGTATGGTTGGGAAATTCTTATGCAAACAGATGATTGAAGAAAATCAGGAAATTTCATGAAAAATACTCTGGAAATCAGGGAATTTTGTTTTTAAGCTTCTGTAGCCACCCTGTTACAGTATTTGTATAGGGTGTTTACAGTATTTGTATATAATATATATAAAAATATATATACATATATATGTATTTGTGTGTTTATAAAATACTAACCTTTTTAAAAATAATCAAAGAGTTCAAATATAATATACTAAGCATGTATAACTAGTTTTATAGAATCAAATGAAATGTTAAATGGATTATTTTGGCAAGCAATATTGTTTAAAACGCTATTGGAATTTTGGTGTATTTTATATTATGTTAAATCAAGCTTGCATGCAAATCTTTTAATCTTTTTCAGTCAAGATACAAAGAACTGGTAGAAGAGCTTATCCATAGTCAGTCTGATCCTGCCACGGCACAAAGACTCCTTTCCGCATTCAGTGCCCTATCAGAAAACATGATATTCACATTAGATCGAATCAGCCGCATCAAATTTAGAGAGGACTTTGAAAGATTCGTCACAGATGTTAGAGGTTTTCTCTTTGTTAAATAGTTTTCCATGGCTGTATAGATCTGTTTTGCAAACAGGCAGAAACTCAGCTTTTCATTTGAGACTGTTACATTTCCAGATAAACTGCTATAACTGGATCACAGTCCAAATATACACTGTTTGCAGTTTTGTGATATATTACAGTAAATTTGACTAGATTTATTTTATTATATTTTTAATATTGTGCTGTAGCATTTGTAGTTTTTATTTTTTAAATGCAATATTTCTGGCATATTTTTATTAGAATCTAAAACTCAAATACCCATGCAACTCAGCTTTTGTATAAATGTATTTTAATTTATGAAAACTTCAATATTATTTGGCAAACCATTTTATATAAGAATGCATTCCATGTAATACTGTGTTATCTTTGCTCTTTTAAATGCTGCTTTTCAATTGATTCCTATGCAGCTTTTAAAGGATAATTTATGTTATATTTCCAGACTCGGATTTTTATCCTTCCATATTTGATTACACCAACACTGCCTTGTAAAGGCAAAATGACGAATCTTGAAAAATATCATTATAAAATAAGAGGTGATAAAGTTTTTTCAAATAGAACAATGCTATGAGAATAATTTTATTTGCATTCTTGTATCTGTTTTTTTTTTTTATTTAGATACACCTTTTAAAATAATCAACAGCGGCTCCAGTCCTGTGGAGCCAAAATGGTTTTATGTGAATAACATTTTGTAAAATAATACTCCAGTAAAGTTCACATAGTTTATTCCATTTTTTTTTTTTTTTTTCAGACACATTTGTTTTGTTTAACTCCGGTAAAGTTCAAATGGTTGATTCGATTTTTTTTTTTTTTTTTTTTTTTTTTTTAACTTCTCTAAAGTTCAAATTTCATCTGGATACTCCAGCTGTAGGCTTCATGTCAAAATATTCAATTATTTTACTAACTTGCTTTGCGACATATAAATTAAATTCATGCAATCATACCTTCAATCATTTTGCATTCAAATTAATCTATAAACATGCCTGGCAGCGCTTATATACATTCTTGAATATGGACATTTCCATCTCTCCTGTTCAAACTTTGCCAATTCTTTTTCACAAGCCTAAACATATAACGCAGTGAATTAAATGGGGACGTACTTTAGTTCTATAACCTGTGTATGGCTGAGACTTGTTTAAAAATACAGTGTGCTTAAGTAATAAAAAATTGTTTTAAAATTGATATGTGGCAATTATGTTTCTAAATTTTACTTTTGATAGTAATTTTAAGATTATATATCTGGCTTAGGAAAGCTAGTAAAGTTAAAATGGCCAAAATTGTCTTTATTATTAATTTTTTTTTAATTATCTATAATTTCTTGTTTAAAATGATATATTACTTTTGAGGATATGATAAGTGAAATCAGGGTTAGAAATTAGGAGCAGAAAGTCAGATATCAGTGGTGCCTAACCATTTTTCCTCAATTCCCAAAAATGTTTTACTTTGATGCAATTTTGAAATTATTTATTTTGTTTATGTTATGCATCACAAAATAAATCGCCTTTTATTTACAACCTCACCTTTGACCCACAGTGTAGACACATGCAATCCCTGAAATACTTTGGTTAATTTGTTATAAGAAAGAATAAACAGTTAATCAGTTGGAATGCATTATACATGCATAAAAGTAAAGCCTCAAAAATGTCAACTGAACTAGAATCCTGATCGTTGAAATGAAATTTATAGGTGCAATGACTGATGATTCCTTCACAATCACTTGTTGGTACTCTCTCTACTGTTTCACTTCATCATTTTCTTCGTCTGTTGCTGCTTTTACATCTGCTGCAATCTCTTCATCCATTGAAGTGCAGCATCCTTAAAAAAAAGTGTTACTTCTAAGAGATCTTTGAAATGTCAAGATTTTGTTTCATTTTTATAACCATTAACTGTTCCCAAGTTACACTATATTCATCTTGATCTTCAACTATATTTAAATCAGCAATCTGCTTCTGTTCCTCATTATTACGCTTTTCTCCAAATCCTGCTTTGATGAAATAATATTTTATTATAATATTTATCCAAGAGTCTGTATTTTCAAGATAGCAAAGATTTTTTAAAAATGCTTCGAGATACTTATAGAAAATGCATTGATTTAATGCCAATAGGGAAGGGTGGAAAATGTTTTTTTTTAAGATATTGATGTTCAAAGAAGAATATGAGCATCATACACCCTCCTGTGTGACTATAAAAATAATGTTAAATAATACTGTGGGCACCAATCTATATTTGCTAAACCCTTCCCCCTTTCAGCAACCTGCAAGTTCATTTTCATAATCCTCTCCCCAAAAGAACAATTTGGGTTCCAGCTAATAGTTCAAGTACCACATTGTAAAAACTCTTATCTCATACTTTTCGAGTTATATTCCTTTCTTTATGAACATGGTTTCTACTTCTTTTCACCAGAGTGTTCACATATACACTATATTCTTGTTTTCAACTCTGCCCTTATGAAGGCTTATTATTCATATACTTTCTGGGTTGTGGATATGTCTCTGATGTGTCAGATGATTGGATGAGTCCCCTTAAACCATACTTTCATTCCTACTTCTAAATCCAGTCAAGAAGCCTACATTAAGTCAGATTTAGTTTTCCTTTATTTTATTTTTTTAATTCAGTTTTCCTATTTGCATAGCTGCTAATTCTCAAATTTCCACACATTTCCCGAAAACATGAAAATGTCCTGAATTTTAGAAGATTTCGACCAAATTCCTTTATTTACGGAAGTTTAGAAAAATAATCCTTGCAATTTGTGAAATAATCCCCACAAGATCTGATATAAAAAATCCTTTTAAAGGCAGTTTTCAATTGACTAGAAGTTGAAATGCATATAGTGATGTCATACAAACTGAAGCTTGGTAGAAATATGCTGTGAATTCTGAGTATCAATTTATACCTATAACTGGATAGACACCATACTGTACAATGAAGCTACTGTGCAATGCAATGCTACTTGGGCATACCTTGTGTGAAGACCCAGATCGTCTAACTCTTCCGAGGACATTGGATGTACCTTGTGTAAAATCTACATAGAAATGGGCATGTTCAATTCTTTATCAGAAAGATGCTGTCCAGCGATAGGCTCAGATATTGAACATTACTGTGTCTATCCAGTTATAGTTGTACATTGATGATGCTGAGAAGAGTGTTTAATTATAATCTGGCAGAAATTTCAACTATTGACAACACTAGTGTTTCCCCTAGGCATTTTCAGGAGGATGCAGCACCCTGCCCATTTTTTTACAAAGGTAAATGCGCCCTGCCCCTACCTTTTTTTTAATAGCGTTAAATGTGCCCTGCCCCCTACCTTTTTTTAATAGCTGTAAATGCCCCCTGCCCCCTTTTGGTTAAAAAGAAAACTCAGGACTCCGCCAAAATTTCCGTCCTTCTTTCCTCTATTGATACATAGGAGCATGACTCATTATTTTCTGGTTCCCGGACTATCTTTTCTGGATTCTTCACGAGGAAGAAACACCCACTGACCCCTTTCCCCTTCGTACCCATTAGACTGTTTCAAACTTAATGGGCAAAAAAAAAGTGTGGCAGTGACTCACAGGAGAGTTTTGAAGTGCAGAGAAATTCAGAGCGTGCGATTGCATAATTACTTCTGCATCATTTTAGGATGGATTGTCTCACAGGGAAAAAATAACTTTTAGACATTTTTTTTTAGATTCCGCATATAAGTTGCCCCCCCCCCCCCCTCCCACACACACACACACACACACTTTGAAATATTTCTTTTTTTCACAAATTTCTTGAATTATATGCGAGTATATACTGTAGTATTTGTGCATGTAATGTGACCTATATTTTGATTTGATTTTAACCACTGATTTTGCTGCTAGAATCTGCATAGGCTATATTCATAAAAGATTTAACAAAATAAATTTTAGTTATTTTGTAAAATTTGGAACTAGTTTATTAAATATATATTATAAAGAGCTAAATTCAATAACCTAGGCTGTGATTTCCCCCCCCCCCCCCCCCCCCCCCCGTTCATTATAAAATGCCCCTTTCATTCAGCTACAGTGCCCTCTGTGAATGAGCACCCTGCCCTTTTTTTATCTAGGGGAAACACTAATCACTTTCTCTTGCATTTAAGAATATGCAGATGTTTGTTTTTTTATTGTTGTTGTTGTTATTATTGACTACGTATGTGTTTTGCTGCTTTCTCTGTTCATGTATGTCATATATTGTGTTTTTAATTTGAACCTGAAGATTGTTTATTTATTTATTTATGAGTTGTGTAATTGTAAATCATTAAAGGATGGATTCTATAAAACCCAAGAAATATCGAGTTTTGAAAAAAACTCTTCATAGGGAGTTAATGTAAATTGACAGCAGACTGTACAGTTTCTTGCAATCAGTTGTTAACAAAGTTCATCATCTCCTGAAAAAACTGTAGCTAAGAAATCCGGCTTATTTTATAATTTTGTGTAAAACTAACTGGATTATAACTTGAGCTTTTAAACTTTCTTTTTAATCTTTGTGATCTGCCTTTTTTTTTTCCCTTGTAGTAATGCTTTGTTAATTCTACTCCCTTTGCTCGAAATACTTGCTCCAAAACAGAGTTCTTTTGTCTTTGGAAAATTGTTCTTATTCTGCTGTAAAATTTAAGATTCACTGTCATCAATAAAGACTGGTGACAAAAATTTTTACTAAAAAATCAAAATCTATTTCCAGAGCGCCTTTTTTTTTGTGTGTGTGTTAGAATTAGTGTTAATATTTTGTGTTAAAATTGGAATTAGTTTGTGTATTTTTAGTATTAACAAATTATAATTATTTTAAGTGTTAGAATGTTTCAACAAGTCCTTATTAAAAACAGAGATTGTGTTTTATTTAATTTATATTTTTGTTTTTTAATTTGTACATTTATTTTTATATTTATGAAATATTAATGAATTCAAGGTAGAAAACAGAATGTAGTTTTGCATACATTTTTTTGCAATGGACTGCTCCCAAAAATGCTTCAGATCCTTTTGTTGTACTATTCAAGCATATAAAAAATGAAGATGATCTGACTACAAGTTTCTTTGTTATATATTTTAAATTTGGTTCACAATAGCAATTTTTAATTGGTAATTTGCTTGACTTTGTTTACTATCCTTAATCTCCATGCATGTGATAATTTATTTGATGATAGACTTTTTCATGCATTCTATACTTTATTACTTTAGATTTAATTAAATCCAAAGTGGTAAAGTTTCAATTATTTTCAATAATTTTTAATTCAAATCAATTACTTTCAATAACTTTTTAATAATTACTAGCAAAAGTTTCAATTACTTTTAATTAAATCAATTTGGTAAAAAAAATTTTTTAATGTTTTAAGTACTAAATCTATGATAAATTGATATAAAAGAAAAAAATTGTAACATACCATTTCTGGCAATTCACCTCTTTGCATCAAAGAAATTTTGACTTTTTTAAGCTTCTACCACAAAATACATATGTGGGGAGTATTTTTCTCATAAAGTCATGACTAGCTAGAGACTTTATATTTCCTTTATACGCACAATTGTCTTTATCTTTTCTAGTTCCTTTTTAAACCCTTGCTTTAACTTAAATTTACTTTGAACTGCAAATTTCCACCTGTTTGGATTGTGATTCACAATAATTTTTCCATCTATGTCTGTGTGCTGTTAAAATAATCAAGCAGTGTTTTTGTACAGAAGTTTTATAAGGTATTTTTACTTCAAGATCATTGTAAAATAAAATCATCTATTTCTATTTGTTCTTTCTTTTTGCTCCACTACACAAAAATACAAGTGTTAATATGTTTACTAAAAATTCATACATAAGTGCAAAAGTACTTAGTGTTGCCACATTAAATGGAAAAACATGAAGTTGTTAGAAAATTGGCTCCCAAATGTCAGATATCTTGAGAAATACATATAACCTAGAAAAGTCAGAAACTCGTTCAATTTTAGATAGCATTTCTATACATATTACTTTGCTTATATACATAAGGATGTATAAGGAAAGTATTGTGAGAGAGTCGAAAATTCGAATTCGAGTTTTTGATCGGAGAGCACATTTCAGGCATCCCTGAACACCAATCAAATGTTTTTGAGATGTGTACATGTCAGTCAGTCTGTGGAAATAATATCGCCCAAACAAATGAAGCGATTGGAATGAAATTTGGTACAAAAATTGCAATCCGTGAATACTAGAAGCCTATTGTTTTTAAATGTAATTGAATGTCCAGAACCCCCTTAAATTTTTGAGTGAAATTTTGAAAAAATCAAAACCTTTAATAAAGTTATATAAATAGTCATTTCTTGTGTAATTTTCCCATTAGAAAATGATTGACATAAACTTAAGAACTCTAGAATGAACTGTAATTGGGATATCCCAAATTTTTCAAAATGTTGTATGAAATAGAAAAAATATTAACTACTATGAAATTTCACTTGTAATATCATACGATTCATTTGGTGACATCATTCTCATGAATCTAGCTTGTTCTATTCATGAGAAAAGATACTTTGAGTAATACTTTTGTATTTCAATGCCAGTAGTCTGCTATAGAATAACTTATTTCTCCATTCATAACGCTTGGCATGATTTTGCGACGAATTTGTGGAATGTCGCCAACTTAGCGACTTTTTTGCATGTTGCCAAATTAACGAAAATCTCATCAAATCAGAATGACGCTAAATCAATGAAAATGATGACTCATTGACGAAAATTCAATATCTTGGAAAGAATATAAGTATCTACTATAAGAATAACCTATTTTTTTTAACTGTAAAAGTAGTAAATTCATTGCATTATATAAGGAAAGTCATGTGCTGCCCACTTCAGATATTTTGCTCAAGGAACCATATAAAACTTGCCTATGGTTCCCCCCTATTTTATATGAAGAAAATATCCACCGGACAAAAGGTTATATGAAAGAATTTTACATTCAATTTTAACAAACTTTCAAATTGGAAATATGCGTCTAAAACCAACTACCAAAGCTTGAAAAGTGAAGGCAACTATTCTGAAACTCTATACTATAGGATCGGATATATCCTATTATATTCAAAATTGTCTTACCCAAAACTTCTAGCAAAATTTTTATCAATTTGCTTTTTCTCAACTACAAACAATACTTTGCTACTGCAAGTTTTCATCTCTTTCAAATAAACTAAAATGACACATTTTAACGAATTTTTAAAAATATATATACTTTTCATGTACTTTAAACCTTTCCAATTATTTATTATGATATACTAAAATTGATGTACCATCCAACGTTCTAACAGCAGCTCCTAAAGATATCACTGACTATTCCAGACAAAAAAAAATTTCATAAACCCATCCATTGATTAATTATTAAAAAAAATTTCAATCCTAACGTCGTAGATTTTTTTTAATGAACCGAACGCATCTCGGACCCTAATGTCAAAGCTGTTTTATCCATAGAGCATGGACACATGATGTCACACAAATAATTTTGCCCTTTCGTTTTTAAACAAAATACTTGTATGTTTAACAGTATGAAAATTTTCATTATTTCTGTATTAAAAATGGTTATTATGGAAATTTATAATCGTTTAGACCCCTAATTTTAGTAGGATATATCTAAATTTATCTTCTTTTAATGACATTTTTAATTTACCGTAAAATAAATTATTCACTTTGAATAAAATATATATACGAGTTTGTTTGTTTTTTTTTAATTTGTTGTATACCCTTATGTGCTAGTCTACAGAACGCTACTACATGTTTTTAATAATTCCGGTTAGTTACAGCAATTTGAAAATGACCAGCTTAACTACTTTTCAGATATTAGCATTCCTCTATCTGTTAATGCTAACTAACAACTTTGTGCATTCGTTTCAATTGTGGGAAGGAGAAAGCGTATGGGGACACCAGTGGCGGCATGTGGAGGGGGGGGGGGGCGCTTATCTATGCATTTAAGCCTACATATGTGTTTTATGTATAGCGAGGGGTGTATTATTAAGATAAGTAAAATAACATATCTTCCACCTGCTCACTCGTTCATAACATTCCTGGACACAGACGCACCCTCCTGGTGAAAATATTACATAGTCCTAATTTACATTAAAGTAAACTTGGTCCTGGAAGCTGTAAGAAAATATGTATATTCTGGTGATACGTACAGATGGTTCAGAGATTATAACTGCTAGTAAAATCAAAGTAGGTGAATTGGAAGGCGAGATAGAAAACTGGGGAAGGGCTTACTGAAGTAAAAGTTACACTCAAGGATTTGTCACGTTAAAGATGTATATCCAGGTGACATGTAAAACTGGTACAGAGACTATAGCTACTAACAGAACCAAAATCGCTCAATTAGGAAACAAGATATAAAATTTTTGGGAGCTAGTTAAGCTAAAAATTACGCCCAAAGGGTTGACACAAAATATGCATATTCAGATGACACGTACAGATCGTGCAGAGACTATGCCATCATCAGAATCAAAATCTCTGAATTAGAAGCCGAGATAAGAAATATGGGGTGCTACCTCAATTAAAATATACGGCCACTGGGTATATAAGCAATGTAATCGCCAGCGGGGGCTAAAATTTCCAGAAAAATAACATCAGATAAAAGGATCATGTTGGAAATTTAATTTTAAAGTGCTTTAATAAATATTTAGATATTCTTTAATTTTTAGGTATTTTTTAATATTAAATAGTTGAAAAGTAAGACAGCAGGGTAGGTCAAGTGGACCCTTAAACTGAGTGTCCCATTTGACTCACCATGGACAGAAACCCCTATAGAATATAATAAATAACCCCCACTTATTCAACTCACTTATTGAAAGAAAAAAAACATCTATCGAAGATTTTTTAAATTTAAATTTTCTAAATCTAATGCGATTTCGCCATGAACGAAAACTGAAAGAACTAGGTTAATAGATTAAAAAGAGTAATTGGTTTTCAAATGTTTATTTAAACTTCCAAATTTATTCATAAAGAAGACAAAGGGAGCCAAATTAGCGATCTGAGCCAATTTCAGAGGTATCTCCTCATGTTTTACTGCTCTTCTATTTCTCGTTGGCGAAAGACACTTTCAAAACGCGACACATAACAAGTACTGAAACTGCAATGTCTGTTTTTATTTCACGCCAATACCTAATGTTCCCATACCATTCGTTCGCTCAGGACAAGCCGGTAAAAGAGACGCAAATATCCCTGCATTTTTCCCTTGAAGATTCTATGCACTACAGCTTTCTTATAGACCTCTTTCTCCGAGGAAAGCTGTAGCGCTGCTATCTAGTAACATTTTCTAATACTTATTTTCAACAATTCTCGATTTAATTGAATCAAACATTCAGATTTTTTTCAATAGAAATTGTAATAAATCTGTATAACTAAAAAAATAACTTGGGGTGTTACCCAATGGTACCGCGCGTCTCCGCGACTTCCCTCAATAAACGCGCCTGGGAATCACCGTCTGTTGCTCGTAGACATCTATCAAGCAGTATGTTGCATAGATAATTAGTTATATAATTAGGTAATTATACATGGGTAATTAGGTACAACTACATAGACGCTTTGTATGCTGAAAAGACGAATATTAGAATTATTTCCAAAAATGTATTTTTTCAGCTAATCATTGTTTACTGGACTGTGAGGTATTGAATCTGGTGAATAAAATAAATACTTAGAAAGTACATTTTAAATAATAAATAGCGTCAATAATTTATAAATAATCATACGCGAAAGTAATTACTAACGTACCTTGCTTTATTTTCAAAATATTAGATGAAAAAATTCTGAAAGTTTGTCTGAAGCAACTTTAATGAATGCTGAAAAATTAAAGAAAGACAAAGTAACTAATCGTTTTAAAATTATTTATATTTTCTGATTCGAAAGCTCTGATAGCTACAGAATAGAGCTTTTCACATCACGTGACCTGAGCCCTGGCAACAGCATAGCAACCGGGAATGTAGGATAGACAGTTAGCATTTTACAGTAGAAAGCGTTATCAAAATAAAATGTCCATCATAAATAGTATTGATCCATATATTTTAGATTCCAAAAATGGATTAACATCTTTTCGAGCTCTTTTAGTACCGATTACAGTCAAACCTATGCTCAATATGGTTTATGGATAAATAGGTTATTCTACATTAATGGAAAATAATAAATTTATCTGCTATAAGATGTTTATCACAAATTGAATTTTCAAGGGTATGAGAACTTCAATTTTGAAGTTGTTAATATTATCAAATCTTACCAGAAATGCCTTTTTCTCATTTTCCCGGGTTTTCCTGTTTTGGAAATACAGGGAATTCTAAAAAAAGAAACGGAATCTCTATCACCTCGACTACTACATCACAAACAGCATAAAAGTTCGGCATATTTATAAACTTTTCTTTCAAATCTCATGCTCATCTTACAAAATCAAGTTGATCAAGTCAAAGAATGATAACTTGGTGTCTTACAAACGCTTTTGAAGCAGACAATGAACATGTGATCTCAAGTTGTAAAGCTAAATCATTTGACCTCTTTCAACCAATCAGAGATTGTAGAATTTTCTTCAGGACGAAGTCGAGGGGGAAAAGGAAATTCGTAAACAGAAACATGACGTCAGAGCCAAGTCGTAACTATGTTATCCATGAATTTGTTGATAATTTTCTTTTAAAATTGGCATCATAATTTTATTGTATGTGTTTCGTCTGGTACATTTGTTTGTGTTTGTGAATATTTCTTGCAAAATGCTGTATTTAGTAGTATTTAATTTGAAAATCTCACATAAAAAAACATCAAATTGTAAAATCATAGAATACAAATATAATTCTTTATTATAAAACTAATTTATAGTTTATAATGTAAGTTTAATTGTATTTGCAAGACTTATTATAATAATAAAAACAAACAAACATGTTCACCCGTTTGTCGTACATCTTCACCCGTATAAATTACTGTTAAACTCTTTAAATTTTCCTTTTTTATATAATCTTGCTGTTAATGTATTGTTTTGAAATTTTCACGTTATGTCTATAGCAAAAATCGATAATTTCATTTGGTCAAGCTTCTTCGGTCTAGCCTTGTTTCTTTTTCCTGTTTCGTAGGCGTTAACCAGAATCTATGCAAATTGGGACGGTTTAAATCCCCTGCCTAATCGAATTCGTTCCCTGAGATATCTACTCTGGACATTTCGGACACAGACTCCAAACTGTTTTATGTAAGGTACATATCTTGCAAGATATTTAAAGATTATTTTTTAAAATAAAAAATTAAGATATCGATTGAGATCACATTTAATTTAATTATCCTGAAGTTATTTGTTTTTGAATTTTTGAAATCATTATTGAGATCTTGGTGAATGGGTTCTATCAGTCTATGCCAGAAAGTATTGAGTTGTAAAATGTGGCGTTGTTTATTGGCAACTAGTTAAATATGTCATACTGGATGTTGGGAAATAATGGGAATATGGCGTTTAGACGATACTTGCAGGATTGCAAGTACTGCAGATAACAAAGTGTCAATTAAGGCATAAAAATAATCCTATGACATTTCAAATTCATGTTATGTTTGTGCTTTCAAATTAATACTTTATGCTATTTCTGTGTTTGGTATCTCAATTTAATCTTACATGCTCACAAATGTAACATTTTGGAAATTTAGTAGAAACTGTTGTCAAAATGAGAAACGTCTAGCATTTTTTGGCACAATTTTGCATGTCAGTATGTTTAATGTTGTGAAAATGATCCTGTTCTTCAAAAATAGATTTTTCCATTCAAATTTTATTAATTTACTATTTCATGATTTTTTTGTTATTGCAAACTTGTATGAAAAGTAGCTAATTTTTCATAAAATAAAAAAAACTTTTATGAAGGGGAAAATACTATTAAAATATATGTAAAATACAATTAGTTTTAGCATAAAAATATGTAAGTCACAGTTGTCTAGTATCACTGATTATTGGAGATCATCATTGGATGTCTGTAATGCACCATATTCCATACCGCAGAGGCATTTTATACATTACAGTTATCTTAGGTCAGTGGTGCAATACTACCTTCAGCTCCTGTCCCTGTGGATGCCTCCCCCACTGGGTTCCGGTTTAAATTGGGTGGCACTTCCCATCCGTCCAAACAGTTACCTTACACCTTTCTGGTAGGTCGGACGGTCTGGGTCTCAACAATAACAACTATCTTCAGCTCTGCATGTCATGTTCTTGGTTGCTATGTGACACTTGATGATTAATCAGTTGCACCTTCTGGCAACTAGTAGCAGTCACATTAAAATGAATGAAAACTGAATGAAAAATAACCTGATCTGGACCTGAAAATAGGCACTCATCATAGGTTGATTAAACAATACCATGTCATAATTAAATGAAACAACTAATCAGCCCCCACTTTTCTTCCACATTCTGTTTTAATCAGAAAACTCCCCCAAAGTTTACTAATTGTACATTCCTTTTCTCTCCAATTCTCGTCCTTCATATGTATATATATAATAATATAGTATGTATATATATATTACACATTTAGTATATACAGGGTGTCCCAAAAACATTGACCTCGGCTTTTATTCCTTAAATATTGATCTTAGACATATATAATAAATTACAAAGTTGCATAAAAAAAGGTACATAATTTTATGAAATCGATTAAAATTTTCAAGGGAATTAAATTTTAAGAAATACGAAAGGTACTTATCGGTTATAGGGACCATGAAGCCTAAACACAGCAACATGTTGTTAAACACATCGAGAACGACTCATTCATATTTTCAGATTACTGGAGTGGCTACAAAACAAAAGAATTAGAAGAAGCCGGCTTTTAGCATTTAAAAGTAAATCATCGGTATAACTTCGTGGATCCTGAAACCAGATCTCATACGCAGACTCTGGGGATCCGCGAAATAGCGTAACAAAAAGCATAGAGTCACTGCGAGACAGCACTTGGACTCATATCTCACAGAATTTATGTGGCAAAGCGTTACCGGTAGTGATAAATTTAATGAAATTTTATCGGCAATAGCTGAGTTTGGGCCGCCACAAATTTCAATGTAACACAATATTTTTTTTGTTAAGTAAAGTTGATCAAACCCCATTATATATTAAATTTCAATCATGTTTGTAGTGAATTTCTCATATCGGATTATATCGCTAATGTTTGTGCGCGCGACAACTCGGAAAAGCAGTCGCTAACCCATGGTCCTTATAACCGATAAGTACATACAAAATTTAAATTTTTATATGGGCCCCGTACAAAAAACATTGTCAATGAGTAAAATGTGCCCCATACACTAATAAGGTGATGTACAAAATTCCACCATTTTATCATAAAAAGTCCCAGAGATATGAAAAGGCAAAAATGCTGACTGAAACCACTTTTCGATGTATCAACATGGGTTCTTAAAGGGGAAAAATCATGTTGGCAGATCTCGTTTCAGGGATCATACACAAATTACAAAAGAAAACAATGATTACATAAATAAATAATAATTTTGCTATTTATTGGTACAAAACTATCTACACTGTGTAGAAATAATAACTTTGCACAAAGATTACAAGGCTTGTTTAAAATGTTTTCCATCCATGCCAATACAGAGGCATTCGCCTGATAACACTTCTGTGCACTCGATTAAGTTCTTGTTCGGTGATGTCACGACAACCATCTTGAATGTGTTGTTGCAACTCTGCTTTATTTAAGGTAGGTGACAGATAAACAGTTGTGCTTAAATGATTCCACAAATAAAAATCCATAGGCATTCAATTAGGCGATCTAGGGGGAAATTCGACTGGCCCATGCAAGCCAATCCACTTGTTTAGAAACTTATTATTTAACCAATGTTTCTCAAGTGTAGTATGGTGAGCTGGAGATCCGTCCTGTTGAAACCATACATATGGAAGTACTGTTAGGGGCAGTTCATCCATAAAATCAGGAATAACCGAATTCAGAATCTTATTAACATATTTGTCACCCATCAACATACCATCATACAGTATGGGTCCAAGCAAATTGTTTCTGAAAATACTACACCATACATTCACAGAAAATTGCTTCTGATGATGAATATCACATACCACGAATGGATTTGTGTCAGACCAGAAGCGCTCATTTTGAGAATTTATGCATCCATCTTGTTTGAAACGACATTTGTCAGTCCAAATTACATTTTTCAGGAAAGAGGGATATGCATATCCCTGATTTAAAGTCCAATTACAAAAATATAGACCACATGGATAATTGAATGCTTCACTTGCCAAATCGATTAACTCCACTTTCTGAATTTTATTAAATTTTAATGTCAAAGCACTTAATTGACTCCTAACTGTATATATTCAAAACAAATTTTTCTAATAATAAGTATTAACACCACTAAATGACAAAATTTTTTTAGCCATTGAATAATAAATAATTTATTTCAGAAGCCAATCTGAGTAACTCTACTCTAATGTCTCTAATGTAAATCAATTGAAATGAAATTTCTGGTAAGTGGACATAGTTATTTGCCTAATGATTCACAATTTGCTATTATCGAATCTCAAGCGAAAAAAATTCAGAATAGTTTTTCGCCAGATGATTGGTACAATATAATAAAAACCTGTAAAAAGAAAGCATTGTTTCATATGGTTCAAATGACGCATCAGGACATTTTCTCTACAAGAACTTTAGAAAATTCTATCATTAACAGAAAGGCAATAGTTATAGGGATACCAGTAAATTGGCTCAAAATGCACTGGATAAAATTAGAAAAGTCGAAACCCCACCTCATACAATTCAAGTGTGGCTTTAATGAAGATTCCGAATTTAATGCCAATAATATATAAGAAAATCTGTAGCATGTAGACCAGCCTTTATTGTATCCAACAGGTAAAACTGTGACAAGAGGAAAGATATGATGGACTTGTTGAAATTCATTCCTCCTATTAAACATGATTATTATAAAAATTTAAGGATAAATCGGCATGACAGGAGCTCAAACACAGCTAATGAAGAAGACATCATTTATATTGCCGATGAATCAATTTAAACAAAGTAATAATACTCGTAATATAATATGTAACAGTAACAGAACAATTATTATTCATTTTTGCTAAAATCTTTAATAAAAAATGCATATGATGAAGTTTTTCTTTAAAAAAAAAATTGAAGACTGAATTTGAATTAATAATTTTTTTTCACTTGCCAAATCGATTAACTGCCTTAATCACACAAAAATTGTAGTAATAATAATGATTACTCCAAGGATATTCTATCTTATACTTTCTATATGTTGTTAGATAAAAGATACATCTGCAGTAATACAGTCTACATCATTTATTTGAATTTATAATTTAAAAGGAATTTTAAAAAAACAATGTATACCATTTTAGCATTTTTCACAGCTTTTTGTTTTATGGAGTTAATCAATTTGGCAAGTGAGGCATTCAACTGTTGGCTCCTGTCTTTGCACACCATAAATATTAAATGGATGCCATTTATTCAGTCTCAGTATTCTCTACACTGTTGCACTTTATATATTCATTTCTGAAGCAACTCATATCTGAAATAAATCTCCCAGAAGGATGTGTTGAGAATTGGGAAAAGTACGTTGATATTCCCATGCAATTTTGTTAGCAGTGCAATTGCATAAACTGTACAGCATAAGCATTTAAAAAGTTCTTCATTGCTGTATTGCGACATACTGTCGGTACAGGCTAACTACATTCTCAAAATGTAGTAGAAATGTGAAATACTTAAGGGTCACTCAGACTACCGGGCTACTTGTGCTACGCTTGCATAAGCAAGGCGACTGATCAAAGCAGAGCAAAAACAACTTTCTCATGTGATGATGCGTCTGTTATGATCGTGTGACGCACTGATCAGAGGTAGATATTTTCATATGCATACATTTCTAAGCTGTTTTAATGTTCATTTTGATTGTGCCATTTCCAAGTTTTATTCTGTAATTAATCATGTAAAATTTTAAGGTATTTTTCAGAAAGGATATTTTTGAAAAATTGTAAATAAATCTAAAGATAAGAGGCAGATATTATTTGCTTATGATGATGCAGTTTTGCGTTGTGTCGTTTTCACTCTTGCAGTAAACATTTACATTTTAATTTGTGATTAGTACCTCACCAACTTTGTTTAAACATATCTCTGGGACTTTTTATGATGAAATGATAAAATTTTATACATCACCTTATTAGTGTATAGGGCACATTTTACTCATTGGAAATGTTTTTGTACGGATGCAGTAAAAAATTTTAATTTTGTATTTCTTCAAATTTAATCCCCTGAAAATTTCTATCAATTTCATAAAATTCTGTACCTTTTTTATGCAACTTTGTAATTTATTATATATGTCTAAGATCAATATTTAAGGAATAAAAGTGGTCAATGTTTTTGGGACACTCTCTCTATATATAACTATAACCATACTTATCATTTTTATAAAACAATCTATGATAGAGTGGCCACTAAACTAAAACTGCTTACTGGCCACTTGCTAAGTGAAAATTTGAATTTTCAGGTCTCACCTGGCCTTTATTTCTTCTTCATCTCAGACTTTAAGAGCAACCAAGCCATTACTACTCACCTCAACTTCATCTGTCTTATGTGGGGAGCACACATTTTAAAAATTGTTCAATGTCCTTCCCCTCCCCTCCAGAAACCCATTCAAAACTATCTGACCATATATCATTCTTAGCCTATGTAGTATCAATTTCATTGGGAATTTTCAAATAGGATATTGATACTCTAGTGCTATCTATCACACCAAACTCAATGTATACCTATTTAAACACTAATTTAACACAAACTTCTTTTCCTTCTCTCTCTCTAACTCAGTAAAATAAATGAAATTCACAATTCATTTCTTCAAAATATCTAAACCACATACAGAAACAGCCATTTCAATTATTTAGTATATGGAATTACAATTAAGAAACCTCTATATGATGAACTCCTCACCACAACTTAAAAATTAAAACCTTTCATTCAGTAATGGTTCATTCAATAAGAGTTAGACATGTAATGGCTAAAAATAGCATGAACTCTTTCAACTATTGCATTGTTAAAATAGGTTATTTAACTTGCTTCCACCATGGCTGATATAAAACATCATCATATGACTAGCACAATTCAACAATTTATCACTAAAATCATTGAGTACAACAACATTTCATTCCATTGTAAAAAATATTGATGCATTTAAAATTCATGCTGGCAGATTTTTGGATGAACCAGTAACATGGGCAGGAGGGAGTGGTTATAATCATACCTTTCCCTTATTAGTGGAAAAATTACATTAGTTCTAAATAAGGTTATTGTTAGTCTCTTTGTTACTAGCAGAATGTGAATTTTATCATTCTCTTTGGAAAGAGTAACAAAAATAGTAATTTATTACAATGTCAATCGATTTGATGTCCTTTATCCATTAAGTTCTGTACTTAACAAAGCTTTATGTATTTGTTTTTAACAGCAGTTCTAGTATAAATTTTCATAAGCATATTGATCATTATTTTAATATGTCATATAGTATTCATAAAACCCTATTTATTCTATTACTAATTTATGTTATTCTTATATTACTGCACTGAAAGTAATACTTTGTGTGCCTTTTTCTTTGGCTTATGGTATGTTCATTTATTTATTCATATGTTTTCATAAATTGAACTTTTAAAAAGGAAGTATAATGTTTTAAATTAGTATCAATTATGTAGAAAACTAAAAAAATTTTGCTTCGAGCAGATTTGAACTCTATTTTAGATGCAACATTTTGCTCCCCAGTGAGCTCAGGTTCTCAAAATACAGCCTGAACTTGTCTCTAGTACTCGGAGGTGAGTTTAAGCTGTATACACATATACTGATAGCTGAAATTTTGTGATTTTTAAGTAGCGGTTATTCAATTGTGAAAAATGTTTAAGAATGTAAAATGTCCAAAATTTAGCTCTCACACACAAAAAAAATCTCAAAATGCATAATACATGTGCATTATGCTTATACCTATTAGATCATAACATTGTTTGGAATTTTTTAAACTTACCAGCTGTTAAGATTGTATACTATACTAGTTGTTATTAAAGTTTTGATAGCTTACTGTTCATTATACCCATGATGATTTATTTTAAAAACTTTATTGCATGCTTTTCTGTCTTTAATAAATTGTAAAAATTTGTTTGTCTTATTGTATTTTTTATATATTATTAAAAGCATTTCTTTGATAAATAATGTATTCATTCATTTGCAGTTAAACTCCATTGTAACATTTTACAATGGCAGATTCTATGTATTGGCCTGAAACATCTGTGAATTATATAACAAGTGGAATTGAAAATACTGAAGTATATCGTAAATTGCTAATGAAACTTCAGGTATTCTCTAAATTTTTTGTTCATTAAATGCTTTTATATTTTCTTATGGGGATATTTATTTTTCAAGAAATTATTTATTTGATCACTTTTCAATTCTTGAACTGGTTTTTCAGCATTTATGGCAATTTAACCATGGGTAGATATGACACCACAAGATTATAGAAGAAATACATTTTTTAAATGAAATACAAAAATACTAAGTACTTTTGAAATCAACATTCATGAAAAATACCAAGTGCTTGCCTTCCACAGAAGAAAAGAACTTAAAGTTCTCTAAAACGTTTGTGCCAGATACATTATAATTTTTAGGATATTGTTAGGGATGTCAATCAAATTTCATTTGGCAAATCACATTTTGTCAAAAGGTATTCATAGTGTGCTCTAAGTAAAAGATGATACTAAGATTAATACTTATTATTCCTCTTCTTGGGTTCTAATTAGGAATCAGGTTTTTACAGCTCCATCATTCTCAAATAGGCATATGGCAGCTCTTTTTGCACTACTATATTAAACCAGAAAAGTTCTAAAAAAAACTTCCCACGAGATACTAGTGGGACAGCAAGATCAACACAAATTAATTCCCTTCAAAACGGTAGTTGCATTCCTCCCACTCCTCCCACGTGAGGGATGTCAGGACCTTAGACAAGATTAATTTACTTATCAATCTTTCTTCTTGTTATGGGAATTTGTTTTCCCCCGTTCTGCCAGAGTTATCTTCACCAGAGGAATTTGGTCTGTTGCAATCAGTTCCTTTTTTATTCGAAGCTTGTTTTATTTTTGTGGGTGTTGCTAATCATTGGGTTCAGGATTTTGGTTACTAGTGTTTGATTTACTGATCAAAGGGCTTCCCATATGAGGTTGAGTTATTTCTGGGGTGGGGGGGCTCAGAATTTGAGATTATTTTATGTATTGCTTCATCTTCACTTGATTCATTCTGATTGCTATCTGAAGTTGAAGTTGGCCATTTGTTCCTTTCAGATTATTGTTATTCTGTTAATATTTTCATTCATTTTTTTATTAGGGCTATTTTGTTGTGCAGGGCATTTTCAGTGTTTTTGATTAATCTGATTTCTTCTACTAGTTCAGCACTGGCATCTTGTAAGCTAGCTATTATTTTTGCTTGCTCATTTTCCTTTTCATGTGTACTTTCAATTTTCTCAGACGATATTTTCTCTGTTTTTTACACACTGTACCGTATTCCAATTTTCTTTCTATTTTTATTCTTGCTTCACCATAGGTGATATCTTCTGCTTTTATCACAGTTTGTATTTCCCTTTGTTATTTTACTTCAAAGCACTGTTTATTTTTACCCATGTGTTTTCCTCTACATCTGTAGCATTTTGGATTTTCTGCTAAACATTCAGATGCATCATGATCATCGCTGCATATAAAACATATTGAATATTTACTTCCATCTTCATGTTTATAATTGTTCAACTTTAGGTATTTTAAGCAAATTTTGTGACTTTCTATATATAGAAGTACTTTGTATCTTATGTATCCAATATTCAGATTGTTTCTACTTGTTTTTCCTAATTCTTGCAATAGAATTGAGATCTTCTTGGTGATTTTAGGCGTAAAATGGGTCAGTTCATTCTAATTTATATCTTGCTCTTTGAGTTCTTCTGTTATTTCCTTCAATTTCACATCTTGGTGAATGCCTTGTATTATTCCCTTGGCACTATTAGAGTCTTCTGTAGTTCTACCAAGAACTGGTACAGCACAAAATTCTGTATTTCTGAAAGTTGAATAGCTCTTTTACATAAGTTGGCCACATTACTATTCCTGCTGACAAAAATGTTACAAATATCCATCCCTATCTACAGAATCTTTTTGAAATTCTTTTTTATTAGAAATGGATTGAAAAGGATCTTCCCTTCACTTCCAGTTAGAATAATTTTAGCGTGTGTTGTTTCATTCTGGAATGCTATTTTAACTTTATCCTTATCCAATAAATTATTTTCACTCCATAGCTGGGCATATCTAAAAATTTTTTCATCAATTTATTTCTGCCTTTTCATTGTTTTGGCATTTGCGTCTTCCCAGTGGTTTTCTCGAGTCACCAGCAATTACTTTCATCCACTACTCCAAGGAAACATATCAGAAAAACAACTGACCAAAAACCTTCGTGGTCAGTGTCCAAGATTAATATTTGAGGTGTTATAAGAGTTAAGTTTTAATGACAATGCACTAAAAAGTAAATTTTCTAATGTTTTTGTAGACATAAGCTGTAAAAATGATTTGTAGACATAAGCTGTAAAAATGACTTTACATGTAAGAAACAGTGTTGAAGTGCGATAAAATAACTTGGAGAGATATAAAATCATGGACCAAAATGAGCAAATAAAATGTTTCTACTTTGTTTTCTACTTTTTAGTGCATTTTATACTTTTCAACACATTGCCTAGGGCTCCTAATTATACTATTCAGTACAATGTATGTTGCATTTTATGTATTAATGCTATTCTTTGATTTTTTAAAAATAAAATACTGTTTTCTAAAATATATAGCCTTAACTAATTGTATTTTTGCTTTAGGATTTAATCACTGACCCAGAAGTTACCTGTGATTCATTAGAAGATCAGATGAGGATTTTGATTTCTGACTCTGGTAAATGACTAGATTTAAAACTTAGAATGTTGATATAATTTTTTTTACAATATATATGATAGTGTGAATCTCTGTTAATATCCTTCCACCTAAATATACTCCATCTCTGAAAAATTGGCAAATTTTCAGATTCGATAAAATTACCATTTGTAATTTCTCTTTATGTTTTCTCAGTTTAAGTTGTTATGGAACTTCTGAGGGCTAATTCCTTTTCCGCCTTTTTTTTTTTGTGTGTGTGTGTGTGTGTGTCATTGGACTTGAGTTTACTACTTCTAGTTTATTGAAACTAAAGGATTAAAGAATATATATATATATGTATATATATATATATATATATATATATATATATAAGAATGAAAGTAGAAAAGAACGGGAGTGACCATATGAATTACATAAGAATGGAAGGGGTGGATTGCGACACCCCTTTCCCGCTTAAAGCAGCTTTTACTACCCGGGTAACGCTCACGGAACCAACATAATTCCATGGTCAGCCTCCCAAATGTGCGAAAATAAAAGCACCAGAACAAACTCAGGAACAAAGAAGTTAACGAATCCATGAAAGGAAAACATCCGCTAGTCCAACCCGATGGAACGTCTCTTTATATAAGTAAAGTTGCTCATGCGCAGAGAAATATCAGGATAATAGTTTCGCAGTCATGAATATTAAATCTCTATATCAACAATCAAATTACAAATTTTCTTTAAAAAACGATTTGTAATAATGAATCCATCTCTGAAAAATTGGCAAATTTTCAGATTCGATAAAATTACCATTTGTAATTTCTCTTTATGTTTTCTCAGTTTAAGTTGTTATGGAACTTCTGAGGGCTAATTCCTTTTCCGCCTTTTTTTTGTGTGTGTGTGTGTGTGTGTGTCATTGGACTTGAGTTTACTACTTCTAGTTTATTGAAACTAAAGGATTAAAGAATATATATATATATGTATATATATATATATATATATAATAGAAGTTTGAAAATCCAATGAACGAAAAGTAAGAAGATGTAACACGATAAACCTAACTTTTTAAAAACACCCACAGAATAAAATATAATACAGCAAATCATCAATCAAATGGATTAAAAATACAAAACACTAGCTATCAAGTTACAGAAAATCAACCAAATTAAAAGGTATGGAAACAAAAAAAGAAAAACTTAAACTAAATTCAACTATCTAACTGGCGTACAAAACAAATGTAAAAATCAATTAATCCTCAAGCATATGGAAAAAATAAAAAAATTAATATCGAATCAACAAGTCAATGAAATATATAATACAAAGGTAAGGAATCGAAATAAGTATAACAAACGAAATCAAGCACAAACGCCTTACACGTGGACAAGGCTCTAAGCCTAAATCATGAATTGTTAACCTCTACAAAAATCTAATCATGTCCAAGTTTTTTGTAGAAGCAAACACAAAAATGTATGTTTCTGAAGAAATAGATAGATTAAATCTATGAACTATTTCTACTTGGACGACATACATAAAGATGGAATAAAAAAGAAAAAATGAATACCTGGAAAAAGCACAGCGTGTGTACAGACGATTCATTACAGGGATCGAGGGAACACTGATAGAAGAGACCAGTGTTGCCATTCGTAAAGAAAAAATAAAAAACCATTTACTGTTGCCATTCATAAGAATTGAAAAACTGTGAAGCGAAATGTAAAGAAAAAGTATTAATATACAAAAAAATAAGATAAAATTAAAAATAAAAATAAAATAGTTATACTAACTTAAAACATGATAAGTGTCATACCCTGGTTCAAAAACAATACGGAGGAAAAATAATTAAATATGATATGATAGGAAATATCAGACAAAAGGAAAACAATGCTACCATAAAAGACAAAATGATCTTAATTTCAAATATGAATAATACACATGAATTTCTCAGCATTTAAGAGCGAAGCATACTAATCAAGTTCAAACAACAAAGGATTATCAAAATCTGGAGGCTCAAAATATTAAAATGATAAAATAAGAGAAAAGATACAATCCGAAAATAATATATATATATATAGTATATATACACATACAGGGTGTCCCAAAAACATTGATATCGGCTTTTATTCCTTAAATATTGATCTTAGAAATATATATTAAATTATAAAGTTGCATAAGAAAAGGTACAGAATTTTATGAAATCGATTAAAATTTTCAAGGTAATTAAATTTTAAGAAATACAAAATTTAAATTTTTATATGACCCCCATATAAAAACATTTCCAATGAGTAAAATGTGCACCATACACTAATAAGGTGATGTACAAAATTTCAGCATTTTACCATAAAAAGTCCTAGAGATATGAAAAGACAAAAATGCTGACTTAAACCATTTTTCGATGCATCGACATAGGTTCTCAGAGGGGAAAAATCATGTCAGCAGATCTCGTTTCAGGAGTCATACACAAATTACGAAAGAAAACAATGATTACATAAATAAATAATAATTTTGCTATTTATTGGTACAAAAGTATCTACACTGTGTAGAAATAATAACTTTACACAAAGATTACAAAGCTTGTTCAAAATTTTTTCCATCCATGCCAAAGATCCATTAAAGATAAGAGGCAGATATTATTTGTCTATGATGCATTTCTGCATTATGTTATGTACTGTAAACATTTACTTAAACATTACTCTTGCTGTAAACATTTACATTTTAATTTGTAATTAATCCCTCACCAAATTTGTTTAAACATATCTTTGGAACTTTTATGATAAAATGCTGAAATTTTGTATAGCACCTTATTAGTGTATGGGGCACATTTTACTCATTGGAAATGTTTTGTATGGGGACCGTATAAAAATTTAATTTTTGTATTTCTTCAAATTTAATCCTCTGAAAATTTTTATTGATTTTATAAAATTCTGTACCTTTTTTTATTCAACTTTGTAATTTATTATATATGTCTAAGCTCAATATTTAAGGAATAAAAGCTGTGGTCAGTGTTTTTGAAACACCCTGTATACACACACACACACACACACATATATATATATATTCCTTCCTCATTTCATAAGCATATCTGTCAACAGGGAGGATGCAATGCATCATGGTCCAGCACATAAAAACACTTTATGAAAAAGGATCAGTAACTGGTAAAGTCGGGAGTAGTGGGGGTGCCCATACATTTGCTGCATAGGGGCACAAAATGTTTCTCCCCTTTCTCATTTTGTAAATCAGGATTGTAACAGAGATAGTAAGTAAATCAGTTTCTAAAATTTGTTATATTTATTTAATAGTTTATACTTTTATCGAATGTAAATTTAATTAAATTGTTTTTAATAAGATTATGGAGATTAGTCTTTTGTTTCAAAATTTGAAGCTGTTATTCTCCTCATATATATGCAATTAAATTCTGATTGTAATCCTTTCCAAGTCTCACTGCTTTTCCTTCTTCTTCAAAAGATTCAATTATAACCCCCTCCAGTCAGCATTTTCTCTGATTTTTCCTTTAAAAAGTATGTGATTACTAGAATGAATTACCCCATGTTGCCTGGATCCTAAATAATAGAGATACAGACAAAATCACTCAATTTCCAAATGTCTGTTTTAGAGGGGAAAAAAATCATTCCCGCACTCTTATTTTTTCCATACCCAATCATGCCAATTATACAATACATTGTAATAATAGCTAAATAAATATGTTACTGTTCCCTATAGCAACAGACACATTAGCCCTAGTTGTGTAACTTCATTAACATGGAAGAACTTAATTTCAGGTAAGCTGAAGTGAGTGTTCAAATGGAAAATTGCAACTTTTATAGACTTGTTAAAAATTCAGTAATAGAATATTTAAATATATATATATATATATATTGGTTTCTTATTTTCTGTCTAGTTGTTTACGAGTTTCTGTGGTAACATTCATTTTTAATTAGTTAGAACTGAATTACACTAAAGTTAGCTGCATTTGCGCTGAATTGGTGTCAAATTTTAACTTCTTTTTTATCTCATTATCCCTTATCTTATCATTTTAAAATGTCTGGTAATTGTAATTCCTAGGTAATAATTCTATTCTTAGCCATTGTTTTTGTGATCGATCTTAGTTTTTCATATATTGAATATCTTATTGTTTTTGTGATCGTACGTAGCCTTTCATACGTTGAATCTCTGAATTGTTGAACCATTAAATAAATGCATATTTATTGGAAGAATTTGAATTCTGTATTTACAGCAATGGTTGTATTATTCTTAGATTATATTAGTTCTGAAGTAAAATATTGTGTGTTCATGTTGTATTCATGGATGTTAATTTGAATCAATTTATTCTGGAATAGTCAATGTGTATATGTATATTTTTCCACTATCTATCCTAGTTTTGCTTATTCCTAAGCATTTATTTAATCCGGGTCTTAATGTGTCTACACATTAGTTTATATATTTTCAAAGTGTTTTAGATGATCCATTAGTTTGAAAAATAATGGTACCTTTCTTATGTTGTAATTGTGTCTCCACCTTTGTAATTGAATTAAGGTGCATTCTTGGCTAAAGAGTCTCTTTTTTTAATGCAAGTGCCTTTATTTTGGGGAAATAAAGGTTACTATCATTCCCTATTACATGATGTCTTATTATAAAAAATTAGCGACTGGCAACTGGATGCTTTCTGACATCCAAGCTCGGTATTCGAGAACTTGTTGGGGTTCTCCTAGATCGTTATCCAGCTACCAACTATCCAGCTACCAACAATATCCTTTATCCTCTATGACTATTCCATCTTCATTCGGTACATCCAGCCAGTATTCTTTGTTCACTTCATATAACTTTCAATCGTACAGCCATGCATCACTAAATAACACACTTAAATTTAAATCTTGTAATTCTAATAGATGTAAAACTTGTCCGTTTGCTAATAGTAATCAGATCAATTGTAACAATAATCTTGTCTTCTGTAAAACATATAATTGTATCTACCAAATTGAATGTAAAAAATGTAATATGTCATATATAGGTCAAACCAGCAACCCTCTGCATCTCCGAATTAACGTACACAGGAATCACATAAAATTTTTTTCAAAAAATGCAACTTCCTTTAATGAATCAAAATTTGAATACGAACATTTTTCTAAACATGGGTTCGACAACATTAAAATTAGTATTCTGTGTATTCAAAAAAATTACTATGACAGATTGTTTCTTGAAAATGAATTCATTTGTGCACACAAAACCATCTTTCCATATGGACTCAATCAAATATTTAACCATCATAATATTGTTAAAAAGTCCTTTAATTCTCCTAATGAAGACCATAATATTTATAATTCCTTCAACAATCATAAAAGTAAATCAAAAAGAACTAAAAGAGCAAGTAAATATAATAAAAAATTGCCATCATTATCTGAACTAAAAAATGCCATCCTTCAGCAACATGCAAATTTTGAAATTACTTTTGATTGGAAACAATGTAAAAACTGGATTTTCGCAATTAAAAAACAGCAATTAAATATGGTATATAATCTTTTTCTAAGTACTGCATTTGATAACGTTCATTTTAAACATTTATTCTATGATTTGCTCATTACCAGAAGTAAAAATCTTAATAATTATTTATATGTCACAGACTTAAACTTTAATGACGAATCAAAACAAAATACTAAAATAAATGAATATTGTACCTTGAATTTTACTAATTCTGTATTAAATAATCTGAAGATAAATAATTTCTTAAAATCGGTTTCCAATTACTTTCCAGTCAAACATGTAAATCCTAAAATTGCATATAAATATGATAAACCGCTAGGACGTTATATTTTCAACTATAATCAAATTGCCAAATCAGTAGATATTAATCAAAACTATGAATTGGATAAAGAGTCATATTGCCACTGTCATTTAGAAAAATACAAAGACTTCGTAGATAAACACCATGGGCATGTTATAACGGGAAATCTAAATATTATTAATTATGATGCACTAAGATCACTGATGTTACTGGGTACTAAGTACCGTATACCTACTAAATTTAAACATAAATTAATATGTAAAGGTTTATTTCTTGACTTAAATAAATTTATTTATAAAATCAGTTATAAATATCAAATCCCTGTAGAAGCCTTTAAACCTTGGAGAGTCTTAATAGAGCAATACTTAAATCATTATATATATAATCAGAAAATTAATAATTCATATAAACTTAATTCAATTAAAAATGATATTAAAGAAATACAAAATGATTTTGTCATTACATATGTCGATAAGGCAAGTGGAAACTACTCAATTATTTGTAAATATTATTATAAAAATACCCTTCAGTCACACTTACTTAATAATCATATCTATAATTTACATAAAACTAACCTTAAAATCTTATACAATAGAATATCAGCCAAATATAAGCAAATCCATCTAAAAAATAGTTGTAATAACATTCCATATATTGTTTTAGTACCCAAGTTTCATAAATCCCCTGTTGCTTTTCGAACCATTACCAGTGGGCATAATTCTTACATTACTAATGCTGGAAAATTATTATTAAAGATATTACATGAAGTATCCTCGTCAGATGAAATCTCAAAAAATTGTCATATTGTAAAAAACAGTTTTGAAGTAGTTAAGAAATTGAAAACTCTTACTAATATTCGTAGTATTTATACCTTTGATTTCAAAGATTTGTTTAATAATATTAATATAGATGATCTGTATAGAATTATTTTAGGAATTTTTGAAAAATATAATATCAACCTAAAATATTCAAATTTTCTTTTTAAAAAATTACTTAACTTCACTCTTTATGAGAATTATATTCAACATGGTGGTACTATTTTTAAACAACAGGTTGGTATCCCACAAGGGGGTGTGCCTCATCATTGTTAGCTAATCTGTATTTATTCTTCTATGAAAAAAACATTAATCCAAGCTTGCATAATATGCACTTGTTTAGATATATAGATGACATTTTATGTGTATCCCCAAATAATAATATCCCTATAGTATTAAACTTTTATCCAAAAAATTTACAATTAAATGCAAGTAATAATGACACAAATGTTGCAAACTTTTTAGATTTAAATTTAAATTTACAAAATTGTAATATGGTTATAAACTTGTATGATAAAAGACAGGATTTTAAATTTAATCCATCAAAAATTCAACATTTTGACTCTTGTCTGCATATATCTGTATTTAGAAATATTATAATAAACCAGGCTCTTAGAATCAATAAAATTTGTGATGAATATTATAAATTAGCGCACTTTATGGAATTATTGAGTACAGCGACTAATAATGCATATCCTCCCATTTTTGTTATTAAAATTATCAACTCAGTGTATCAAATTTCACTCGATAACATCCTAGAAAACATTCCCAATTATAGTGACTAACATACAGGAGAGAAAAAAAAAAAAAAAAAAATATATATATATATATATATATATATATATATATATATATATGTATGTGTGTATGTATGTATATATATGTATATATATATATGTGTATATGTGTATGTATATATATATATGTTTGTATGTTATATATAATTATTTATTAATTATATAAATAAATAAAAATGAAAAATAATAAACTAAGTCAAAAACATTAGAAAAATCAAAAAATCGGAAAATAAGATGCATTAATGTTTTGAATTTTATTTTCGCAAAAAAATGTAACTTTTGTCAGTATTGAAACTACGTTTTGTGCGCCCTTATAATGGTGTATAGTGGCATTCTCGATTATCCAGTTTTCCTATTAATTCTTGTTTAGTAGGAATTTTCATCTATGATTCATATTCATATTCAGTTCTGCATGTTTGGGAAGTTGTATTCTGAATTGCTTGTCCAGTCTCCAGCTTAGACTCACTGGACGGGTTTGGGAGTATTTCTGTGAACGTTCGTACTACCTCCCTGGTAGAATTTCGACTTGTTCATTCCGGTGCTTCTAGATTAAGTTGTTGAGGTTGATCGTGTATACACGTGGTAGAAGAAGAATGATTCATGCCGCATGGTAATACAATTTTCTTAATGTATCCTTTTTTCATTTTTTCATTTTTTGATGCCTGTAGTCTGAGTTTAAGCATTTATAGTAATGTACTATTGCTTAATCTGAAACAGGCATTTGTTTGGGTTAATTAGAGTTAAATACTCAGACCTGAAGAGGAATTTAACTCTGATTAATCATCGAATTTGGGAAGGTTCTGTTCTTTTCTCTTATCGGCATTATGGCCGTGAATTTGCTTCTATGGTGATGTTAATATTACTTGAATTGTATTTTTATTTTTTTTTATTTTTACATGATTCTTATTATTACATTTCAAATATATATATATATATATATATTTACTTATATATATATATATATATTTATATATATATATATATATGTATATATATATATATATATATATATATGTATATATATATATATATATATGTATATATATATATATATATATATATATATATATATATATATATATATATATATATATAAATTTATAAATACTGTAGCATACTTAAAAAATTAAGGATACTTTGCAAATATGCAAATGTAAAAAAAATGAGTAAATAGGAATGACAATGAAAAATACATTTAATTTATTGCACAAATGCAGCTAATAAATAAAATGATTACAATAATAATAAGAGTTTGAAAGTCCAATGAAAGAAAAGTGAGAAGCTGTAACTCGAAAAACCTAACTTTCTAACAAGATTACAAAATAAAAATATAAATCAGCAAATCTTCAAGCAAATAGAAAAAATACAAATTTCGAATCATCGAGTTAAAGAAAATTATTAAAAATCAATGGTATGGAATCGATAAAAGAAAAACAGATGAAATCCAAGCAGTAATGCTATACACAAGGTCTAGGCCTAAATCTTGGATTTGTTCACTTCTTCAAAACTCTTCCTCAAATCCAAGTGTCTTGTAGAAGCAAACACAAAAATGTATGTTTCTGAAGAAATAGATAGATTATATCTATAAACTATTTCAACTTGGACAACATACATAAAGAAGAAAAAATAAAAGGAAAAAAGAATGCCTGGAATCTAATACAACAAAGGCATGAACCTATTGAACCTGGGAACCCAGAATGAAGAGACCAGTGTTGCCATTTTCAAAGGAAAAATATATGATCTACTGTTGCCATTCATAAGAAATAATGCGAAAAAGCAAGTATAAGTGATAATATACAATCAGGAGGGGCAATAATAGAAAGGCTAATGTGTAAGTGGATGTAAAATAAAATATTATTAAAACAAGAGTATGGAGATGTCAGGCTAATATAAAAAACTATGAATAGAGTTCATGAAAATCCAGCTAATATAAATTTTTTAACTATACCATTTACAAAATAAGAGGGATATTTATGGTAATTTTTAGATTATCAATATGTATAGCATGAAATTTTTTATCAGATAATCTATAAATTCTAAAAAGCTGATTAAGTATAATATTTCTAAACAATAAAATCGAGTTGCAGGAATTAAATGGTAAAATTTTATTAATGTTAAAATTAAAAAAGTATTTTTTATCATATAAATTAGTAACAATTTTATTAGAAGGTTCAATAATAAGATTTAAATCTAAAAAATTAATATTTGTATTAATAGTAGCTTCATTTGGAATTAATTCCAAATTGTCAGGATAGAAATCTATATCTATGACACAATTTTCAGTATATACTAAGCAAATCAGATCATCAACATATCTGTATAATGTATAATCTATTGATGTAAAAGACTGTTCATAATGATAAAGATATAAATTAGCTAATGCTACTGCAACCACCCTGTAGAACTCCTGAGACTTGTAAGTATAATTTATTTCCTTGAAAAATATAATTATTGAAAATAACAAAGCGAAGAAGTTTAGGAAAATTTATAAAACTGGTTTGAGTTGAAAGATTAGTAATATAAGCATTGTATAGAGCTAAAATTACATCATACAGGTCTGAGATCTTGATGTTATTAAAAAGATCTTTAAAATCAAAAGTTTGAAATTCTATTAGTTTTTTAAGAGATGTTAATCTATTTAATTCTTTACTATTATTTAGAATAAGGTAATTATTGCTAGACTGACATAAACTATCATTTATTTGATTTAAAGAATTTAGTAGTAATTTATTCGCAGTAGTAGAGTAAGTATTATGTCCACTAGTTACAATTCTAAATTTAATGGGATTTTTGTGAAATTTTGGAATAAGCACTATATATGGAAATTTAAGAAATTTATATTTAATATTTAAATCACTATACATATTGATAATTTTCAATTTGATGTTATTAATGAAATGTGAATCAAGTTTAAAAGGACTATTATTTTTTAAATAATCTAACAGAAATTGTATGTAAAAATTTTTACAGATAATAGCATAATTATTAGAGAGGCTTTATCAACATAGGTGATAACAAAAGATCTTTGTAAATCAATAATGGAGTGTTTAATATTATCAATATTATATATGGATCTAGGCAATTTAATACTACTAATGACATTTTTAATAGATTCAATAAAGTAAATTTCCACATATTAAATGCCTCTAAAGGCATCACATATTTAGAAGCTAATTTATATATATATTTATCAAGATCAAGATTTATTGATTTTAAAACTTAAAAAGAATTATTACAAGAGGGTGACCTGAATTTAGTGCCAAAAGACATAATGGTTCTTAACGAATTGTCTTTAACTATACCCAAGTCTCCTGTAACTATATGCCCCAGGTCAGGATTTAAAAATTTAGCATAATCGTTTACTTTACAATTACATTCATTATCTAAAATTGACTTAGAATTATGATCTATAGAGAGACATTGTGAAATTTCATTATAAATATATTATAAAATTCAAATTAATTATGTGAAACTTCAATTCTCCGATGCAAGAAAATAATATTTAAATATGAAGGAATTATCCTACAAATTCAGTTTAAAGCTCAATGGAAAAAGTGTTCTTTGATCTTTTCAATAGTGTTAAGATGGAAACTCTGTGATAATATTTTCAATTACTAAGGAACTGATTTGTGTAAAAATCTCTCAAAATTGCAGTTTACCATAAAATAATTGAAAACATTTTTCAAATAAAAAAAATTTCATTTTGAGGTATCTCTTGACCTGACCTGAACTATTACTACACCGAGTTTTACAGTTGCTTCAGTTGCCTCTATGCCACCAACAGTCAAATAAACAGACAGATATGTTTTATTATTATAGATTATCCATTATTATAGATAGTTTATTATCATAGAATTCATTAGTACACTTTTTTTAAATCTAACATATTACAACCTTTTTAACTAGCTTAACATTTTTACAATGTTAAGCTACCTCAATGAAGCTATAGGTAAATAGGAGCATGACTATCCTCATAATGCAACTTTTGTCATGGATTTATTTTTGTTAAAAATTCAATTCTTGGAATAAAATCTTTAATTATAAACAATAGATATCACAAACATATATATATATATATATATATATATATATATATATATATATATATTGTAAGAATTTTAATTACTTGTATATTTTAATTTCCAGTGGCTTATCTTTTATTGAAAATGGCATGATGAGCACATGTAAATATAAAATAGACCCAACTTTAGGCTTGGGAATAATTCCTTTATAAATAAAACAGGTACTAAATAGGTATTAAATACCCCTCGTTCTCTGTTTCATATATAAGGTAAGCATTTGAAATCTGGATATATATATATATATATATATACCAGGATGGATTCAGGATCAGGAGATGGGGATTCAATAATCATTAATTACAGAAAATGATCAAGCTGAAAACATAGAACTAATTCACAAATTGGAATATTAAAAAAACACACAACAGGACTAGCTTAAGCAAGCCAAGTTTTGTTTTAACAAGTTGAAAGAAAGAAGTTCAAATATCATGGAAGAGTCCAAAAAGGCTGTAAAATAAATTAAATTTCAAGATTCTCGACCAAACAGTAGATATAAACTAATTATTAAACAGACTAAAATTGGCTAAAATAGCAAAATACTTTTAATATGAAAGGCTTAGAAAATCCAATATCGTAGATTGATGTAAATTTTGTATAATCTTTGTGGAAGAAAACTCAAAGCGATGGCCTATCTTTTGACTCAGCCTTTCTGACTTGCATGAAGGTGTAAAATTGGATGGCTGGGGCAGTGCCACCCAATTTAGACTGGAACCCAGTGGGGGCGACATCCACATGAACTGTACCTTCCTTCCTCTGCCACCAACCTCTTGAAAGGATGGACTTTCAGACCCACAGAACATGCCCATACTTTGTGTAAATACGGGGACAGTTTGGGCATAGCCAGGAATTGAACTCATATCCTCCAAGTGCAATCTTTATGTCTTAACCATTGGCCTGTCCCACCCCTAAAATGATGGTCAAAATTCCAGCAATTTTGAGCAGTCGAAGATTTTATTTTTGATATAGTTTTTATGTCCTTTAATATGCAAACCAAAACAAAATTGGCCAAACTAAACTTAAAGAGTGTGTTTCTTTTGGTCAGAATGTAAAAGGCTGTGCTGACAATTTTTTTTTTAAATGCTCCAACTGTAAGAAACTTCTATAAGATCTTTGAGATAGGGAAACAAGTTTATTAACTAGAGCATACAAAATATTAAAGTTGAATTTTCCAAGAATTTTACTAAAATCTGTAAAAAACTTCAAATTAAAATTAGTATCCACCTATAGGTTACTGAGGGTACGCAAAATATAAATACTTGCAGAAGTAGTTTCATTCTCAAGATGTTAAAATTCTCCGATTTGTTTTGAAATTTTTCCAAACTGGCCATTTTTGCAAACAGTTTTTCTGTTTAATTTTATTGAGTTGGAATGTAATTATAAATTTATTTTGTATTTAGGCTACAAGCAGAAGCTTCGCAATCAAGTATATCAGTATATTGTCAAAAATCCAAATTTACGGCTAAGCAATCCTCAAAGAAAGGAGCCTTTAGATTATATTCAAAAGGCACAGGTATATTCTTTTTTATATATAATTAGGTTTTCTCTATGGTTTATTTGAATAAAGTAAAATTTGCTAAAGTGCAAGAGGCTATCTATACAGGGTGATTCAAAATTATGGGGCCAAACTTTAAGGGATGATAGAAAATGCCAAAGCAAACACTTTTCTCATACAATGAATGGTCATAACGCAAGTGGTTAAGTGCTAGAAACCGCTGTCCATTGAATGCATTAAGTGCAGTATAGATAGCATTGAAAGTCTGTTCAGCATACAAATCCACAATTTTTGATGGATTTTTTTTCAAATTTTGTATGATTATTCTCTATTTCATTGTGAGTTACTCCATGTTTCGAGTTTTAAGGCCAGAGGTTATCAAAATATTAATAAAAAAATGCTCAATTAGGCCTTTCAAAGAAATAGCATTTTGCAGACAATATATTTTTCACAAAATTTATTTGTAGAAAATTATATCATGTTGCTTAGGAACAGAATTAAATGAAATGTGTTTATACCACAGATGATTTTTATTTAATTGATCGATATATATAATAAATAAATGTAAAAAAATTAATCTTTTTAAAGAACCGTGTTGTATTTGGATTATATCAGTTACTTCCTTAGGATGCAAGATTGCAAGAATTATTGATATTTTAAATTTCTGAAGTCATTTGTTTTATTTTGGCAAAGTTTCAAGTTTTTGTCTTCAGTAGTTGAGCTTTGTGAAAGTGTCAGTCAAACAGTCAGTCTTACTCAGCTGTATGTATCGAAGTTTTGACCTATATGCAGGTCTTTGATTCTTACCAACTTTCTTGGTTTTATTTTTTAAATGTCCATTTCTGCTCTGCACACATATGCAATTAGTTAAGAGAAGATCAATTAAACCAAGAATAGATTAGAGTTTTCTGTATCTATATAGTTTGTTAGAAATACAAAGCTACAGACTTGTTTTGGTCTTAGCCGATCTTGTTTTATTTGAAAAGTGGTAGGTCTTGTATAATTTGAAAAGAGGTAATTAGATTTTTCAATTTTAACTCAGTTTTTGACTAAAAAAAAAATTATTTATATATATAATTAAATTTAGTTCTTCTATCTAAAATTCTAGATAAGTGTCTAATTTCAATTCAATTGCAGTGTTAACTGTAACTTTTTTATCAGTTTCAAACAAAATTTTTTGTACTTTATTTGGTTTATCATAAATATTTTATGAGCTCTATTCCATTTCTTTTAAATAAAAATTGCTTCTGAATAAAAAATGCATATAAAATTACAATTTCTGCAATAATTTTTAGTATAATTGTTTTTCTGTTTCAGTCTCTGTGAAAATCAGTAAGCCTTTGGCATTTATCAGTAAATATAATCATGTCAAATTTAATTCAATTTGCCTACTTTGTTTTGGAATTTTTGTACCCATACACTACTAGAGACAGACAGACAAACAAATGTGTTCAGTAGGCTTTTAAGTGATCTATCTATCAAAATCTTGAATTAAAAAAAATTCAGGAAAGCTTTATACAATAGTATGAAAAAGTCAAAATATGTGATTTATATTCAGGGATGGTGAAAACATGTCAGTCACGAAAGTAAAAAAAAAAAATATTTTTTCCAAAATGGGAGATCTCAGTATTTTTGTACTTGTTATATAATGTTCTGAATTTGTCCTACCCATTTAAAAAAGTTTACATTATTTTAAATGAAGCAATTAATGTAAATCAATTGATTTTAATATTTTTATTCTGTAGGTAAATTGGGAGCATAGGATTGCGAAGAGCCTTAACAATATGTCAAATGAACTTGGCATGGTGTTTTCACGAAAGGTATGTAATACTTCTATATGTCTGTTTTAAGGCACAAAAGTTACACAGGGTCTCTGTGGTCCTTAAAAATCCTTAAAATTGCTTTATTTTTATTTTGGTTTTCAAGGCCCTTAAAAGTGCTTGAATTTGCAATGAGGCTCTTAAAAGTATTTGAATTTGCAATCAGGTCCTTAAATATCTTTAAATTTTTTTTTATCTCCCATTTTCACAGACTCAAAATCACTTTTCACCAGTCATCTAATGTTGCTCAAAAATTCAGCAATTCATGTGCATTTGTACAATACTTCAACTTATGTGTTGTTACTATATTATATTGTTGAATATCAGAAATCTGAATTTTAAAATTCTCATAAAATTAGTTCTAAATGTGGTCTTGGCAAAATAATTAAGTTTCTTGAAGAGTTCTTGAATTTTTTTGATGAAAAGAGTGAAACCCTGTTACATCTCAAATGCTATTGCTAATGTTGTTAATGTGTCTGTTAGCTTTGAATGTTCTGAAACATAATATTGTCATTGTGTATACCTAGCGTCCTGTGTCTGAACAAATAGAATTTGAGGCAAAATGGTCTGAATTAGGTACAGAAGATATGGGTAAGAATTTTTTTAGCATTTTGCATTTTAAATAAAAATTGAGGATAGAATGATTGTCTAATATTTACAGAAAGGTAATTGAAATACAGTGGTTACCATTTGATGTGATTATGTAGTATCTCAAAAAATGTTCAAAAACTGCTGTAATAATTACTCAATCATATAAAAACTTACAGCAGTTTTTATTGCAGTATATAAAAATACAGCAATTTCGTTTTCAGTTATTTATCTTCCTTTTTTCAGATTTTAGTTATTTTTTCCCACTGTTTTATTTGAATACAGTTATTTCACATCGCCTTTGAAACTAGTTGGTTCCTTTATATTTGAATTTCACTTTTTCTTGTTTGTTCAAATTTTTTGATGTAGAATTTACATCCTTCAGATCAATTATGTGACTGACACTTAAAAAAGTGCATGTACTGTTTTAGTGTTATGCACCATTGCTCATGGCAAAATGCAATTTGCAAAAGTTATTTACAGTTTGAAAAAGCAATGGTGGCTGCATGCAACAATGTATGTGTCAAGATCATCCACCACTGCTAGCACAAACAGTGAGGAGGTAAAGTAGACACTTGAAATCAGATCTCAGTTCAACAGTGCATGCTCGTAACTCACGAACTAAACTTTGTAGAGAGGCGGGGTGTATTTTGTTTGATAGACAATTAATTATTTTACTCGAGTTTGTGTGCAAGGAATAACCAAAAGGATGATATAAATTTCCGAACTTCACCATGCTTTAGAAAAATGCTGCTGAACGCTTAAAAGTGTACAACAAATGGACAAGAGTACTAAAGCCCCTAAGCTCTTCAAAATTGGAGCTTAGCGTATCTGAGAGTATAGAGCCAGAAAATCTGGAGAATAATCTTGGATGTTTACTGCTCCTCCACCAATGTCATACCAATGCTTTCAAACATGTTCGTTCAGGGTGGTTAAAGCATGGGGATTGCACTTGGAGGACTCCAGTTTAATTCCCACCTCTGCACAAACTATCTTCATGTTTATGTGGAGTATGGGCATATTAAATCTGTGAGTCCAAAAGTTTCTTTTTGTTCTGTTACCCGTTCTCTTACCACCTTGTTTTCTTTCCATCCATTTTTTATTTTCTGCTATTCGAGGGTTTTAACATTCATTTGTATTATCCTATTTTATTGGTTTCTCCTCTTTAATTTCTCTCCGCAGCAATGGCAGTAACTTTTCACCTATCTTCAGCGATGTGTGCTATTCTGCCTCAGATGCTGAGCTTACTTGAATAAGTAAAGTTACTCTTCTTGTCAGTTGTGAAGAAGAAGACTGTTTTGTGCCTTTAAAACCAGTTGAGCAGTATATATTTGTGCTTATGCTGTATTTACGAAGTTTCTATATTATCATGTCATTAATGTTATCGGCCGTAGTTATCAGTATACTTCTAATATATTGCCTTCAACCAAATGGGATCCTATTAAGCAGTACACACTGTACTAGAATTGTTTAACTGTTAAATATGTACTAGAATTGTTTAACTGTTACATATGTACTAGAATTATTTAACTGTTAAATATGTACCACAATTGTTTAACTGTTAAATATGAATAACTACTCTAGTTTCTAGTTTATATTTAATATTTAATAAATACTTCCTTGTAGTTTATTCTTTCGAATATTTTTGTTTACATTCAAATGTGTGAATCCTACAAAGTTTGCATTTGTTTTAAAATCATTAACTGGTTTTAACTAAATTAAAGTTTTAAAATGATTTGTTCACTTTTTAATAAATATTTTGAATGTGTTTGTTTTCTATTATGTGATTAAGTATTTTGGAATATATTTAAATACTTGAGCATTTTTATAGAAAAGGAATTCTGATTACATTTAAATTTCCAAATGCATAGAAACATTTAGAAAGTTATATTTTATAAAATTGTTTTACTTATATTTAAATGACACCAATAAAGTCAGTAAAAAATGCCATCTTTTCAGCAAAATAGTAATTTTTTTATGGAAAAAGTTAAAGATTTATTGATGATTTAGTAGATTTAATACACAGCAACCCCCCCAATGAGTCAAAGATAAAAAATTTTCAATAAGATGCACTCTCCTACTGCAATCTTAAGGCACCGGGACAAAATGCAATTTCATAATGTGTGTAGGCATTGGGAATTTATTTTCAATTTTCCATGCACAATTGAAACTCATCAAATTTCGAATGCTTCTATTTTTAAATTAAAACTTATATGATGGTAAATTTCTTTATGGAAATTATCAAAATTTTATTTATAATTTAGTCAATTTAAGACTCAGATGTCCTCTAAAATTTCAAGGAAGGCACCATTTCAGCAAGATGCACTTACTAGAATTGCTATTATGATCTTAGGGCATCGGGGCAAAATGCAATTTCATTATGTCTATAAGGGTTGTGGGTTCATTTTCAATCCTCCATTAACATGCGAATGTCATCAAATTTAGGAGACTTCTATTCTTAGATTAAAACTTATAAGTTTGTGCATTTTTTTTTTTATGGAAGTAGTTAAAATGTCAATTTTTAGTAAGTTTGAGACTCAGCTGCTCTCCAAAGAGCTCAAAATGCCACTTTTCCTGCAAGATGCACTCTGATTGCTTACTGCAATCTTATAGCTCAGAAACAAAATGCAGTTTCAATATGTGTGTAAGGATTGGGTGTTTATTTTCACTTCTACACAAACTTGAGAAAGTCGCCAAATTAAGAACATTTCTATTCTTATGTCACAACTTATAAATAGATAAAATTTTTAAGGAAGTACCCAAAATTTTATTGGTAATTTAGTAAATTTGATACTCAGCTGTTCTTCACCCAGAAAATTTTTTAGGATTGTGTGTGCATGAAATACAATTGTTCATATACAGGGTGTCTAGAAATGTCCATATCAGAAGAAAATTTTTGAAAATGAAAAGAGTTATCCTTGTTTTATTAATACAGCTACCTAGGAAACTCCTATGGCACTACACAGCAAGATAACTTTTGAGAGCTGGAATTGACTTTTTTCTCTATCCAAGGTGCATACAGGTGCTTCAAAATTGGAAAAGTACTTTAATTTTAGATTAACAGTTTTAAAGTCTTGAAAGTACTTGAAAATTCCCATTTTTTTTGTTAAGTTCTTGAAAGTGCTTGAAAACGGCAGGCTTAAAAGTATTCCGCAGTTCACTACATTGTGTTTTTTCTGAGAAGTTTTGCTTTCTCGGGAAAATTCCCTAGCAGTTACACTGTCGCTGAAATTTCCCTGAACAACATTGTTTTTCCCTAAAAATTTCTTCAACGGCTTCAACATTAAACAGTAATGTTAGTTTGC
The DNA here is from genome assembly GCA_951213105.1 of Amaurobius ferox. Taxonomy (NCBI): domain Eukaryota; kingdom Metazoa; phylum Arthropoda; class Arachnida; order Araneae; family Amaurobiidae; genus Amaurobius; species Amaurobius ferox. The sequence continues at coordinate 21,882,021 of OX578139.1, read as the reverse complement.
TATGATTTTTCCTCCCAGAAATGCATACAACTTCATGATATGGAAGAAATGATGTCCATGAAACATAATTACATGGTACTTGAAAGTCCTTGAAAAGTGCTTGACATTATTTTAAGGAAAGTGTATTCATACTGTCTATCTCTAAAAGGGAGTGATATAGCCCCCTGCCCCTCATACAAAGGGGGGGGGGTCAGCCTCCCGAAAGTTGTCTCGTTGTATAGCTCCATAGGGATTTTCTATTCAGCTGCATTAAAAAAATAAGGATAATTTTCTTCATTCTCAAGAAATTTCCCCTGCTACAGGCTTTCCTTGCCACCCTGCAGAATTCTTAGATTTGACCCTAAATGTAGTTCATGAAAAAAATACATGTTATTAAATTTTGAAATTGTTTTAAATGGCATTTTTCAAAAAAATGTATTTTGTATTGTAAATTATGAATTAAGTACATGCTGCTCATGCATATTGCTGACATGAGCAAGTAGTACTATCGATTGTTGTAATTGATCCTTAAGGGATTAATATAAATGTTTCTGATTTTCAGACCTCAGTCGGTTTAGGCCTGTGTATTCACCCAAGGATTTTCTTGAGGTTTTAATCAATGTCAAAAGCCAAAATAGTGCCGTAACGTCTGCTGATACTGGGTAAGTATTTCATTTGTTTTATTATTTATTAGTGTCATTAATTTACATACACTCTGTGAGATAAAAATCAATGCACCCGAAAGCAAGTGGTATATATTGCTATGAAAATGTGTATTTGTAATGATATGCAAAAGAAAGAAAGAATAACATGTTCTTTTCAAAAAAAAAATATATATATATTTTATTTCACATCAGTGCCAGCATAAAGGTCACATGATAGTACATATTGAACTGACAACAGAAGTAATTAGCAAGTTAAATTTGTTCCAGCAAGTGGGCAGCATTCCTTTTATGAACCCCATAATATGCTTTTGTCTCACCCTTTGGAATTTCTCTGTTGTTCACTTATTTCCGATGAGTAAATAAGTGAACTACCTGATAATTCACATACCTGACTGGAAGGTATCAAGAAGTCAGGCTTCACAGCTCTCTGACAATTTTTTAGGGGTACATCAAAATTTTTGTTGCAGAGTGGTACAGTTCTAGATTTGTACTGGTTTACATTATTTCTAAAGCGGTAAATGCATTTTGTAAAATTTTAAATTTTGAAAAAAAAAAAAAAAATTACAGCAAGTTCTTACAAAAATAAAAACTGATGCCCATCACCTATGCAATGCAAATTACATTTCTTGCTAAAATTCATTTTATATTGCTGATGTATTTGTTTTGGTGCGGTTAACTCTTGGCGTATCCCTATTATTTGTTCACTCTCTATATATCTCCATTTGTGTGTTATATAGCAGGTACTGGCATATCAAATTTTAATAAAAATATTGAGATACTAATTATATTCTAATATTGAATTTTGTCAAATGCTAACCTTAAAGTAAGAACTGTAAAGTTAGAATGGTACAAATGATTTTTGCATATAGCCGAAATTTAAAACTGTTGCTTTGCTTTTTTTTTTCAATGAAATATGCAGCTACATTGTTGGTTTTATGCAGCTACATTGTTGTCAGGAAATTAAAAAAAAATTCTACTTTTTTAGTTATGTTTAATACAGTCCTCTTCAACTGTTTACTATACAAATAATTTAAAAAGAAAAACAATGTAAGTAAACCTTAACGATTAATACTTTAAGTCAATTAAACTAATTGAATACAAATTGTAAAATAGGACTGCAGTTCTGATAACATATTACTGAGTCAGTAAATTCTAATATTAGATTGAATGTCCTGGTTTATGGTCATTTTAGACTAGTTAGTGCAGGAGAAATTCCTGGAATTACTTTCTGGATTCACCCACCATCTTGTATATGAGGATTATGCTAAATTGTAACTGCTATATTTTCACTCTCAGATGTTTGTATTAATTATTTGCTATGGCTCCATTTTACCTTGTTATTGAATTTTAAAATCAGTTGTTTTCTTTTATTTTTATTCTGGATGATGTTGGCTATTTCAATTTCTAAAATCCTTTATCAATTTCCATCTGACTATGTATGTATGCCTGATCGATTTAAAAGGCTAATTCTTGGCTTAGAACAGTGTATATGTATGTTTAAAGTGGGATAATGATTTGGGAACGTAGACAAAACATTCGAGAATTCAAAATATTTAATAGATTTTTAAGTGTATTTACTAAAATCTCCTAAAAGACCACGAAAGATAACAGCACTTTTTCAAATGCTATAAAGGTATGCCAATTTTTGCTGTACAGTCTAATAATTTTTTTTAAGTGACAGCTAGATATCTGAAAATTGATACAATACATTCAGGAATGAAAAAAAAAATTATATAGATGTTTAAAAAAAAAAAAAAAAAAAAAAAAAAAAAAAATTGCCTTGGCCAATTATTTATTGACTGCAAATTCAATTACTTTGAAGAACGATTTTCAGATAATATCTATTGGATTAAAGTTAGAGGTTTTCCAGTTTCATAAATTTTAAAGATACAATTTAAATTTTTGAGAATACAATTACTTCATCATTATAAGTATTCTGTGAAAAAATCTCTTGAATTGAAATCGACTGAACCACCTTCGGTTGATCCTAAAGATGTTACTACCTCTTGTAAGCTAAGAGTTTAAACTGGTTTTCTTTCTATGCCCCAACTAGAACAATAAAAATTTTATATTTAGCCCCATAGGCCTCTATAATGTAAACTATTGCCTCCTCCCCAATCTACCCATTCATCCACCTTAGCCCCTACTGATTCTATTAACTCCCTATTGATCCTATTATCCCCCTATTGATCCTATTATCCCCCTATTGATCCTATTATCCCCTATTGATCCTATTATCCCCCTATTGATCCTATTATCCCCCTATTGATCCTATTATCCCCCTATTGATCCTATTATCCCCCTATTGATCCTATTATCCCCCTATTGATCCTATTAATGTTTTCACTGGTATACACTGATCCCTTTTCTAACTGACCCTTTTTGTGCACTAATTACTAATAATATTTGATCCACAATAACACTTAAAAAAAAAAAAAAGCGTGCCCATGTAATTTTGTAGTCTCAATTTATATAAGTTTTTATAGGGAATTGTTGCATAGTGCCCTATGCACCCACTAAGTGTTAGGACTGTTACCAGGATAGCATAATGGATTTAGCTGGTGTTTACTTAAGAAGCAGAATATGAAGCCATGTAGTAGTCTATGTGCTTTCATAGTTTTGGTTCATTTGCTTGAAAAAAATTACTATAGTAAACTAGTTACTGCTATAAAATAAAATTGTATGGAAACATGTCAAAATAATTAATACTTTAAAAATAAAGACAATAAAAAAAATTGGCCATAATTAAAATTCCTTTATTAAAATCTCCTTTTACAACTTACTAAAATTACACAGCTATAGCACTTTTGGGCATTATTATGCCCTCCATCAGTGGCGAAGTGAAAATATTTCACTTGAATTTTATTACTTGTCAGTTTTCTCTTTCTGGTTGATGGTGACTGATTTTGTTTCTCAAACTGGTGGTTTCTTTTATTTGTGACTGCTATATTCTTTTTTGGTGATGGCAGGTATTTATTTTTGGTGCTTTTCTGTTAAATATTACTGGATTTTGCGGTCTTGTATATTTGAAATTCATAATTGATTTTATAGTAATTTTGAGCAAATCTTTTCTGCTGTTGATTTCACTGTTTTATACTTTTTTTTAATTGTTTGTTCAGTTTGGCAACATCTATCTTCCTGGATCATGTAAGCATTTTTCTGTTGAAGAAATTTTCTTGAGTTTGAAACGACAAAGAAGGCACATGCCTTCTTTTTTCAGCATAATTGCGGTTTATACATCTAATCAGTTGATACATTTAATTACATATAATCACTTGATACATTTGTTTTATGCTATTAATAACAAAGTTTTTTTTTTCAATTTTTAGATTATTGTATGTATGGATCTTTAGTACTTTACATAAAATTATACAAGTTTATATTTTTTTATAATATTTCTCAATTGCAGGATGTCAAGCAACTGGGGCCTCATAAAAGTTCCTCTCAAAGTAAAGAGTTTCCATGAGTTTGTAAGTATGTTAGTTAATTTTATATTTATTAATTTATATAAAATATAATTTATTTGGATCTTTGTCATTCTTCTTTGACCCAGACTGTCCGATCTACCCAAAGGTGTAAGGTGTCCGTTTGGATGGCCAGGAAGTGCCATCCAATTTACACCAGAACCCAGTGGTTGCAGCATTTACAGGGATCGTACCCTACTTCCCCTACCACCAACCTCTTGGAAGGACTTACAGACCCACATATTTAATGTGTCCGTACTCCACTTAAATACAGGGACATTTTGGACAGAGGCAGGAATTAAACTCGAGTCGTTTGAGTACAATCCTCATAGATACACACATACTAGTATATACACACACACATACTAGCATATATACACACACATACTAGCATACACACACACACACAGACAGCACCTCAAAAACATTACATTTAAATGAAGTTTCTTGAAACATGCTCTTCTGTTAAAAACTCAAATTCAAAATTTTGACCCTGTCTCATCACTTTATATATTGTGCTTTATATTTAGGAAAAGTAATAGGGTTCAATGTAAAATAATGTTTTTCACTTCCCTACATAAGTGCTACTAATTTTCTAAAATACCTATTTGTGAAAGCTGATGTTTAGCTATCAAACAAAAAATATCAGAAGAATAATTCTCTTAACTTTTTCATTCGTATTCCATAGTGCTTGTATCACTGCTTGTGTCATAATCATCTTATTTAATAAAATATGTCTGTCTATCTGTTGGTGACATAGCGAAAATTGTTAGCATCCTACAGCTAAGAAATTTGGTACAGTGATAGCTCCGGTCAGGTCATAAGATACTCGGGCAATTTTCCTAATATTTCAATTCCTTTTTTTTTTAATTACAGTACTGGACCTTTTATTTGGAACTTTTAAGAACAGCATCTCTCTGAGTTTCAGAATTTTTCAGATTTTGAGTCTAATCAAAAAGAAACCTATTCCCTCCCCTCTCAACAGCTGGCTTTCTCTATTAGTTCTTAATGGAATTAGTCTTCTCTTCTCCCTCTACACACATGAATAGATAAAATGTTCCTAGAATGAAATTAGTTTTCTCTTCTCATTTCTTAATGGAATTAGTCTTCTCTTCTCCCTACACATGAATAGATAGATGTTCCTTGAAGTTCGGAACTTATTTTTGGAGAGGAAAGCATAAATTATGAACATCATTAAACCGAATTAACATATCAGGGTTACCATATTGTTTCCATAGACATATAAAAGGGGGAATAGGCCCTAACATTGCATTTTTCAGAAATGACCCTGGTCACCCCTATAGTATGGCATGTTTCCATTGAATTAGCAATTGCTTCATTCACTCTGGGCCAGCCAGAATTTTGTTGATAACTTATCCAGTACTTTTGCAAACTCCCTTTCCACTCTTTTTGAAAGGCAAGATTTGTTCATCTTCCTCACGGGCAGACAAACAGGCAGAAAGTAAAAATATCCAGTCAGAATTATTCCCTCTTTCTAGTAACTATCATTCTGCATAGTTTCTATGTCTGTGTTTCCCGTCTTAGCTACTTTGGGTTTCAGTCCATTGTTTTCTATCTTCTCCTGTTTTTGAAGCGTTATTCCTCAAGCATTAAAAATGTTCCATCCCCTGAATGAATACTTAGTCAAAATGGAAAGCATGTTTAGAAAGGGAGTTAAAAGAACAAAGCGATGATTCCCTCCAAACTAGCAAAACTAGCTTTTGAATGAATGTCAGAATATCTACAGCAAAAATTTCCTCTTAAACTTTTTTGAATTCTGGTTTTGGCCCTGTGATTAGTTAATGGCCATCAAAGCATGCAAGCCTCACTGGAAATTGTTTTTGATAAAACAGGACTGGCAAGTTCTTTGTGTATTCAAGCTTGGTTCTCAGTATAAAAAGTACTGTAATGGTTTTGTCCTCACTATAATGATTTCACACATTGAAACATTTGGCTTAAATTCAACAGCTCATATTCTTCTCCCATTGTAAAAATTGCTTGAAACGTAATTTCAACACTGAGATTAAGAATAATAAGTAAAAAGTTCTTTCTATATTTTAATTTCTACTCCAGTTTTCTTGAAATTTTAAATAAGTGTCCCATTCCACTATAATTGACCCATTAGAAAAATAGAAGAATCGAGTATTTTCATTCCAAGTATTTGTAAACTCAGTAGACATCCATTGCTTAAAGACTTTATGAAATTATGCCCAGAGAGGAACTTTTACCCCTGACCTCTTAATCTGGAGCTCAGCATTCTACAGATGAGTTGCCTAGAATCAGCATAGAACCTCATTCTTCTACACCAAGTTTTAAGTTCAAGACTTCTCACACTATTTTACTTGGCTTGTAATCTTTTAGAAATTTTATTTTTAAGACTTGCAAATTTAAAAATCAGACAGATTTCTATTCAACATTTTTATCTTTTTTTAAATTATTCTATTAGGTCAAATGAATAGATTTTTTATAAACTTTTGTGATGTTAATAGATTTATTTACTTTCTCGTTGTATTTATGTGGATAATTGTGTGTATAAACATTTCATAGATTGTAATATTGAATTACATATTCATCATCATTCAATCTACTCCAGTTGTTCCCTAAGTTTTATGCTCAAAGATCCCCCTCTGTAATTATAAAAATACAAAAATTGTGGATAACTTAAATTGAAATACGTCATATATATATAGCTTCAAAATTCTAAATATATACGAAAGTTAGATGTAATAAAATAAATATTTAGTTTGTAGTCAGGAAGATCAGAAATTGTAAATTATCAGTTCAGAGAATTTGCATAAAATGTATCTAAATATGAATATTGAAGAACTTTAAGCTGGCAACATTACATTACTAATAATAATCATAGGCAGTACCAGGCTTTCACAATTGGGGGTGCTATGCATTGGTGGGTGCTATGCAGTTGGGGATGCTATGCATTGGTGAATGCTATGCAATTAGGGATACTATGCATTGGTGGGTGCTATGCAATTCGGGGTACTGATCTCAGATATATAAATCCATAAATAAAATAAAATAATGGTTATAAAAAGAGAGAGAGAGAAACTGAAAATTGTTGGAATAAGGGGTAGTTTAGTAAAAAACTAGTGTCTGGACTATTTTTAATGAGGGTGCTGAAGCACTCCTAGTACCCCCCCGTGGTGCCACCTATGATAATAATAATCAAAACAGTTTGATGTGAACAATGATGCTATATTTTAGAAATTAGAATAACGACGTTCTTATTAATTAATGGTAATTTCAAAATTGAAACTAAAATCAGGATTTAACAAAAGTTTTCTTAGTTATAACTAAAGCCTGAATGTTCAGGCAGTAAATAAAAAGAATGCTGAAAGAAGCAGCAAAAAGCAAGATAAAATGTCAAAATAGATAGCAAAAATAGGCATTTGTTATGAGCATAACTCACTTGTATTTTTCACTTATTCTGTGACCCTTCCATCCAGGAATAGATTCAATTTTATTAACTATATCATTTAATAACTCCACAATATTTACTAAAGTCTCGTTTCATTTTTTCGAAAAATGAAATAATATCAGGCAACTTAAAAAAATGTGCTTGAATAGAAGTTAAATAGTAATGATATCTTATGCAGTAATGATAATGATATCTTAGTAATAGTAATAGTAATAGTAATGATATCTTATGCTAGTTTAGTCATTCGTATTGAGCTAGATTTTTCCTCGGTGTCTGATTATGGGGGAGGGGGGGGGGCGCACAGGTTATTTGCCTTGGACTCCACATTTTTTAGTAGGGAACAACATTTATTAAGATCAGAAATTGTAAATTGTCAGTTCATGGAATTTGCATAAAATGTATCTAAATATGAATGTTGAAGGACTTTAAGCTGGCAATAATAATAATCAAAACAGTTTGATGTGAACAGTGATGCTATATTTCAGAAATTAGAATAACAGTGTTCGGTTTGATTAATGGTAATTTCAAAATTAAAAATAAAATCAGAATTTAGCAATTTTTTAAAATAATTATTATAATAAATTACTTTTAGTATTTAGTAACACTTTAGACATTATAATAGAAGCATTATTTTTTTAATATCAGCATGATGCCACATAAGATAACCAAAAAGATTTTGGCTATCTTAACGACGTTAGACGTTTTTTAAAATAGTAAAAAGTAAAAGAACGATTTCAGAAAACACTTGGGAGAAAAAAAGAAACCAACAATATAAAAAAAAAATGTTCTTTTCATTTTTAGTATTTACAGAATATTTACAAACTTTAATTGAATATATAGCTAGTTAATGTATCTACAGTACAGTGTAGATACAGTTTATATGAGTTTGCATCTATTTAATATACAAAAAGAATATGTTTAAAGTAAATTTTTGCAATTTATTAAACTGAAGAATTTCATTTAAATTTTTTCCAAATATTTTATTTAGTTATCCTCTACCACATTAAATAAATGCATTAATGCATAATGCGATATTATCATAATTAATGGTAATGTGACATTATCTTTTCATACATTTTTGTTGTGGTACTGAAATTGGATGTTATGAGGGGCCCCAAATGGCCTTCTTTGCTCGAGGCCCCTGAGAATCATAATCGGACCCTGTTCTTCCTCATCTAAACAATTAACAATGCGAGAGCTATTAACAATGTGATAACTATTAACAATGGCTCATAAAAAAAAAATAATGCATTTTCCTTATGAATATTTGTGTCACACAGCTCAATTGCACATTTTTTTTTTTAGAGAAAAAGGAATGTCAATATAAAACATAAATTGAGGCCAATATAAGCAAAAAAAAAAGGCATTGAAAGCATAAAAGGCATTTTTTTTTTCAAATATGAGATAAAAACAAACAAAAAAGTTTTTTAAGGATTTTTGCCTCAACTTCCAGGCTTTAGTTATAACTTATAACATATACATTTTGTATTATTCATGAACTCCCTTGGCATTTGCCATGGACCCCATTTTAGGAACCAGTGATCTACATTATTAAAATATATGTGTAAAATATGTCATGTATTTCATACAAAAATTTTTTTTTTAATATCTATTGAAATTTTTACATTCTGGGATTTGATTCTACCTTAAGAAATTCAGACATAAGTCGATTTAGTGAAGTAGAAGGGATCATGAATTTTATTCGTTAAATCAACAGAAATAGGGTAAAAGAACAAAATTAAGTATGGTATTTGAAGCAATTGTGCAGCCTTGTACATACTTATAAAATTGCCATTTTTGTTAAAATGGGGTTCATTGTATAATATGTAGATCAGATAAAGGTAAGAGTATATATAAATTTTGATTGCTATGCTTTGAAATGAGATCTGACTTTCTATTGGTTCAAAATTATGTCCTGTGACCTACTGACTCAAAAGGATTGCTCATGCCTGCAGGGCTTGATCAAGCCATAGTGGATCCCAGGACCTGGTGTTAATTTGAGGGCCCCATACGCATACCACACACATGCAGAACATCAACACACACCAAATTTGGGGCCTCAGGATCACAACCCCAAATTTTGTACAGGTAGAAAACTCTAAAACATTTTATTTCAAAGTAATATATGACTTTAAAGGATATATAATATTTAAAATTACAACATATTTTATAATTTAAAATAAAAAATAATATTACCAGATGTAAATTAATTACAAAATTATTTCTGCTTAAATTTTTTATCACATACAAAATTTAGAGAGCTCCTTAAAGTTTGGGGGTCCAGGGCCATGGCTTCAGGGGCCCATGCATTATTCAGGCCCTTCATGCCTGGTTTACAATAGCACTGAGCTATCAGTATGAAGCCATGCCCTAGGAGCAGAAGTCTACAATCTGTCTCTCACAAGTTTTATGGCCCTCACGTTTGTTAACTAGGTGTTTCTCGTAGTCATGAATTTGTGTTAGTAAATATTTCACATGTTTTTATATTGTAATCGTCATTATGTGTATCTCTTTAAAAAATTGTATTAAAAATAAATAAGTATTGTAAGTACTGTAAATTTCAGAGATTGCAATTTGAAGAACTCTCTGGGAACATCGATCACCTAGGTCTTTATTTATTGCCATTTTCCAATTCTGAGTTTTCCGAGAAGTGCCTGAAGGAAAGAGTGACATTAGGAAAGCGTGGTAAGATATTGCTCTCTTACATCTCTTCTTTACTGAAGGAAAGAAATAGAATTTGATCTAGATACTAAAATTAAAGATTTATTAAAATCTTAAATTCTTCTGTATTTCAACTCTGGATATATATATATATGTATGAATGCATGCATTGTTTCATATTACCCCCAAATTCAATTGTAAAAGAAGTATTGTTTTTCCCCAAAACTTTCAAATTTGAGATTTTGGAGGTAAAAGTATGCTTTAAGACCTTATGAACACTTTTGGAAAGACATTCATTGCTGTGTATATACATGCAAGACCGTTTTTGATCATAAGCAAAGTAGGCCCGTGGGGGCCAATCTTCTGTGCCCAATGTACCTTTTTTCATTATAAAAGTTTTGTGGAGGGCCCTAAAATTTACTTTTGATTAGGGGTCCCAGCAAGGGTTAAATTTCCACTATATATACATATGTTTATGTATATGCTTGTAAGGTCTGGACTCAATAATTCCTAAGCTAATGCATATGCCACTGTTAAATTTGAACTGTGACTTCATTATATATATGTAATATTAGGTTGGAATTTTTCACTACTAAAAATTTCAATATTAATATGATAAGAAGAGTTACTTTCTGGGAGTGAGTCTCTATATGAGATGTCCCGATAGAATTGATAAACTTTAAAATTGTGGAAATTCAAGTATAATTTAAAGAGCTTACAAAGGGCTCCTGATAATAAAATATATTTAATATTAGTGTCAATTACAAAAAAAAAAATAATTTAAGTGTTATTTTTCCTATAGTTGCAGGAATTTCCACAATTTTAAAGTTTACAATTCTATCGGGACATCTCGTATAGAGACTCATTCCCAGAAAGTAACTCTTCCTATCATAAAATAATATAGAAATTAGTAGTGAAAAATTTGTAAAAAATAAAGTAAAGAATTTAACAGGGTTAAATAATGAAGAAAATGAAAAATTACAGAAATTATTAGCCAATGTAAATAATATTTTTTCAAAGGATAAGTATGATGTGGGATGCATCTGATTGGAACCTCAGGTTAATTTGAATTCTGAACTTCCCGTGTCGATGTGACCATATCGTGCATCTCCCAAAGATAATGCGGAAATAAAAAAGCAACTAGATGGATTACTTAAAGCTGGATTTATAGAATCTAGACTATAACACATATATTTCTGATAATCCACTTTCTTTATATTATATATTTTATACATATATATATATAATTAAAATTACATACATTATTTTGTAATTTGCGTAGTTGGAAGGCAAATTTCTTGAAGATTTTCATATCACTAGCTGTACCTGTACAGAGCATCTGTACTCTAGTTTTTTTTTAATGCTCTCTATCTGTTGGTAACTTACTACTCAATCTCTGAAGTGTGAGCCTCCATTTGCCTATTTTAAGACATTAATATTCCATAGTAATGAGTTCTGTTTGTCTTACAATCATTATCAGAATGAAGGTATATGCTCTTAGACTCCTAATATTCCCAGACACATGCGGATTCATTATTATATGACTGTCTAATCAAACATAATCTGTATACGTATTTAAATTAAAGTACTTAGATCAAATAATAATTTTGTTGTTTAGCAAATGCCTAAAGAAAATAATAAGTATTTGAGATGTAACTATGGCAGTAAAATAACTCAGTATAAGTATCGGAGGTAAAAGGTATCCATAGAGTTAGCTCCATGGATACTTTTTATGTATTTAAACCATGGAGTAAGAGTTTCCCTTTAGCTTTATAAAGTAAAAAATGTAATTGAGGCTAAACTCATTGCCATTCTGAAAATGATAATTAGGCTCTTTTTCAGTGTGAAAAGCCCAGACCACATGACTGACCCGAAGACTTACAGTAGGTATTTGTGTGACCGGGGGCTCTTTTTCAGTGTGTCATACCTAATCATTTTATGCAGAATTTTTTTTTATGGCAAGACATAATTTCTGTATAAATGATGGTTGTACAGTCTATTTGTAAGAATGATAGTTTGAACTGGGGTTGAATTAAGGATGTAAATGTATCCAATTTATTGGTGTGACTAGTGGTGACGTAATACAGGAGTTGCACTCGGTAGGCCCGGGTTCGATTCCAGCCACTGCCAAAACTGCCGCCGTTTTCACGCGGAGTACGATCACGTTAAACATGTAGGTCCGTAAGTCCTTCCGAGAGGTTGGTGGTAGGGGAAGGAGGGTATGGTCCCTGTGGATGCCTCCCCCACTGGGTTCCGGTCTAAATTGGGTGGCACTTCCCGGCCGTCCAAACAGTTACCTTACACCTTTCAGGTAGGTCGGACGGTCTGGGTAACAACAACAACAACAGGTCAAGGTTTAAATTAAAGAACTTAATTCACTTACCACTGCCCCTTGGCTAACAGAATTTTTATAAAAAATTTTAAAAGAACAATTTGCAAATATAAAAATATATAATTTTTTTTGTATTCTGATGTTGATCATGATACAAAGGTATTTAAACAATGTGGAATATGTATGTATGACAAACTTGTGTGGAACTCTATATTCTATATATTTGAGATGTCTTTTTTTTTTAACTGCGCTAGATCTAGATTTTTTTTTTTTTTTTTTGTACATTTCTGGGAGATTTTATACTGTTGTTGAACTTTTTATCATGTTTAAAAGAGGCATAATTTTTATTGTTTTAGTGTTAAATCTCAATTTGCAATGCAATTTAATATTTATTAGTAAATTTAAAAATTTACTGTAAATACATTATATTAAATATCCATAATTTTTTTTATTGTGCCTTTGTGCTGCATAAAAATTAGTGACAGCAAAAGCTGAGATGAAAATAGAGATCAAGAGTAAGACATTTTGAGACATTTTGTTAATCTTTATTCACCACCCAAGTAGTATGTGATTTGGTTCTTATAGGCATCTACAGTCATGTAAAATTTTATAATTACCTGGATTTTACTAGCATATAAAATAGTAAAATTGAATAAAATGTCAAAAAGGTAAGTAAAAATCAAAATAAAAGAAAATTATATTGATTTCTATCATGAATATACCTTTTGTGCTCCTTGTGAGATGGCACCCAGAGGCAGTTGAATGAAAGATTCAAACTCTGCCTCACTTGTGTCACTGGCCACGTAATTGGCAACATAATTCACCACAAACTAGCCTCATCATGGTCTCATAATTGCTCAGTCTCTTCAACATATAGCTTGCACACCTTTTTGCAATCCAATAATAACTTTGTTTGTCAATCAACAAGTTACTGGGTGGGGCAGTACTGTACTGAACTCTCATAAGGCAGCATTAAATGCCTTTAGCTGGAGACGTCTTTAGCTCAATACTATGATGCTGACCTGTCATGTTTTGGACCTGGGATTAAACCCTGACACTGTCAAGTATGTGATTTGCTCTCTTATTTCAAATGCGTCAAATATTATTACAAAAAAAAATAACTCCATGCAATTAAGTACAAATTAGACTGAGTAATCTTAATAGATGCAAAAGCACATTCAAGAAGTTGAATGCAATTTATTGACTGTTATGTTTTCAATTTCCACAATGCACTTTCTCAGGATAAGTTGACAATTCAAATTATTGATTCTATTTCTAGCATCAGGTAAACGGGCTTCTACTGTTTTGGTAAGATTTGATGTCCATCAAACTGTAATTTTTAATTTGATTTATACAAAGCTTACTTGATTAATTACACTTTTTTTTTCTATGTTATAGTTCTGGAAGCGAATAATGCTGCTGTTGCTCGAGAATTCTGCAAACGGGGATGCCCTGCTACTCTTAGGGCAGAATTATGGTCCTTAATATTAGGAATTGACATTTGTGGAGCTGTATGTATATACTTTAATAATTTAAATATATTTACAATTTATTAATTGAGCTACCATGTAATGAATAGTAGAATTATGGTTCCAGTGCATATTTTTAGTCATTTTTAGTCACTGAACATGCATATAGAGAGCATTCCCAAAGTGAAGAATTGCACTTCTGGTGCAGCAATGAGCACCAGAAGTGCACTGATGCTCGTTGCGCTTCTGATGCAGCAACGAGCATCAGTGATCTGATTTTGCACTTTTTAGTGCCTCCAGTTGAGATGTTAAGAATCCAGTTTCCAAAATCACTACTTTTATAGACCCACTTTAAAACTTCATAGAAAATTAAAAAATGGAGTAATTAAAAAAAAAATTATTATTAAAATGTTGATATCACTTTATATTCATGCCAAAAATTAGAATCATGCGAAACTTCAATTCACCAAAGTGAAAATGAAATTATCTAAATTATGCATATTTCAATGCATTTTAACTTTTTTAAATAAAAAAATTGTCCTGTGGATTGGGTTTAAAGCATGTTGGAAAGATTGTGTTTTGATTTTTCTGATGGTATCAAGATAGAAATTCTGTGATAATATTTTCGATTGCTAAGAAACTGATTTGTGTGAAATTTGTTCAAAATTTCACTTCAACTTAATAACTAAAACTCTAATTTGAGTTAAAAAAATCGTTTCAAGGTGTCTTCAGACCTGACCTGAAGCATCACTTGACTAAATTTTATGGCTGTGGATTGCTTTTCAGCTATGCAACCAACAGATGAACAGGCATACATACATCTTCTTTTATTATGTCAGAGTTTGTGTGCTCTCAACTGCACATTTTCTGTACATGAAATATATTTCTCATTTTATGTTTCACTTTTCATTTATGTTAAAATTTTTCCTCATTTAATAATGTTTTTATATTTTCCAGCACAAATTAAATTTTAAGCATCTGAAGTCTTGTGTTTTCCAACATGATTTATTAATTGATAAACTTATATTTAAGGTGAGTGCACTTAGAATTAGCATTAATATTTTGTATACATTTAAAGATTATTTTATTTTACCGTAATTTAAGAATAACCAACTTTATTTTGCAAAATTTATTGTGTTTTATCAACTATCTTTTTGTATAAAAAGGTGTTGTTGGTAAGAAAAATCCCCCCCCCCCTTAGATGCAGACCATTATTTCTGTATAAAGAAGAATGCTATCAGAATCATTATCAAAGATCATTATCATTATCTATCCAATCATTAGAAGAAATTATATCTCATTTTTACTTTTCCTACAACATGTAGTATATGTAAAGGGTTTATGAGGGTTTTATTATGATGAGGGGCCAAAAATCTGATTCTCAGATTTGGAAGGTTTACATGTTTTAAGCATCTCTGAGTACCAATCAATCAGAAAAAAATATAATTAGTAGTTTTCAGAGTGGTAGAACAAAGGAAAATATTTAAATGTTTTGAATATTTTTTTTTAATTATAAATACATTCTAAAAAGTAATTAGGTTAAATGTTCTTAAACAAATAGACATTTTGTATGTAATTTTTTATTTAAAAGCGAATGGCATTAATCAATTCATTCTCAAGACATTGTACATTTTTTCTGAAATGAAAAGATATCATAAAAATTATATAGGCTCTTTATTATTAAATGAGTAAGTACTTTGTTTAGTACTTTTAACTAGAAATGAATGAATACCACTATTTAGGAGATATTACAAGCCATTCTCAAGATAGTGCAAATTTTACTTTTCTACAAAGTGAGTATGATATTTCCATGAAAATATTCCATGCAAAGTATAAATTGAAAATGCATAATTTCAAAAAAGTATGTTATTTTTATTTATCTATTTATTTATTTTATTTTAGATTTTCTCTTTGGATTATTTTTATAATTAATATAATTATGTCATTTTAAATGTCTTTTCTTAATCTAGGATATTCATTTAACGGCATCGAATGATGATCAATATTTTGTTTTCGAGGATCTTCTTTACCAGGTATAGTACTGATTTGTGACATAGAAAGGATCTTCAACATTTAAAAAATATATTGTTTGTTTTCTCTTACACTATAATTGCTTAATAACACTTTTAAACACACCAGCCATAAAAATATTCTAAAACCAATTTTTAAATTTTTAACCATGTTATAGATTATATTGTTATAAAACAATGGTATTTAATTCTCATTATTTATAATGGTTAGGTGAAAAATGTCTCAACTTTGAGTTTAAATACAGCTCCCTTTTCATTAAGCACTTGCTTTCTCATGCATAAACACATTTTTCTCAAAACATAGATTTTCATATTCGGGTACATCTAAAATAAGATGCTATTTTAGATACAGGTGTGAAATTTTCAATACTTAGTAAGCAGGGCAGAGGTTATTACAAGAAGTTGACACTTTTGAGTTCTCAAAGCTATCACAAAGTTATTACCAAGGATGTTCTCCAAAGCTGTAGCTCCTCCTCATCATTCACGCCCTTGAACTTTGGTTACAACTAACCAACAGCCTTCAGATGAATTCTCTTGCATTTTTCTTACCTCTTAATGATCTGAAATGTTAAAATTTTAATGCTCTAGAGGGGTTTCCACTTTCTTTCCTGGGGTGGAATTGCCTGTAATTGTTTTCTTTTATTTGTGAAATTTTAAAATAAACATTTTTGTTATAAAAATTCTGTTTTATTTTAATTGCATAATGTCTCCTTTTAACTTGCCCCTTTTTTGTTCCAGCTTCACCAAGAGCTAATGAATTCTAACTCTAAATTAGTATTTTTTTTTCATGGTCAATTAAGCAAGTTTTCTTTTTCTTTTATGCTAATGTCTAAAAGGGCACAGCAATGTCATTAAAGAGTTTCAGAAATGTAGTCCCTGTTTCAAAATGTTTAGCCTGAGTTAAAATAATTGTTTTTGCTTTGTCTGCAACAGATCCAGTTTCTCAAAAACGTTTTACTAACCTCATAATTGTTGAATTGTTAGGGGGTGTTAGAGCATTGGTATTTCTTCTAAAACTCATCAATAACTCCCATAAGAATGTCTAAAGAGATATTGCTCTAAAATAAAAATTCTTTCGCTCTGGAAAGAAATGCCATATTCTTTGATTGATAAAAACAGAAGTCTGCAATTATCATCTGAAGTATTAAAAACCACAGATGATACTTTTGATATATTTTTGAAAGTATATTAGTGCCACCTAACTGAAAAAAATCTAGTATTTCAATTTCTAGGTACATTATATAATTTTTAAATTTTCAGTACATTATATAATCTTTAAATTTTCGGTACATTATATAATTTTTAAATTTGATATACAAGACTTTTCAGTCACCCTGTAGGCCATGTAATTTTCTGGAACAGTTTTTCTTTTGTTTTTGTTATATTTTTAACCTTGCAGTCTTTTATTTACTGGCAATGTATGTAGTAGTTTGTTGTGATGATGAAGTTAGCTGATCTAGCTGCCGAAATTGGCTCTTAATTTTTTTTTTTAATTCTGTAGTCTTTTGTTCATCAGTACTTTTAAAGTAATTTGTTTGTTTATTATTGGGATTTAGTTGATAAAATAATTACTGTAGCTTTCCAAAACCGGGATGTGTTACTTTTATTTTTGTTGTTTTTGTAATTTTCACAGTCATGTGATAATATTCTAATGACTATTATCACATGAGTGTTTTCATCACATTAGTATTACACATTAGTATTTTCAGAGTCATAAACTGATATTTTTACAGTAATTTGAACGAATGAAGTCTTTTGATGACTTCTGAAACAGCTTGTTTTCTTCATCTTGTTGAATACTACAGGTTGTTTTTTTTTTTTTTTTTTTTTTTTTTTTTTTGTCTTTTACTCAAAATGTCTTTGAATACATTTTGTGCTTGTTTTTTTAAGTTAGTTAATAGTGTTTCTCATTTTTGAGAAGTTTTTTGATAAAATTAGTTCATTTAGCTTCTGAAACAGCTTGTTTCCTTCCTTTTGTTAAATATTACATTCTTTTAATCTTTTACTCAAAATGTTTTTCAATACATTTTGTGCATGTCTTTTTAAGTTAGTTGATAGTGTTGCTCATGTATTTTCAGAAACTGTTGTTTTCTTCTTCTTATTATTATTTTTTATTATCATTTATAATTTTATTTACTGATTAAGTGAAGAGTTTGAATCCTACTGATGTTTGAATCCTAGATTTTTCTTTTCTTTTTTCAAATTTTTGCTTGGCAACAATTTTCTTCTTAAATCATTTTATGCAACTATTTATTCACATACATGCTCTTGTCTTTGGTGTGGCTTCATTGTTTTATTATCCTGAAAAAGGAGGGTTCTTTTTTTTGTTTTGTTTTTTTGCCTCCCAAAATGGTTGGTATTTTGAATTATTTTTTTATGTGATGACTAACAAAGTATTTTTATGGAAAATTTCTGGTAATAACCTAATTTTATAGAATTTTTTTATATTACTCACTTTCCTCCCAAAGTGAAAATATGAACTGATTCATTTTACAGATTCTGCTGGTATTTACTCGTGATACTTCTGTCACATCACACTTTGATATGAGCACTGCCAATCCGCCTAAAGCTACACTACGTGGTACTCACACTACAGTAACTTATCCTCCTAATGGTGTAATTCCTTTTCATGGTTTTTCTATGTATGGTAAGTATTTATTTGAAGCTGTAATAAATTTTGACTATAATTATAAATCCATTGTACATGGTTGTGCATGAGTTTAAATCCTTCACTCCTAGAGAAAAAATTCTGTTTTGATTTTTTTTCTGCTTTGCATAGAGCCTGTACTTTTTTTTGCTTTGTAGATAGCGTGCATGGGAATTTGGCGATGGTTTAGGATTTGGAATTGAGTAGTGTTATATGTAAATGTATTATTTAAGTAGCGGGTGCTTATTTTCGATCCGGGCAATACCAGGTATTTTTTTCTATATAATTTTAATTTAAACAGTATCTGATGCCTAAGTTCAGTAATGGGCCATCATTAGGGTAGTAATTTCATCATGAAAAAAAAGTAGGCAAACTCTCCGGTGTAATTGTGGGGTAAATCGTAAAATTTCTTGAAATCTTTGTGACCAAGGATTTACACTAACATTTCCAAAAAATTTCTACCAGTTACAAAGCTGCTATACAAAAAAATAACACTAACATTTCCAAATAAATGCTACTAGTTACAAAGCTGTTATACAAAAAAAAAAATAACACTAGCATTTTGAAATAAATTCTATCAGTTACAAAGCTGTTATACAAAAAAATAGCACTAACAATTTCAAAAAAATGTACCAGTTACAAAGCAGTTATATAAAAAAATACTGCGTAACTCAATGAGCATTATATTATAACCGGCATCAATGAACATTATATTATAACTAACACCTGTCTGAGTACACCATGTCCATGCATGGGAAACAGGAATTGGCAGATATCAACTCCTGCCGACCTTTCCATCTTCTCTTAATATCCACAAACACATGCGGGACATACACCCCTCCCATTTAATAAATACTACTATTTCTTATAGGACTTCCTATTAAAACATGCATACTATACAAACCCCTAACATAATACAATTAATTTATGCTCCTCAATACCCTCTAACAAACTAATGTATCAAGTTTAATACCTCAAACTTTTTGTCTGAAGTTTACAATTTCTGGTCATACTATGGAAGAAAAGGGACCATTTCTGAGAACCAAAAAATAACTTTATCCATATTACTGTATGCTACTTCGTGATTTTTTTTGCCGTAATTATTTGAATCATTCTTTGTGAATCTCTGTATTTCCCTAATATATTTCTTATTCAATATTAATGCTTATTAATTATATTTTGTAGTTGCTCCCTTATGCTACATCTATGAGGACCCAACCACTCTTTATCATGTGTTCCGAGAATTGTATGTTAGGTACTTCTTCAGATTACACAACCTTTCATCACATCCTCAGGTTTGTATTTTTCTTTTTTCTAAATCACCTTCAAATTTGATTTTATATATTGCATCTGTGCTTTCCAACTTCTGTTGAAGGAAGATTTTAATCTTAAGCAATTGTATGAAGTAAGCATACAAGGCTTCTTTGAAAGCTAATTGACAGTTATGAAATCCACTGTAGAGTTTGGATCAGTGGTTCTCAATGGGTGTGCGACGAAATTGCGCGGTTGTGCAGCGAGATATTTTATTTTCTCATACATCATATTTTTTTCATAAATTTTTGATTTCGAAATTTTGATCCCAATATATATGCTTTAAGACCTCTTGTACATGTTTTGACTATTTTTGGAGTGATGTCCATCTGTCTGTATGATGTCTGTGGTCAATTTTTTGTGTACACGATAGCAGCTACAAATATTAGTGGATTTTCACGAAACTTTATATCCGGCTTTGTTATAAAAAAATCTAGAACTAGATAGAATTTTTTATATCGAGCAAAAACTTTGAATTTTATTCAATATTTTATATTTTTTTAACATGGCAACATAAGATAAAATTTGACATAATCATGCATAAAAGGATTGTTTATGGCTCAATGATCATGAGTACTTACTAGTTTCAATCATTGTTATGGGGTAAGAACCTCCTGTGTGTGTGTGTGGGGGGGGGGGGGGGGGTACATTGTCAATTATGGTATCAATCAAAAGATTTTTTCAAATCCTTTAAAGTGAATGGTAACATGCTATAATTGTAAGTATTTAGACCCACAATACCAATTTTTCAAAAATTTTCCTCTAAAACTTGAAAAACAAAAAATTAATTTTGGTATAAAAAAGTCGAGTTGAGCCACACTACAGTTAATTTTTTTTTTTAAATTCAAAAAATAAGAGGAAATATAAAATAGATATTAAATATTTTCAATTACGTTATTTATGAATACAAGAGGAGCAAGTAAACTGTAAGTAATACAAACTGGGATGATTAAAAATTATTGAATCAGTAATTGTACTAATTTTACATTTAAGTAACAAATATGGGCTTATTTTCCTTCGCATATTTGTTTAATACAGGGTCCTGATTCACCTTGGTAGGGTAATGCTTCTAACACACTGTTGCCATTTAGTGTACAGGTGTGCTATAATTTCCCACACAGTAAAATAATGTGCCACAAGCTAAAAAAAGTTTGGAATCACTGATTTAATTTTACTGGTAGGCAGAGTTGGGCAAAATACATTGAAAATGTATTTTAATGAAAATACATTTTCAATGTATTTTCATTACAAAATACATAGGTTTTAGGGCATAAAATACCCTTTCAAATGTAAGAAACCCCAAATACAAAATACATGTATTTTCAAAATACATTTTAAAAATTTAAACATTACTGTGTATTGGACTGAATTGAATTTTCAATGCAAAGCAACATTTGACTATACATTTTAGTGAAACTAAACAAACCTCATATTTGTTAAATATTAATATTGGCATTTTAAAAGGATTAGAATGTATTGTACAAGCAAAGGTTTAAATTTTCAAGTATGACTTGAAATTTTACACTGAATTTGCACTTTTATATCAATGTTCGTTTTCATTTGGTAACCGGCGTAGCAAAAATGCAAAAATGCAAAAAAAAATAAAAAAATAAAAAAAAAATAGCACGAGAATGGCTAGTTTTAGATTAATAGGGTTGGTCTTATTCTTATGATCATCAAAAAATGCATATAAAATAAGCATTTAATTGATACATTTGAACTTACATATTCCTTTATTTTAGATTTTAATGATTTTTATGGGCCAGTTTGCAAAAAAAGGGCCACACACACAGTTTTATCGTAATTCATACCAAAATCTAATCAGCATCAGGGTAACCCGCAAATGATTTATCTACTAAATTTTGTGAAATTTGGTTTATTAGTTTTTTAGCTAGAGTGGAAAAAAACATTTTTTTGCAGGCCATTTTGCAATAAAAAGAGGCAGGTTTTCTTTATTCCGAATTGTACCAAAATCTAATCAGCACCATGGTAACCCGCAAGTGACTTATCTCTAAAATTTTATGAAATTTGGTCTATTAGTTTTAGAGTTAGAGTGGATATATGCATTGCCCAGATAAAGAGACACACACACAAGCATCACTCTAAAATAGTATTTTCATGTTCTAGAGCTTTCAAAACTTGTAGATCTGTTGAAACTCGAGTTGCAATTTTCAACATGATTCCAATACTTTCCCTATGCATTACCATGTATTGTGCAGAAAGTAAAAACAAGAAATTTATGAAGAAACCTTCATATGGTGGCAAATGGTTTGTGCACTTCATTTTTAATAGAATTATGAAGCATATTAATTAACTTTTGTATACATATTTCATACAGTCATATAAATTTTAAGAAAAACTAACAGCTCCAAAACTCTAAATGAAAACCCTTAGTTCAGTGTTTTCAATGTGTGTTCTGCGTAACGCTTGGGCTTCCATGACCGTATTTCAGGGGTTCCGCGACTGTGATAGTTTCGTGTAAATTTTTTTTTAATTAAAAGAGTGAGTAACATTTGAATACATAATTTGGAACACAAAGGACTTTTTCTCATTTTTGGGTTCTGCCATAAAATTAAGTTTCAAAAGGGTTCCTCTACTAGAAAAGTTTGAAAAGCACTGCTTTAGTGAATCCCGCTATTCTCTCTATTTAAATGAATAGCTTAGTCCCTAAATTATTTCATATTTATAATTGTGCATTTTTAGGGTGTTTTATCATTGGCTTTGGCATTTGAGACTCTTCTTGATGAAACTGAGCCACAACTAGCTTATCATTTTTCTCAGCGTGACATACATCCGTAAGTAAACTTAATAACATTATTTTTCAAATTTGTCATTATTAATATTTCAGTAATGATGTAACGTTAAATAAATTTAAGGCATCTTATTTGTTTGGCTTTACTATGAAATAATAATTTAGAAAATTTAAAATTTTCTGTCAGTAAGGCAGTATTGTGTAGTAGACAAGCTAATCTTACACAAGCTAGCCTTATTTAAAAACAAGCTAGTCTTATTTAAAAATAAATTAGTCTTTTTTAAAAACAAGCTAATTTAAAAACAAGCTACTCTTATTTAAAAACAAGCTAGTCTTATTTAAAAACAAACTAGTCTTATTTAAAAACACCTTTAGGTGCTTTAAATTTCCCATTGTCATTCATCCTTATCATCATGATAGATTTTATTCTTTTATTGCTTATGCATTTTATTATATGCAGTGTTGGATATTGATTGAAATTGGTTCTTTTAGGCTTAAGATAGCCATCAAATGGATCATTAAAGCTTTCTCTGGATGCCTTGCTACTGATCAGATTTTGCAACTCTGGGACTGCATATTAGCTTATGATACCACCGAAATTATAGTTGGTAATTGTTTTTGAGTTTATTATTTTGATGGTATTTTCTGTATTCTAACATTAATGCATACCCAAATAACATTTGCAATTGAAACAAATTAGTATGCAGTTTTGTAATTAAAGCTGCCCGTGTATGGAAGGTTAAGGGGCATTTTCACCAAAATTGAATTTATACATGGCAAATGTTCTGATATTTACTATTACAAGAGTTAATGTTTATTATTATAAAGTTAGAACATTTTGTCTTATACACTAATAAATTTTTGGGGGAAAATACAGCAGGAGTAGTGTCTAACTATTTTTTAAACTTATTTCAAAATGAGCAGTATTTTGCTTAATCCCTTCAGAAAAATTGTATGAAAAAATGTGTTAAATGTACACAATTTGTTTTAATATATGAATTAGTAATTTCACATTTTAACTACCAAAATTATGAAAATTATTATTTGTTTATTTCTGTATCATTAACATATTTACTTAGAAAGTAGTTTTGAGTGTAATTTGTTGAATACTACTTTTAGTAAAAAATAATACATAACTCTGACAGTTGATTTTCATCGCAGTTAAGAATGCACATGAGTGATTAAAAGAGATTACCTGACTAAATATATTTTGAATGATTTGTCGCAGACCTATGGCTCCAATTTAAAAAAATTTTTTAAATAAGCCAAATTTTCAGACTACTACAGTTTTAGTCATGTAAAACATTTTAGTAAATAATACTAACATTTAATTTTTTATATGTGACCTCTATCAAAGAAATTTCGATTAGAAAATTGTTTCTTATTGATTTAAATATGAAAAAATATTAAAACCTTCCAAAACACACACACACAAAAAAAACCCTCTGTAGTAAGTAAAATTGACCATAAAAGAATTGTCAAAGTTATAGGACATAAACCCTTTTTCCCATTTAAAAAAAAAATTGCAAAAACAGTTTTCAGGGTTCATACAAAAATTCAATTTTGTTAAATAAAATTTGCAATTAAAAACGTGCATGTGTACCCATTTTTAACAAAAGTTTTATACAGTCCTCAATTACCAATCGAAAACTTTAATAACATCTCGGGTAATTTTGATCATATGACAATAGAACTTTTTTTTGTTTGACCAATTTGATTATGGAAAATATTTTTGTAATTGAATTTTTTCCCCCTAGGAGCCCTGTATAAAAAGTTACATTTTGTACATTTTTTTTAAAAAGTGTCATCTAATCAAAATTTGCATACAAGAAAAGTCTAGCTCAATTAAGCATTTCTTAAATTGAAACTATGAGTCTATGACCAATTTTTGAAGAAATATTTAATTGTACAACTTTTTGAAACACCCTGTATATCTCAGCTTCATTTTATTGTTTAATTAACTCATATTACATAACAGTATATCAGCCACCAAAAGCTATATCCTCATGCTCAAAATATCTATTCTTGTCAGGTCAGTCAATAGTTAAGGAGTAGTATTGTTCATTTGAATGAAATGGAATTTTTTAATAAAAATTTGGAGAATTTTATTTTCAAGGTTTCTAGAATTTATACATGTGATAGGACTGAATATCTGATAATTGTCAAGTTTGTTGCCATTCAGCTTTAAGAAAATAATTATAAAAAGTATTATTTTTTGCAGTATTTGTTTAGAATATAATCTGTCTTACATATTTTTCTACAAAAAAAAAAAGAGTATTTATCTATAATATAAAATGTTTTGACATCATAAAAATGCAAATTTGTCAGTTATTTCACTGTTTCTTCTTTGTTATTTATTTCACTGTTCACTGAGTTCAGTTTTCAGCTCAAAAAACTTAAATAATGGAAATGGATGAACCATAACAAATTATGATTTTAACTTGTAAATAAGTAAAAGCAAAAGAGTTCCCTTTTTTAATACTTTACAACATAGTTGAAAAGTGTTTATGACTTTGGTTATTCTGCTCTTCTGTCTGTCTGTCTGTCCAATAACTGCCCACACAATAACTGCCATAAAAATGCCTTTATCAAAATGAAATTTGAGTATGCTGTTGAGGTGATCTGTGGGACATATGGGGATGTAAATGAATAATATCACTCAATTAGTTTGGGCTTGAACCCAAGTTGAAAAAGGGAGACACATTGAACCCTATGGGACCTAATTTTTCAAACATTTTTATAAGTGAAATGCTTGCTTCGAAAGTTTTAGGAAATATTCAAATTATCCCATAAAATATATAAAAAACATTTCAGCAAAATATGAATGGTAGTTTTTAAATAAAAATTAAAATAATAATTACACCCATATAATATGACCCGGCCATCCACTAAGCTGCTCTAAGTCCTTGGACGAGTCGGATGGTCAGGGCTTTCGACCCATATAATATGAAGATATCATGTGGCCTACTTCAAAATAAAATATGGCATCCATCATTTTTTCCCAAGCTAAAAATTGTGAATTTTAAAGTTCTTTTAAATTTATATTTAGTGTTGCATCCATCTTAAAACTGCTTTATTTTTGCTTATTTTCTCTACATCTATATTCTGCACCAATGCAATTACAATATTTTTGAGTTAAATGATCATCCAACTTTGATTATTTCTACACCGAAGCCTAATTTTAATAGAGGCAGAATGTAAACAAGTGATTGTAAGATGAGTTGTATAAGAATTGCTGAATTTTTTTCATGCAAAATTATTTAATTCTGGAGTCTGGAATATAAGAGTATGAATGAAGTATTCACAGCTTTTACATAGAGAGCTAGACAATTTATATTTCAATGACATCATTTGAATAAAGTTCATTTTTTTCTATGAAGTTTGTAAGTAAAATGAATTATTATAGTTCTGTGATAATTAAAAGAAATATCACCTCCGAATGTATCACATTATTTGCATTTAACTTAAATGTATGAAAGACGATGTCATACCAAATTTGGACATCTGACTGCTTCAGTTCTCAAGTTATTCCCCTACCCCTGCCCCTCTAAAAAAAAAGAGTATATTCCTATGGTGCGCCCAGAAAGTCTGTATCATTGAGGTTTAAAATCTAAAAAATTAAAAGATGCCACAAGAGACAACAACATGCCAAATTTAAGTTTTCTAACTGCTCTTGTTACACCTAGTTTAAGCCGGTTTTTGCAAGTGCCTAGGATCTCGGACTTAGCCATTGTTTGTACAGCATTTCTTCTGAATGTTAAAAAAAAAAAATCCAACTTTTTTTGCTCCCTTGCTTTTCTTGAACACTTGGTGAAAACAAGGCATTGCGGATACATGACCTTGGGTTGGGAAACTAAATTGTGATTAGCATGGTCACATCATTTCCTCATATATTATTGATCAAGAAACAAGAGTACTCTAGTTTTTTGTTACCTCTTATCGCTTTTATTGTATGTATTACAATGCAATTTACTTAAGTATTTTTTATACTAATATTTATTGATTTTTTTTCTTTAGTTCTGGCCGTTGGCATTATGTCTCTACGAAAACCAATTCTTCTACAAGCAGAAACACAAGCAACCGTTGAAGTAAATATTTAATTTTAAATTTGACCTTATAAACACTGATTTCCACTTGATTGAGATTCTGACTTATTTTATTACATAGTTTTTACTTTCTCATTCTATTTGTCATTTTACTTATATTATTTTATACTATTGTATAGAGTATTGCTTCCCTAAAATTTTCAAATGTAATATTTTGATAGAAAAAAACATGTTTTGAGTCTTCCCAAACATATTTTGAACACTTTTAGAAAGATGTCCCTTTGTGTGCATATGTTTAAATGATGGTTACAATAATTCATGAACAGGTGTGTACTCACCACTACAACATTTTGTGTGTAGATGCATTATATAAAAAACTAGAACTGGATACAATATTTTGTAATCCATTTGATTAAGATTCAAATGGTTTAAAATGTTTATAGTTTAAAATGTTTATAGTTTTTTTTTTCAATAAAGAAACTTGATATTACCAGCTACAATGATGGCATGACTATCTTTTGATTCTAGCACCATATCAAACAGTAGTGCCTTTCTCAAAGTCTCCTGGAATTTCTGAAATAAATTTCATGGTCATGGTTCAACTGTGCACGGATGTGTGATCGTTCATAAGTTCTGTGAAAATGAATCAAAACTTCATCAAGATGAATCTCGCAAAATGTAGTTGGTTTTTTTCTGCAAGGTGTTTGCAGTTCTTGAAAACTACATAATTTTTATTTTTAAGGACTTTAAAACTGCAAGTAACAAAAAGTAAATTCTTTACTTTTGTTCTTAATGCCCCCCAAAATCTTTAAAAATGGAAGTAAATCAAGTTGTTTTGTGAGGAGCAAAATGTGAAGCCCGAGAAGCTTAGAAAAAAAAATCATATATTTTGATAAGGAGGATGCATCTTGCTCAAAAAAATTATATATATATATATATATATTAAAAAGATAGAATAATAACCAATTTATAAGTAATTACAAATATTAAAACAATAAAATCACTACAGCAGTTAAACCACGGCTGCCATGCTGAAAAAGAAATGAACAGCACTGGCTTAATTTGGAGGTTAATTAGACTATATATATCATGTCTGAGCATCTAACCTTAATTAATGCCTAACAAATGCTTGTTTCAGATATGGCAATTGTAATTTACTATAAATGCCATAACTCAGACTACAAGCATTAATATAGGAAAAATTATTAACAAATCAAGTATTACCATTAACCATGAGACAGGAACCCTGTATACACATGCATTGAAGGTGAGCAGTTGTAACTGAATGAAAAAAGTTGAGATGCATCCGGGAGAAGGAGGAGAAGAACATAAACCATGGAATCAGAGGGGAACAAATAGTTGAAGGGACCTCCTCTGAAACCCATCCAGGGAGTTAGAGTTGGAGACAGGACAGCCATAATTAATGAAAGGTAAACAGGATGAACAGGAATCATAGATGAAAAATCTTTCTATAAAAGTGATTCACAGGAGAAATGGATAAACAATTATGTCACTAACACCATTAAAAAAGGTTTCAAATTGTTAATACAAACTGGCTTAAATTATATATTTTTAGCAAAAATAATTTTCAAAATATTAAATATTTATATATCTTACTTTTTTTTTTTTTGTCAATTTTTTGTGCATTTTATTATTTTTAGTAGTTAATTAGTATTTTTTTTTATTATTACCCTCCATAATTAGAACAATTTTAATATAGTATATATATATATATATATATATATTGTACAAAGATATACACCCGTATTCTCCCAAACTATAGAATTGTGCAAGTTTTACATCTTCAGATGTGGCTAAAAAGGAATCAGATTACCTAAACATTAATATTTCGATACATTTAAAAATAAATAAATAAATATAGAGCAATTGTCTTACGGATGCAGTTCAAAGATGGTTAGAAAGAACATTCTTTGATCTTTCCGATGATGTCAAGATGAAAGTATGTGATAATATTTTTGATTGATGAAGAACCAATTTGTGTGAAAATCGCTTTAAAATTGTGCTTAAACATGAAATAACTAAAAAACTAATTCGAATTAAAAAAACTCAATGATTCCTATTGTATCAGGAGTTGTTTACACACAGAAAGACAAATATCATTTTTTATTATGTAGGATATAACTCTGCTTTGTGTACTAACATTTCTTTAATGATGTCTGTTTCAGAACATTCTTGCTGATATATCTGCCATAAAAGTTATTCCAATTCTGCATGGAATGTTTAATAACTGCCGACGTATAGGATACACTATTGGAAGCTCTCTATCTAGATAGCTGATTCTGCATCTGAAATGTAGAATACTTACTTGCTTAGTCATTGAAACATGCTATATATATTTATCTTTTGCTTTGCTGGGCAAAGTAGTGTATATATTAAATTTAGAGAAAACCTTAGGTGTTGCATATATATTACATAATATATGTATATTACCAATATTTGTAATTGAATTTTATCAATATTTATTGCTGTTTGTTTTCAAAGATGTTATATATTTATTATATGTTTTGTTACTCCATAAGAATTAATGATATGGCTTGAAAAGTTTGTGTAAAACTTAATGCAAATTAAGTCATTGATTAATTGAATTAATTTGTTATTTAAAAATACAGGTTGTTCCAAAGTTTCTTTCGATTGAAAAAAAATTGAAAGAAATATGATAGCATGTTAACCCTTCCCTGTTGACTTTATACCTTTTCTTTTTCATTACACAAATAGTTCTATTTATGCTCTTTTAGCTAAGTAGTGCAGCTGAAGAAATTTATGATTTATTAAAAACAGTTTCAAGTTTTGAAATGCCATTTTCTATTGCCAGGTATCTCAGAGTGAAATTATGTAATAATAGATGTTCAACTGGCATCTGTAGATTAATTTTGTTCTTTATGAACATATCAGTACCAAATCATAAAAATTTTCTAATGTAGTTATTTGCACTGGCAATAATAACTATGTACAGCAAATTAGCTAACAATTTTAGTAACCTACAAAGTTAGTCATATGGTGTAGTTGGTATTGAAACACAGGGTGCATATGGGTGCTTGAAAATTGGGAAAGTACATCTTTGGAAAAAAAAAAACGCCCCACCCTCTGTTAATCGAGCATTGTTCATTGTAGAGAAAATTGAATGATACCATTTGATAAAGAATAACATCCTCTACAAATTAATGTGCGTAAAATTTCCATAAGGGGCCATCTTCATATCTAAATGCGCACAAACTTTGAAATTTTCAATGGCAACACCCAATGTTGACGTCACCCACAAGTTCTAGACCCCCAAATTAGTCCAAATTCAAATTTTCACGACGTTTCTATCTTTATTTCCGAATATTCCGGATTCCCTCTCCTCTTCAATTATCCTCTTCAATATTCCGGAATGTGCAATTTTCGTGGATCAGCTCCATATTGAAAACCGCAATTTGAAGGGCGATGTTTCGTTGATTGACCACAGCACTGTTGTAAATTATTGAACTATCCTCTTGACATTCAGCATTATGACTTACCTCACAGCCAAAGGGTTGCAGGGTTGATTCCTGCATGAGAGTGTGAGCATTTTCATGACTGGGTGTGGTGTTGTCTTGTGTGTGTGTGTGTGTTACTAAGGCAGTGGGCCTGTAATGGGTAGGATTATGTGAGCCTCAAATAGGGCACGATTATTAGGGGTAAAAAGTCGTACTGGGTACGTTGCTAAAAACTAATGGAGCATTCGTACCAGAGTCAATAAAAAGAAGAAGAATGAAATGTTTATTTTCAAATGTCATTTTATAATGCTGTTTCAAAATCAATTTATGAGACTAACAAATATCTACAGATGACAAAACAACTCCGTTGAAACATGGTGACGAATCTAAAAGTATCAATCCATCATTATCAATCGCCGTTTGAAGTCTTGTTTTTGTTTAGTATCACATAATTTTATAATTTGTTATTGTTTTATATAAATATTTTTTATTATAAATTATTACATTTTGTGGGCGATTTCAACTCACAGTAGCTCGGGAACTATTAATCGGCAGTAACATAAGTAGATCCTATTTATAACAATACAAGTTTGCACCCTTCAATACAGTAGCAGAATTACATTGATTAGGTTGCATCTATACAGCACTGTTTATACAAAGTTTTTATTAGAACTGGGTAAAAATAAATGCCCGTTTTCTTAAATAAAGATTAACTTACAATTATTATAACTTTTTCAAATTAGTCATTTTTTAAACTAATATACGACCCCTAAAGTCATCGTGATGCTGAATATTTAAACATTTCGAGAGAACTAGTGGGAGGAAACACCTGGAATTTTATATAAACATATAAAAACTCTTTGTGAATCGATTTTTATCAAAACATGTCCAGGTTTGTATTCATATTTTTTCGATTATTGATTTCATAATTAATATTTCATACAAACAATTTATTCTACAAAAATAAAAATCACGTAAATGTGTTTGGGTTGTTTAGTAGTAACATCATACAAATAATCAGCGTAAGCAGATAATTATTACAGAAAATATGAATGGAAGTCTTGGAAACTAATTTAACATTAGGAGCTCAAATCCACACTCACAACTCAAAAACACTTTATCCAAATGACTTGAAATTTGGTATCACAGGTTGAATTTTGCTCTAGTTTCGAACTATGTTGTCAAACTTGGGTGTTGCCATTTAAAATTTCAAAGTTTGTGCTCGTTTAGATATGAAGACGGCCCCTTATGCATATTTATTCCTAATCGAATGGTATCATTCAATTTTCTCTACGATGAACGATGCTCGATTAACAGAGGGTGGGGCATTTTTTTTTCCGCGGCTGTACATGAATTTTAGATTAATATTTTCAAGGTCTTGAAAGTACTTGAAAATTCCCATTTTCTTGGTTAAGTCCCTGAAAGTGCTTAAAAAAGGCAATGTAAAAAGTGTTCTGCAGATTCTCAGCATTGTATTTTTTGTGAGTTTTGCTTTCTCTAGAAATTTCCCTAGCAGTTATGCTGTTTCTGAAATTTTTCTAAACAATATTGTTTTTTTCCCAAAAATTTCCTCAACAGTTTCAACATTAAACAAGAATATTAGTTTACTATGATTTTTCCTCCTAGAAAAGCATACAACTTCATAATATAGAGAAAATTATGTCCTTGAAAAATAATTGCATGGTACTTGAAAGTCCTTGAAATTTGTTTAAGGAAAGTGTACTCACCCTGGAAACAGCAAATGTTATGTAGTCACTTTTATAGGCCATGCATCACCACTTATTGTGACATTGTGGGAACTTCAGTTACTCGCAACAATGTATGAGTAATGTTTGAAGATCTCCAATCAGCCACCACTTTGACCGAAACATGAATGCAGACAAGTTTTTTATATCTAATTTTATAAATATATAAACTTTGAATATTATTTTATTGGCTTTTATTAGGTATTGAAACAGAGAAGTAAGTACTTTATTTAAAATTTTTTAGAACAGAGTTTTTCAACTCAGAATATTTGACACTTAATGATCGAATTTGGCACTTTATCACTATCCTAACATGTGTATGTGTGTGTGGGGGGGGGGGGAGGGGGGGGGAATCTGGCTCCTGATCAAGTTTGAACCTGGAACCAAGAGCATGGTAATCCCATGATATAACAATTAGACCAAATGATAACTTCAGTTTGGCTACTAATTCCCAGCATGGTCAATCAATATTGGAAGGTGCAGTGTCTCTGCCACACATTCCCTCTCCTGGAAATGTACTCGGTCGGTCTGTGAGAAACGGGGAAGGCCATCCCCAGAACCACTTTTTTCCCAGCGTAGACCAGTCAAGAGCCAGCAGATGGTTACGGTCGTACTTTATGCAGCTAAATGGCATCAGTCATTGTCAGCCAGGAGATAAGAATCTAGTGCTCAGAATAGTGCTGCCATCTGGTGTTCGTTGCATGCTTGAATCTCTTGTTCAATTGTCCACTGTAGTAATGATTGTCTTTGTTCCCACCCATGCCTGAGCCTGGAACCATGAGCTTATAAGACTGACAGTATAAAGTTAGGCCAAAAGCTAGCTTCAGGTCCGAACTTTTAATTTAAGTACTGATTCCTAGCATGGTCGATCGATGTTTGATGGTGGGGAGTCACTGCCACACACCTAACTTTATCCATTACCAAGAATAGTGGTAACCTTGCTATAACTATTTGGAAACCAAATTTTGAATTAATTCGTATATTTAATAATTTTACTAGCATATAAAAGTTTCTGAAAGAAAGACAATGAATTTTAGTTTCCCAGAATTTTTTAATTTGTTTAAATGCTCTTTATTCCCAAAAAGCATTAAAAAAGATTAAAATTCACATTCTGTATTAAGATTTAACTTGGATAACTTTTTTGACATATAATGGCAGAAATAATGAAATTTCAGTCCCACGTATGGCCAGACTTTAAAATATAGTGACACTATAAAGGGATGAAGTGTTAAAATACTTTAAATCTTTCACTGTTAAATGTAGCATTTAGGCTGTTCTTGTTATCATTTCTTTTCTATTAATTTTTAAATGTGCAAAGAAACTTTTGGAATTCCATCCTGTTATTTAAATATACATATTTTACATTTATTGCCTGAAGAAATTATTTTAAGTCTGAATGTTTTAATTTGATATTAGTATCAAATTTAAGCTTTTTTCTAGTATTTACAGGTTATTTATATATACAGTGTAACCTCGATATTTCAAATCTGGCGAGAATAGGGAAAAAAGGTCAATATAAAGAATTTTTGAGCAAGGTTCAATTTTAAATAAAGATTTTTAGATCAATGATGCATCCATATAAATGTAGTGAATTTACATAATTTACAAATTTATGACATGTAATTGAACACTAGCCTTGGTGTGAAACTGCAGATTTTTTCAAAAATTCTTTTAAGGGTCAAATATGAGAAGCCAACTTACTGCCAACTTTATAAATACTAATTTATTGCTCTTTTTTCAAATTCTGCTTTGATGACACAATTTCTTGTTGTTTAACATTTCTCCAAGTGAAGTTAATCATTCGTATGGCAGTACTTCTGTAGTTTCAAAATAGCAAATTTTTTCAAAGAAAATGCTTTGAGACATTTAAAATAAGTGATTTAATGCCAAAAGTGTGTGGAAGGAAATGTTTTTTTTTTTTAAATATCAAGGTTTGACTGTATATATTTAAGCATTACATGTCAAAGCATACTTTTTCTTTGCTGGTCAAAGTTTTACACTTCGAACTCAAATACTTTCAAATAGCTTTTTTTTCCACAGCAATCCTATTTGCTTATGTAAATTATATGTGCATTTTAAAATGTAGTTTACATATTTTTTCATTACTAGTCAGTATATGAGAAGCTATTTTGACACTTTAAATAATTATAAAATGTGCAAACATTTATTTTGATTAGAAGCACTTTTGTGGAGTCCTGTTAAATTATGTAAATAAAAAATGATATTGTTATATGTGTCTGAAAATATATCAAGAATTTGTAGTATAGAATAACAATTTAATTATGATATAATCTTCAATTTTACATCAAAGAATTACAATGTATGCTGGTATGAATTCGTAACTTTGTATTTTGTACAGTTAAAAATGACAGAAGGCCAAAAGTTCAGTTATTTATTGATATGAAATAAATGTTTACTACCATTTATATATACATATTGTCAAGAGCAAATGCCCAATTTCATGATTTTAAAATATTGCTGTTGCTTAAATGGAATTCCTAATGATAAAACAATTGAATGGATTAAAATTTGTAAATGTAATAAATGTTGACTATAACTTGAATAAAAATATTATATATTTGCATCTCTTTTATTTATTTTAATTTTTGTTTTTGAAGAAACTTTTAAAATTTGCTAGTTTAATTTATACATTTTCAAAATTATTTGTTTAAAAAATACGGCAATTGTACTTAGAAAATCTGATGTGGGCAATACATGACTTTCCTTATATAATGCAATGAATTTGCTACTTTTACAGTTAAAAAATTCTTATAGTAGATACTTATATTCTTTCCAAGATATTGAATTTTCTTCAATGAGTCGTCATTTTCATTGATTTAGCGTCATTTTTATCCATTTGGTGGTTTTGTTAATTTGGCAACATTTAAAAATGTTGCTATGTTGGCGACATTCATATCTCGCCAAGTGTTATGGGCGGAGAAATAAGTTATTCTTACAACGGATAAATAACTATTGACGTTCAAATACAAAAGTATTACTCAAAGTATCTTTTCTCATGAATGGAACCAGTTAGACCCACGAGAGTGATGTCATCAAATCGCATGTTTTGTATGTCGCATGTGATGTATCGCATGATATTACATATGAAGAGTGAACATGTTTCTTAACAGTTAATATTTTTTTTTTTAATTTATGGGATTTTTTTATACATTTATTTGAAAAATGTGCAGTATCTCGAGAACGGTTCATACTAGCGTTCTAAAATTTATGTCAATCATTTTCTCAGGAAAAAGTACATAAATGTCTATTTGCGTAACTTTATTAAAGGTTTTAATTTTTGAAGATTTTTTTCAAAATTTCACTCGAGAATTTAGGGGGGTTCTGAACATTCGATTGTGTTTTAAAACAATAGGCTTCCAGCATTCACGGATTGTGATTTCTGTACCAAATTTCATTCGAATCGCTCCATTCGTTCGTGAGATATCGTCTCCACACACACACAGCCATCACTTCAAAAATGTTCGATTCGTGATCAGGGATGCTTGAAACGTGCTCTCCTGTCGAAAACTCGAATTCGAATTTTCGACCACGTCAAAATACTTTCCTTATACATTATATATATAAGGAAAGTAAAAATAGTACCGCTGAATGTGTTTCATTTTAGAAATATTTAAACCAGGTGACTTCTAATTCAATGACGTCATTTGAATAAAGTTCATTTTTTTCGATGAAGTTTAAAGTTTTCAAATATAATAAATTAATGTAGTAATGTGATAATTTTAAAAATATTACCGCTAAATGTATCGCATTTTAGAGATGTTTAAATAAAATTGCATTGCAGTTGGAAAGTGTTTCATAATCAATGCTTTATGCATGATTGATCTTTCTTGTTTATATATATATATATATACTCATTACTAAGGTGCGGATTTTGATGACCTAAAAATTCACTAAAAATGCCCTTAAAATAGTGAAAAAATGCCCTTAAAGCCTTACATTATTATGAACTGAAAAAAGATAACGACATGAAAAATAATTTTAGTTAATTCATGATACAAATTTCAAAATTTTGAGTAAATACAAATAATTTAAATTGTTGTAATAAAAAATTTATATGTATAAATATCTATCTGAAAACTTTTATTATCCTGAACTGCGATAATTTAATTTCCCATGATAACATCGGAATTACATTGAATTATTTGGTGTTTCCTAATGTTCTCAAATGTAAAAGATCTTCTATAGTCGGAATATAAGTTTTTATACCGTAAAAATACCTGTTTGCACCACAAAACGGGAAGAAGTGTTCGGCACCGGGGGTTTGTTTGTAAAGATGCTAAGACGGGAATTAGCAAAAACACCCATTGCAACAGAAAGTATAGAAAACTAAAAATGAAAAAAAATCCCTAAATATAGGAAATCTTATAAAAATGCTAAATATTGCCTCAAAAATACTGAAAACGCTCAAAAATGCCCATAAAAAGGAAAAATTCAAAAAAATGCAGACTTCA
Source organism: Amaurobius ferox (assembly GCA_951213105.1). Taxonomy (NCBI): domain Eukaryota; kingdom Metazoa; phylum Arthropoda; class Arachnida; order Araneae; family Amaurobiidae; genus Amaurobius; species Amaurobius ferox. Next base: position 21,845,539 of record OX578139.1, on the reverse strand, counting down.
TCAAAATCCGCGCCTTACTCATTACCATAAAAATTTGCACACCAAGAGAGAGTTGTCAGAATTGAACGAACTTTTATATATGTGAATGCAACGTTGATATAAGTAAGTGATACAAAATGAAAGCAAAATGATCATTTATTACAGGAATATCTACAAATGGAGGTTCTAGACGAGATTTTTGCTAATTTGGCAGCAATTAAAAATGTCGCCAAGTTGGCGACATTCCGTCAGATTCGTCGCCAAAATTTCGCCAAGCGTTATGGACGGAGAAATAAGTTATTCTTACAGCAGATAAATTACTATTGGCGTTCAAATACAAAAGTATTACTCAAAGTATATTTTTTCCTGAATAGTACCAGCTAGTTCCACGAGAATGATGTCACCCAATTTATCACATGGTATTACATATGAAAAGTGAACATGTTTCTCAATAGGAAATATTTTTCTTTATTTTATATGACTTTTTGATAATTTTTTTGAAAAATGTGCAATATCCCGAGAACGGTTCGTGTTAGCTTTCTAAAATTTACATCAATCGTTTTCTAATGAAAAATTACATAAGAAATGTCTATTTGCGTAATTTATTAGCGGTTTTGATTTTTTGACGATTTTTTCAAAATTTCACTCGAAAATTTAGTGGGTTCTGAACATTCGATTGCGTATAAAAACAATAGGCTTCCAATGTTTACGGATTATGATTTTTGTACGAAATTTTGTTCGAATCAGTTCATTCGTTCGTCAGTTATCGTCTGCACAGACTCACTGACACACACACACAGACATCACTTCAAAAATTTTTGATTCGTGATTAGGGATGCTTGAAACATGCTCTCCCGTCGAAAACTCATTCGAATTTTCGACCTCGTCACAATACTTTCCTTGGGCGCGGTAGCCCATTGGTTAGCGCGCTGGAGTTACACTCGGTAGGCCCGGGTTCGATTCCAGTCACTGCCAAAACTGCCGCCGTGTTCATGCGGAGTACGATCACGTTAAACATGTGGGTCCGAAAGTCCTTCCGAGAGGTTGGTGGTAGGGGAAGGAGGGTACAGTTCCTGTGGATGCCTCCCCCACTGGGTTCCGGTCTAAATTGGGTGGCACTTCCCGACCGTCCAAACGGTTACCTTACACCTTTCTGGTAGGTCGGACGGTCTGGGTTTCAACAACAACAATACTTTCCTTATACATTATGCATATAAGGAAAGTAATAGGTTGGAAAAGCATGTGCTTAAAGATGTAATTGCTCGAAAATTTAGGGGGGTTCTGAACATTCGATTGCGTATAAAAACAATAGGCTTCTAGTGTTTACGGATTGTGATTCTTGTACCAAAACTGCGTTCGAATCGGTTCATTCGTTCGTCAGTTATCGTCTCCACAGATTCACTGACACACACACAGACATCACTTCAAAAATGTTTGACTCGTGATCAGGGATGCTTGAAACATGCTCTCCCGTCGAAAACTCGAATTCGAATTTTCGAGCCCGTCACAATATTTTTCTTATACATTATGTATATAAGGAAAGTAATAAGTTAGAACAGCATATGCTTAAAGATCTAATTGCACTTAATCAACCTTTGTGGAAAGAAACCACCAAAAACAGATAGCAATATAATTGCACATACCAGTACCTAGAAAGAACGAAACTGGTCTATAGATGCTGGTATCTGCAATGGGAGTATGATCCTTGCATTGGAAACTGGAAAATTGCCGACTTGAGTATTTCATGTTTATCAGTGGAAACGAAAATTGCTAAATAGAGCGGATTTTGATAATTTTTTCTGGAATTTTTTTCAAAACGTAGAACTAGACTGTAAGCATACTTGTACGTTCTTCAAGTATTCTTAAATGAATTAGAAATATTTTTAAAATTAACGTGAACGTGCAAAAATTTGTTTTACCAATTTTGCTCAATAATAAAAAACATTTGAATCAAGCTGAATTTTTTTTTTTTAAACGTACGTGTCAAGATCGAAGATTCTACTTTTTTATTCAAAAAGAAAATCTGAGCTGTGTTAGTTAAAGATTTTATAATAGGTTAAGCATTGAATAGTGGTAAAGTAAAAAATTTCAATCCCTGCATGATAGGGGTTTAACAGTACCTCAATGGTTTTGCTAAAGATTCATCTTCCCCAAAGGCCTGGAGTCATCGGGTGTTTTGGTCACATATCGTGAGAATTTCTGAGTTATTTCTTTTGGAAAATGTTGAGATTTTGGGAACGAATTTTCGCGAATTTAAAGGGGGGGGGGGGGGAGGTGCTTTAAAATTTCACGAATATAAAATATATTCAACAGTTTTAGATATTTTTTCCCTTGTATTGTCTAATTTCTATTCTAATATTCAGATTTTTGTTTCAAGGCTCGAATTTCCAAGATTTTTTTGTTTTTTCACGAATATATTAAGTCCTCAGACTTTTTAGATGACGAAGAGGATTTGTTTGCTTTTTCGCTCATATAAAACGACTGTAAAAGAATTTCATGTCAGCAAGGGTTTGATAGATGTACGGAATACGAGAAAGAAAAAAAAATGTCGTTTTTTCTAGCTACATAAGGACGCAATCCGTTGCATTTCAATATCCACAAACAGTGCAAATGCCAAACGATCCTTTTCTAAATTTAAGTGTTACAGGACAACAGACAGTTCATAAACGTAAGTGTTACAGGACAACAGACAGTTCATAAACGTAAGTGTTACAGGACAACAGACAGTTCATAAACGTAAGTGTTACAGGACAACAGACAGTTCATAAACATAAGTTTTACGGAGCAACAGACAGTTCATAAACGTATGTGTTACAGAACAACAGGCAGTTCACAAACGTGTTACTGGACAACAGACAGTTTATATGTAGGACAACAGACAGTTTATATGTAGGACAACAGACAGTAAGTGTGCTAATTTCAAAAAATTATGATATAATAGTTATTGATTTGCGAAGTACTTATATGTATCACTGCTTGGGACCAGTGTTTCTTTCACGCATACATCCATGGTGGTGGTGGTGGTGGGGGGGGGGGGGGGGGGGTAGAACCTCATTCCCCGGAAAGATATTTTATGTTTACCTAGTTTCTATTTATGCGAAAACATTTAGATATAGTTTTACAGATTAGATATATTTTTTAGATATATTTTTACCCCCCGGCCAAAAAATCTTGAAAGAAACATTGACTTAGACTATTTTTATGAATGTTGGTGCAAATCCAAGAAATTTTACGGTTTACCCGTGAATGTTGCTTTTTCTTCCCGCTGTAAAATTATTGCCATAGATGTAAAGGAAAAGCCAGAAACCTACTAATTTGGGTCAAAAATCCGACTTTCGGATTTTGATATATCTACACATTTTGAGCATTCCTGGAATACGAACCTATTTTTCAATGATGTATGCGTGTCTGCCTTGGGTACGGTATATCTCCAGCAAATTATGCAAATCAAATGAAATTCGGTATGATTCTTTCAATCAATGAACGTTGGAAGCTATACGTTTTCGTGGAGTACGGACCGTCAAGGGTAGAACTTTAAGTTTTCTAATTTTTGTTTAATAAAAAATGTTATAAAAACATTACATATAAAAGTGTTATGGAAATAGCTATTTAATGTGTAATTTTTAATTATAAGCGAATGTCATCTTTTTTAAAAACGCTAACATGCACCGTGCATTAGATATCTCATGTTTTTCATCTAAATAGAAAAAAATTATAAAGAAAATGAAATAAACTCACTATTTTCCGATAAGTGAATGTTTTGTATTTTAGATCAATTTATTTTAACCCGACGCAAATAAATATCATTATTTAGACGTTACCAAGGGTCGTTCTTGATATATTGGAAATTTTATTTTTTTCCACATGCGTGTCGCCTCTTGATCAAATTCATTAAATAGATTAATATTTGTATTTTAAGTCAAAATTAAGTTTTAAAAATGTGCACCTTTTAGTTGGCGGCACATGTTAACATCCTATAAATGTTATGAAATGATTTATAGAGATGATAAATAAAAACCTTAAAACAGTCATTTCTTTCACATTTTAATGCACAATTTTTGTTTTTGAAAAAAAATAAAAAGGTTAAGAAATTGGAGGACTTTTTCTCGGGTTGTTTACTGAAAATCAAAAGGCATCTGACATCTGACATTTATTAATTGAATAAAGCGTGCAAAATTTCATGCAGTTTGCTTGATAAATACCGTGACCACACACAGACACATTATGTTACAAACATGAAAAATGCCGTCACTGGATGTGCTTTGATAAATCAAAAGAAGAAAACACTTTTACAGGCAGCCATTCCTATGACGTGAAATTAGGGTTGTCAGATTTGGTGATTTATCTCCGATTTGGCGACTTTTCGAAAGTTCGAGAAGGTTTTCGAAATAACAAATATTTTCATAGGCGGCGCCAGGATTTCACAATTAGGGGTACTATGCAACGAACATTTGAAAAAAGGGGGGGGGGTGCCATGCAACGAACATTTGAAGTGAAATTAGCTGAGCATTTAATTGCCGCTTTACTGTACCTGACACTTGTTTAGTGATGATGTGAGATAGTTATCGAGCTATTTGATGTGCGGCAGCAAAGACATCTGATGAAAGATGCTTGGAACTTGTACCCGAATTATAAGAACGGAGCCGAAGCTAGCTTTTGCTTTATGATTATAATGTCGGTCTTGTAAGCACGAGGTCCTGACTCGAGACTGGTAACATCATTTACGCCACAATGATGACTGGACGTTTGAACAACGCAACCTTCCTCTCCAACGATCTCACCTCTCAACACGAGATGGCAGCACCACACGGAGTCAGAGGCCTTACCACTCCCTTCCTGGTTGACCACGGCCAAAACATCTGATCTGAAAATTTGCCAAAACATCTGATGAAAGATTCTTGGAACCTGTACCTGAATTATGAGAACGGAGCCGAAGCTGGCTTTTGCTCTATGATTATAATGTCGGTCTTGTAAGCACGAAGTCCCGAGTTCGGGACTGGCGACTCCTCATCCGCCACAGATGTATAGTGTTCTTGTTTACACTGTGCTTGTAAATAAACGTGTTATTTATCTAGAATTTTTGGGCTCATTTTTGTATCCTGAGAATACGCCCGCGATTCCTGAGGATCCGTCGCAACACTTACATCATTAAAACATGACTGATTCGTCTTCAGTGTGCTCAAAACGTGTAAAACTTTCAAAATACCCAAGTTAAATTTATGACACTAGCACATATTAAATACTTGTAGCATGCCCGTTCTTCGGAATATAATGCAGAGATATTTAAAATTCACAATTATTTGCAAATTCCTATCTACTCTATTAAAACATGCCCGTATATGTATGTAACCTATATTCCGAAGTCCCTCCTTGGCCTAGAAATCTGCGGATTTTTAAACGTAGCTATCGACCGGAGATGGGCTCAAAATTCAAAAAATTTGATAGACTTTTAAATATTTGTAAAGACCCCCCCCCCCTCCCTCCAAACTGGGGGGTAAAAAGAGGGGTTCTGGGAAAGGCTGTGCCCTACTACAAAAATAAAGTTAGAATCTCGGTTTTTGGTTTGAACGGGAAACATTTCAAGGATATCCACTAACGAAGTACCTAGGTCAGCCGAAGGCTGCCTTTCAACTTCAATCCCGAGGGCGGCGGGGGATAGTAACAAAGATAAATTTAAGAAAAGAGAGTTCAAAAGAGAAAGGGGCGCTGCTCTTCGATTCCTAATGTGATTAATCACAGTAGAAATCTAACGAGTCGCATGATTTTGAAAATGAGGAAGAAATAATTCCTCGAGAAATAAAGAGGGGGGGGGGGAGGGGTCGCGCTGTGCTCCTTGGAGCACTGGCCTTGAATCGATGAAAAGCTGCGTTTCAGAAACGCTGAAAACAGTGTACAACATAACGGGCCCAAAACAACAGTTATTCGTGGGTGGGGTGACCTCTGTGATCAACGGGAAGGCCATTAAGGCTGGCAAATAAGATATTAATTCTTTCCAGATTGTCCTCGGCATTTCTTAAAAGAGGGATGACCTTAACGTAACGTTCTTGTATAAGTTTAGGGGAGAAATGGTTCTGGAAGCTGCAAAGCATACCTATAATTTCACTATTTAATTCATTTTTGGCCTTTAGTTCGGCGAATATGGGTGGGTTTGTACTTTTAGTTTTATTTGCGAGGGGGGGGGGGGGGGGGAGCTCGTGGAAATCTTCCGGGTCACTTTGGAATAGTTTTGCATATGAGATATCTTTTCTTACATATTATGAGTTAAATTTATTATTTTGGATATTTTGATTTAGGTTAACTGGGAGTCTAGGCCTGGGTTTGGGTGGATGTGCGCCACCACAGTTGGCGCAAGTGCATGGTGTGGATTTTATTTTTAAGCATTCGTAAGATCTATGTGGACCTGCGCATTTAACACATTTGGGAGGGAGAAAACATTGATTTGAGGAATGGTGGAACGTCTGACATGAGAAACATTGGCTGGTTTGAGCCCTTCCTCTGTATCTTTCAATTTTAATGTCTAAGCCTAACATGGATTTTATTTGATAAATTTGTACATTCTCCGGCGTTTTGGGGCACTGCACATAAAACAGAGGCATGAGGATCTTGTTTGTTTTGGGTCCCTTGTACAGCTGTATGACACTATTGAATTTAATTTTATTTTTAATTAATTCAAATTTAATTATTTCTATGTCCGTAGGGACGGGGAGACCTCGAATGACCACTTTCAGTGGTTTTTCCTCATTTAGTAAGAAAGTTCTGTAGTGGATATTGTCGTCATTTAGCTTTCCTTGAATAATTATATATTCCTCTCTACTGCAAACTTGAAGTTTAACTAGGGCTCCTCTCAGGTTACCCTGAAGGGAGGGGGCGGCAGATTTAAGTTCAGAGATGTAGCTACACCAATTTGGTGTAGGTACAATAAAAAAGGGCGGAGGAGGTTTTTCTTTCTTAGGAGCAATGTCTACGCTTTGGGCATCAGGTGCCGAAACATCAGGATCGAGCACGTGCTTGACCGTATTTATGGGGGGGGGGGGGGATCAGACTTCTTGGCACGGGCAGGTGTGCCGCTTCTGTATGGGTTGAAACCCGTCCTCATCTAAGCGGAGTTGCTTTTTTGACTGAAAACTAAAATCAGCATTTGCATTTTCATTGAGTGTGTGTGTGTGTGTGGTGGTGGGGGGGGGGGGGGGGTTAGCAGTTTTGCTACTCCTAGAACCTACAGAAGTCGGCACTTGTGTGACGGCACTAGAGCTTGGCTGGTGACTAAGATTGGCAGAGAACGCAGGAAAAGGAATACTCCCGTGAGAAGAACTCACGGGGGCTCACCATTTTCAGGAGATGTAGAGGTATCCATACGGTTAGGCCTGTTGATTTCCAGCTGTGCCAGCCTGGCACGCATCAGGTTCTTTTGTTCGGGAGTAAGGTCCTCTGGATTCTCGCTGAGATCCAGTAGTTCAGAATAAGACATCTCCGTAATCCAAGTTGTGTCATCGTCCATAATAATCTCTTCATAATTCACAACACGTGGTGAAACACGTGCAACAGGCGCACCCCACATCTCTTCCTTGTATTTATTATTATCCGACACAGTCTTATCTTGGCCAAACATGCGCTTAAACTCGGCTAACTTCATCACTGCACGCTGCGGCTTAGACGCCATAGCACAAAAACACTAGAACAAACTCGCGAAGAAACACGTGGTCAGGAGCTCCGTTAAAAACGTCCTTCCTCGACCAAGTACACCGACCGAATCTCTATGAAAAAATGTCAAAGCAGTCGAAATTTGAACGGGAAACAGATGTTACAAAATACTCTAGAATCAGGAGTGTATACGCAAGATACAAGAACGAGTCAAAGTGTCTGGATAACTTACGTTTATTCACACGCACAAAATAAACAGAAACAATATACAATCAAACAGCACTTAAATGCTCCTCTAATTTAACAAAATAACTGATATTATTCACAAATATTGACGAAAGTAATTTAACAAAACCACTGCTACTATTCTTGTCAAAACATTGACAAAAATCACAGTCTAACGTAGCTCGCGCTTCATGTTCAAGTCCATTCGTCAACTCCACTCGAACGGAAGGGTGAGTCCTTTTTATAGTCTCTCCATAGAAATTTTTGGAAATCTCTATATCTCAAAGAATAATCGCTCTATCGAAAGTTTCCGGAACATTCAAGAAGTCACTAAATTAGCGATAAATCACCAAATCTGGAAACTCTTCTTCAAACTTGGAAACACTGGGTTCACGCCATGCATTGCATTTTCTTCGCCTGGGCCTTCGAGATGGATGAAAGAGGAGACGCCAAACGGAACTTTACACGTTCGCAACACAGATAAATTTCGAAAACCCTCTAGAAGCCGGAATGTTGATAAAGTCGATAGTTTTTTTTTTTTTTTAATCGGGCAAAACACCGTTAAATGCATTGAGATAAAAGTGTCGGTATTCCAGATTACGAGTTTCTCTCGCTCGGAAGGGGAGTTAAATATTCAAAAATCTAAATTTGCGTATTTAACAGATGGAGATTTGTTATTTAAATATAAGATTGTAACGTTATTATAAGCATTTCCTGAAAAAGAAAATCACTGCCTTTCTATAAACACTTCTACTTAACGAATATTCTGCGTATTGTTCGAAATTAAAATTTCGTAAAAAAAAAATAAGTTTCCGAGGTACGATTTTCAAAATTAATGTAAATTTCATTTTGTTCAAAGTGTAGCAACGATTTAACGAAGCTCAATCGCACTTTATATTGAAAAATTAAATTGGGCACAAATTAGAATAATTAAATATCTATAGATAAATGCTCGATTATACTGTCTGGGTCAATTGGTTATGAAATCTGTTTTCAGAGGCTGTGGGTTCAAATTCTTTGAGTTATTTTGGTATTTGTTTTTTTCTGATCAGTTTCTTCGGTAAATATAAATTGATTAACTCGGATCCTCGCTGCGTGAACTGGCTGGGTCAGTGGTTATGGTGTTTTCCTCTACTTCCAGAGGCTGTGGGTTCGAGTCAACTCGCTCGCATTGAGTATATCAAATCAAGTCGTTTTGGGTTCTGTGCTTTTCCTGATCAGTTTTTCCTTTAAGTTGGCTCAGTAGCCATGTTGTCTTCCTTCAATTCCAGAGGCTGTGGGATTGAGTTGGTCTGTCTTTGCTTTTTATGATAAGTTTATCAGTTCAATTTAAATAGATTAATTAGGATATTTTGTTCGTGAGCTGCACAGGTCAGTGGTCATGTAGCATGTTTTCAATTCCAGGGTTTGTGGGTTCGAGTACATCAGCTTGCATGAAGCATAGCGATTTGTTTTGGTATCTGCTTTTTTTTATCAGTCTCTCCATTAAGTTTAAATAGATTAATTAGGATCTATGGAATTCGAGCGAGCTGGCTCAGTGGTCATGCTGTCTGTCTCCAGTTCCGTTGGCTGTGAGTTCCAGTCCATCAGCTCGCATGAAGCATAGCGTGTTGAATCGTTTTGGTATTTGCTTTTTTCTGATCAGTCTCTCGGTGAAGTTTAAATAGATTTGTTAGGATCTACGGTATGTGAGCCGTCTGGCTCAGTGGTCATGTTGTCTGTCTCCAACTCTGGAGGCTGTGGGTTCGATCCTATTCATCTGCATTTGAGCTTTTCTCAACCACGCATGTTTTCCGGATTTCTTTACCTATCATTTTAAAAATGTATTTTATTTTTAATATTACTCGACCGGAAATGTCGTCCTGGAAGTGACGTCACAGGAAATGACGTCCCGGAAATGACGTCACTTCCGGTGCGTCATTCATTTAGTCATGGAAAATAAAGAGATACGCTAGTTTCTAAATTGTATAAAATTTCTGGACTTCGTTTGCAGGTGTCACCTACCAGGTGTCACGTGGTGCAAAACGAGCCCTGCACGAACTTTGGACGAGGAAGGGTGGCGGGCTCGACACCGAAGCCAGCAGGCCCGAAGAGAAACCCCGCCAGCAACGGTGGAGCTCAACCACCGCTCGTCCTCCATCTCGTGCAGATAATTTAGTAAGAAATATAAGAAGGTTAATAGAGTAGATAATAGAAGATAAGAAAGACCCAAGGCGACCTATTTAAATAAAGAATTCCTGATAAGCCCATTTCTCTTCCACCTCACCGGAATGCTCTAACACCCGCTAATCTCTAATACTACAATCTTACCTATTTTACCCAGACGGGAATAGAACCCAGAACCTAAAGCCCCGCAACTTGACGCCCCAAGCCTCTCGGCCAAGAGGGCGACGACCGAAGCTTCGATTTCTGAGTATTTAAGTTTAACATTCCGTTTGAATAATCTGAAAAAAAGAGGCTAACATTTGTGGGGGACAGAACCGTCGACAAAAACGTTCGCTTCACGTTGGTACTTTGTTACCACGACACTATACCGCTACGCTGGCAATGGCTTTGCAATTTTATTTTATTTTAATTATATAAAGCTTTCACTAGATTGGCAATTAGAATAAATTGGGAGCAGAACCCACAAAATCTATTACCCTGACAAGATTGCTCAAAACTGAAATTGAGAAAGTATTTCACTTGAGGTGAGGACAGAACTCGCAATCAACATACCTACGCGGTTGCAGCACAACGCTTTAACCACTAAACCATTTAAATCACGGAAAGGGTTGAAACTAGAGACAATTTAAGTTTTTACTATAAAAATAAAAATAAAAAAGCTAGGAAGCTATTGACTGCTATATTTTAGTTTAGAATTGTATAAAGAAGATAAAATGAGATGTTACATATAATTTATATTATACTTTATAATAGAAAATTGCAAAGATTACATCAGATTTTGACCTCTTACATATAAAATTCTAAATTAAAATGTAGCATTCAAGGACTATTTGGCTCATTTTTAATTTCTGATACGCAGTATTGAGAATGTATTATTTTCCCGAAAATTTTCCATTTCGAGATTTTGATGCCAATATATGACCTTTCAAGACCTTCTGAACATGTTTCGACTATTTTTGGAGTGATGACCGTCTGTCTGTCTGATGTATGTGGGCTATTTCTTGTGTATGCAATAGCAGCCACAAATATTAATAGATTTTCACGAAACTTTATATCCGGCTTTGTTGTCAAAATATCTAGAACTAGTTGATTTTTTTTTTAAATTGGATCGAAAACGTTGAACTTTATTCTAAAATTTATATTTTTTTAGCATTGCAGCATAGAATAAAATTTGCCATGCATAAAAGGGTTTATTTGTGGCTTAATCATCACGAGATTTGACAGTTTCAATCACTGCTGTAAAAAATATCAGCGAAACAATTTTGTTTCATTCGTGATGTAATTAGCCCCCCCCCCCCCCTTGGGGGGAAAAGTTACCACCCCGGAAGTGTACATTGTCAAGCATGGTATAAATCGAAAGATTTTTTCAAGCCTTTTAAAGTGAATGGTGACACTATAGTTGTAATCATTTGAACATTTTTTTTTCATTTTTAATTTAAAAATTTATCTGAAAACGTGATATATCTCAAAAACGGTTTGTGCTAGCTTTCTGAAGTGAATACAATTCGTTTTTTAATGACACACACACCACCACCATCACCTCAAAAACGTTCTATTCAATTTCTGGAATGCTTGAAATGGACTCTTTCAGGGAAAACGCGATTTTAAAGATTCGAATCCGTCACAATACTTTCCCTATGCATATATCATATTATCTATGTACTGAAAGATTTGCCCTAAAAACTCTTCACAATTGGTGTGGCATCTTTGTTTTCGCGATGATGCCTCACCATTTTATATAACATCTAACCTTTAAACAGAGACGGTATACATAAATTCTGCATAAAAATGTTGTTCCCGAATATAAGAATCTTGAACAAACTGAACAGAATATTACTTCTAAACGCAATTAACATGCAGAAATCCATTATCAAACTATCTTTAAAACGGAGACTTTACATTTGTTATGAAACGAGTCACATAGTTCCATGTATAACAATTTAGACTTAGCATATATTATTTGCCACGAACTTATATAGCACTGAAAATGTAGCTGCATCTTTTTAGTTGTTATTTTAGGACAAATACTTTGTTGATTTCGACTTGGGAATTTTAAAATTTAAATGTCTTCTTTATATAACCAGGGTGCTGTATGCATTATTTTTTTATTCCCTTCGCTGCCTGTTATATTTATAATCCCCATTTCATTCATATCTCGACTACCTAAATTATTTTCACAACACATTGTCTTGTAACCTTGCAAGACAGCTAGTTAGTTATTAGCTGTATACATTGTTCCTGTTTACGCTTATTGTTGTGTTAAATAAAGCGTTAGTTATCCAAAAATGTTCTTGTATCCTGAAAATATGTGAACGATTCCAGAGAATACGTGGTTATAATGGGTGCTAGAAGTGTGGTTTCTGGAAACTTGACAGACGTATATGTCCTTTTTTAAAGCTTTAATTTATGTTATTGTATCGCTCCCCCCCCCCCCCCCCCCCCCACATACACACACACAATGTCCAAATTCGTTGACTTGCAGCGAAAGTTCTGTGTTGGATGTGTCAGACATTTTTTCTGTCTGAGTGTTTGTTTGAGTTTGTGCATACGATATCTCTCAAATAAACTGAATAAAGTTGTTTGGTAAGAATATGTCAAGCGATATATACGTTATTTGCATAAAGATTTTCGGAGAATTTTCTTTTATTATTTTAACGGAATAACACACGTTAGTGCGTTGTTAGTACGTTAGTACGTAATAACACAATTAGTACGTTAGCTTGCACTATTTACAAAATATTGCGCAATTTTGAAGAGGAAAGTGGGGAGGGGGGGGGGGGTCGTGAAATTTTTTCAATTGACATCAAATGAGAGAACGCCATGTAAGTAGTTTTATGCAGAAATAAATGGATATCATTCTTTAGAAGTTATCTTTAGCCGTTATCGGGATATTAAACCTTCGTTATTCCACTGGGAGCACGATATAGCTTGACTGGGTGAACAAATTTCCATTAAAGTTGGTGTGCATATTATAATCGGTATCAAAAGCAATTCCACCGATTTTCAGCGAAATGCAATGATAAGAAAATTCCGACCTGTGCTTTTGTACAATATTTAAATTTGTGAATACGGTAGGTTAAATCATGAACTGGAAGCATTATCATTCTCTCTAAACATAGAAATGTTCATTCTATATAAATAGAAGTTAAGTATATAAACAATGTTTTTCAAACAATTCAAGATAACAATGTCTAGAATTGGAATTACAACAATGCAAACCACAGAACAATGACAGAGAAACACAATTAACAAGCAATAATTTTTCACATTGCCATTTCAAGTTTTATTTGAATGTTACCTGGGCTTACATCTTGCGAAAAGCGAATCATTACCGTCTCTATTTTATATTTATGATCATTTTCCTCGATCCACTAAAAACTTGCCTGTTTTGCAAATATTAGGCAGTTAAAGCGGTAATCCACTGACTTAAATACGTTTAATCTGAGTAGTTGCTTGGAAAGATTTTTTTTCATAGGATGAGCAACCTTAAACAATTGCTCAAAAGATAAACACCAGATGAAAGACATCGTCATTTGCAAAAGAAGACGGCTATTGCCGTAATGAGATAAATTATAGTGGCTAAAGAATGGCAGGATTGCAAGTTATTAAACTCTTATTATTATTTAATTAATGGGGGTGATATTCATTTATGTGTTCAACTGTGTCTCCTACAGGTTTGAACAGTGCAGGCCTTTCGAGAACTTTGCAGACTTTTCTGTTTTCGAGACGGATTCTGGTCACTGCAGTAAAGTGCCACTCGCGACAGAGAAAGAAGTGACAGCTGAAAATCCGAATGACGACGGCTTTCCTGAAGTAGACAAGGCTCTTATGCGAAGTATATAAATTGATATGCAGTTTCTCCCCTTGCAGTTTTCTCCCCTTCTTCCTCTAAAGTTCTGCTTCACTTCTATTTCAGCTTCTGCTGCCAATTCTTTATTCTGTTCCACTATTGATGTTTTCAAAGAGTCTTTAGTGAAATCAACATCCACGTTATACACTATTATTTGTGGTTTCCTTTTAATTGGCTTTTGAATCGTAAAGTCCTGCCTAAGCTTATCACTTTCCTTGAAACTTTCAATCAACTTGTCAATATCTTCTTGTTTGGTGGTCTCCACCAAAATTCCACCTCTACCAATTTTTCGCACTCCTGATATCTTCAATTTTCTCGGATCAATCAGTGTCTGAATTTTTCTGTTTAGTGTTATCCGAGGCTTTAACCTCTTTAAGATAAATGCTTGAAAAAAAATGTCTTAACTTTGCTCTTGGATCTAATTCTCGATCCACTTTTGTCTCTGACTCCTTCTTTTACTTGCTGTGCATAAGATGCTCTTGTTCTTCCACTTCCTTCTTCATCTTTGTTCTTTCGCACAGTTATTATTTTTTGTTGATCAATAATTATTTTTAGTAATTTACTGACTTCCTCTCTAATTTTTACATGCGGTCCCACTTGGACCTTTGCAGACACTATTGTCAATATAATATTTTCTTGAGCTTCCTCAAATCAATCGCTATATCAAGGCTAGGGTATTCTTCCTCCCCAGCCATAGCATTAACAGGTAGAAAACTGCTTGATTTCAGTTCAATTATCACACAGTTCGTGAATTTACAGAACGAGAGTCCTGATGGACATAATACAGAAGTCGAATTCGCCCCTCAGATATGATTTCTGAGGGCAGCCCTCCGACCACGCGACTTCTAGACCAGATCGACCAAGGATCGACTTCTAGACAAGACATATAAAAATTCACTTACTAACAAGAATCACTTTCACAAACACTATTCGATTGTGATTTATAGCACAATAATAATAATAATACATCGAATTCTTCACTGGACCCCCGGGGGGGGGGGGGGTGATTTCAAGCGTAACGTTGCCATCTGAATTTTGCTCTCTATCCAGATGAGATTGACTGACTCACTGCAAGTGACAAGTTTTTCATGGTTTCCTCAGCATGTGACGCGAATGCGGTGCTGTTTTCCTTACAAAGTCCTCCATGATGGCACCTCTCGATTTGATTATTTCTTTTTTCGGCCTTTATGCGTCCAGGAATTCCATATGCTGCTTTAATGTTATTTACCTTAGTTTTCAAGATTGTTTAGTAAAAGAGGATTAGGCCTCTAGGGGGGGATACCACTATAAAAAACAACAACAAAAAAAAAACGTGTCGACAGCCGTACCTCTAGGAATGGTTGGTGAGGAACCTGGCTGAACAGGGTCGACAAAATCTCTGCACAGATGCACTTATCTGAAAACGATACCGGTCTTTAGATGAAAATCATGTAATCAAGTGCAGGTAAAGACAGTACTACTGACAAATTGTGTCGGGGACTTGACAGAATTTGGCAGTGGAACAGTCTTATATGTTTTGGGGCTTTGGATACCATAGCGCAGACTACAAGTATTAATAGAGGAAAAAATTGAAATTTTTTGAGATATCTAGTATTACCATGAAGCATGAGGCAGGTATCCTGTATACACGTGCCGTGAAGGCGAGCAGTTGAGACTAAATGAAAGGAAATTGAAATTCATCCGACAGAAGGAGAAAATAAACCATGGGATCAGAGGAGAACATATATATATATATATAAATTCCCAAATAGGACAAGTAGCAATGTACTCGTAAAATTTCTAGATAAGTGACGGAAGTAACGGCCGGGGGGTCCCCCCGGCCGTTACTTCCGTCACTTATCTTGAAATTTTACGAGTACATTGCTACTTGTCCTATTTGGGAATTTATATAGGTATACACATGTAAAATTGCAGCATAGCGCTTTACAAGTTGTATTAAAAATTATTTTTTTGCTTTTAGCTTTTTAATCAATTCACTCAAAATTGTAGCATTTTTTCAAGTTTTATATTGTATATATATATATAATTTGATAGTGATATTGGCAACACTTATTTTGCATAATGTAATGGCAACGCATCGAATGGCTCGGCACTTTATATTTGAATTGATGAATGATCTGTCATTCGGGTTAACTTCTTATTTCAACCTGTCTCAATCCAAAAAAAAATTTTCTCCACTTAGTCCATGCATTTACTTCTGGCATACGTCTTTTGCTTTGACGTTCCAAGGAAATATGGCCACAGGCACGTAACGGTTCCGTGAGTGTTAGTAGTTATAAAAGGCCGGTTCTGCGGCGGATCGGGGAGGCGGCTCAGGAGGAGAGGCCCTCTTTGGGAGGAGGATGCCTCTCTTGAGCCGCCTCCCCTCTTTGGAGTGTCTTCCCTCTTTGGAGTGGACCCTCCTTGGAGGGTCTTGAGACCCCCAGGAGGGAGGATGCCCCCCCTCCCCTCTTTTGGAAGTTTGGTGAGGTGCAGCACCGGATGCCTCTTTCCTAGTATTGCGAAAGAGGCCAAGAGGGCAATTGCGAAGTCTTTCACGGAGGCATGATGACTCATACGGAGTGAGTTTCACTCCGAGTCTTGAGAGGGAATGTCACAATCGCTGACTGACCCTTGACCTGAGGAAGTGGTTTCAAGGGATTTCGCAATCACATAATCTGGAAATGACGTGTCGCGCCTTGGAGCTCCTTAGCACACGTCCTCCCTCTCTGCTGGTCAGCGACAGAGTGAAAGATCTTATCAGCGTGACGTAGTTAAAGCGCCCTCTGGCGAATTTTGATGAAGTGCTGCCATCTATCGGCATTTTTTTTCCAAAAGAAATTAATGTTTCACTGGTCAGGAGCTGGATTCGAACTTGGGCCCAACTGATTACAAGCCGAGCGTCTTACCGTCGTGCCAAAGCACCCGTGCTTTATAGGAAGTTATCTTCGAAGTGTACCTTATCAGTGGAAGCTAGATTATTTTTCAAAGTTCATTCGAATCGCTCGGTGAATAGCGATGCACTTTATAAAGGGTGCGTTTTAAAACAGAATGCTACGGAGTGAATATAAAATTGCGTATTATAACATTATGATTTTTTTTAAAACAAATGTATACACAAACTTTAAAAACACGAATGTAATAATTAGCTAAAATTGTATTCAGTGGATTTTTTTTTTTTTTTAAATAAATCTAACTATCAATACGATTTTTATAATAATAACGAAATGATTTCGAATGTTTAAAAACAAATTGATTACGGATTTCCAATGAACACACAAATTGTGTTCAATGAATACGATTCGACCATTTTAAGTGTTGTGTATCTAAAAACAAATGTATACACAAACTTTAAAAACATGAATGTAATACATAGCTGAAATTATGTTTTGTGAACAGGATTCGACCATTCTAAGTGTGTGTGAGTGATTTTTTAAAAATAAATCTAACAGCATATACGACTAGTAACGAAATGATTTTTTTTCTTTTTATAAAAATAATAATGAAAATTAGAACTCACGGAACGACGTCTTCACTACCCGCTGGACAAACTCCAAATGAGTGATACACTCTCATTACGCTATTAAAAATTAGATCTTATCTACAATGACGTCAGCATTATGAGGTGTTGCCACCTATTTTTTTCTAATAATATATTTTTAATAGTTGGATACTTCAACGGTCTGATTTGCTACACGTAATCTGAAACACATCACTTTAATGATATTGTGCATTGAATATGATTTGACCATTCTAAGTGTGTGTGTGTGATTTTTTAAAAATAAATCTAACAGCATATACGACTAGTAACGAAATGATTTTTTTTCTTTTTATAAAAATAATAATGAAAATTAGAACTCACGGAACGACGTCTTCACTACCCGCTGGACAAACTCCAAATGAGTGATACACTCTCATTACGCTATTAAAAATTAGATCTTATCTATAATGACGTCACCAGTATGGGGTGTTGCCATCTATTTTTTCTAATAATATATTTCTAGTAACTGGATACTTCAACGGTCTGATTTGCTACACGTAATCTGAAACACATCACTTTAATAATATTGTGCATTGAATATGATTTGACCATTTTTTTAAAGTGGTGGGTGTAATTGAAATATCGAAGTTTAGAATTTAACAAGCTAACGAACTTTCACCCCCAAAATTTTAGCATTCAGTTTAAATAAAACCCAATGAATATGATATCACCATTTTCACATCGTAATTTTACTACCATTATAGAACTTAGAAGTGAGTGTACATTATTTTTTTCAGGACACCAATACATTTTAAAATCTATTGAATAGGAATAGACCATTTTGCACATATATGTACCTAGATTTCAACACCCGGTATTAAAACCTGCTAAACATGAAACGAGTAAGTATTGTGTGAGATTTTATCACACTAACTTTCAAACTTTTTAAATTTTTAAAAATGTCCGAAATAGTTGTATTTCATCGGTAGACATAAATTGTATGGAACACAATTTTATGAAAAAAATATCTGTTTCGACAGCTTTTAAAAATAGATTTCTACAGTTGTACACTACGGTTCTAGAATTTTCTAAATACGAATCGACTGTTTGAACTACCAATGATGGTTTTACCGATGCAAATATTTACAGGACAAATATTTCAATGAAACCGAACTTAGTTGAAGCTTCTAAGTTTGAATATTTAGAATCATTTCATATAATTTTTATATTCACATTGAAAATAGTTAACAAAATTCGAACTCACGGAGCGACAACTTACTGTCCACACTCCAAATGAGTGATACACTCTTATTACATTATTAAAAATTAGATCTTATCTATAATGATGTCATTATGTTGCCGTATTGCCACCACACAATTATTCTTTCCAAATTATGCATTTTTTCATTTTTCTTTTTAATAACTTGCTACTGTCTTATGCTATCCATTTTTTTTTTTCATATAAGCAGATATTCCATATACCTTCTAAATGTTAAGTTATAATTAAAAAAAAAAAAAAGCATTAGAGGTGTATTTTATGTCTGAATTCGTCCAAGTGGAAATCCGACAATTGCAAATGCATGATTGCATCCTCACATTTCAATAGACACCACTAAAATGTGTGGATCTTATTTTGAAAAAGCTGCTCTCAGAAAGAATATGTATATGAATACACATTTTCCATAAATATACCCCCTCCCCCCACAATACACACAACATGCAGGCCAAAGACTCACCCAAAATACATTCCAAATCGGCTCTATAGCTTATCGCGCTTATCAGTGTAACAGATAGTGACCCAAAGTTCATGTTCGCAAAGCGAGTTAATTGCAATGTTATTGTTTTAAGCAGTTCCCATATTTAAATGAAAAATTTATCAAATTATACAATACATACAAGAGCTGGAAGATCATAGCATTTCAATATTATAGAATACTCACGAATGTTTTTTTTTCCCCATTTAAAATTATCAAATTTTAATGCAATTTGACAAAAATTGCACAATACTTAGTGTATGACTATCAAATAAGAGCTAGGTTTTATTGTTACAACAACGTTTAAGATCATTAAACGAGTATATATATATATATATATTTTTTTTTTTAAAGAAGAATAGTATATAACTTACTGTTTTTAAGGATAGGTGATTGTTAACATTGAATTTAAATGAAAGAGTGACCCTCTGAGACAAGTACAGTATATTGCAACAACATTAAAAAATATGAAAGATATGCAATTAACACCTTAAAAGAAACATGTAATGAGTTTTGATATCTTAATACGAGACATTATTGACATGCACATAGAAATGTCACAATTTTGTGGCTGTAGGTGCTCCATAAGACCCCTCTGCTCTTAATAAATGATCCCATTTGAATGTACATATTTAACAACACACAGAAAATGACAGGACCACAACAAAATTTTACACCTATTACAGAATAACTCCCAACTTCGTAGATTTTTAAGAAACTACAGTCGAATTTTCACCGATTCTTAGAGATTGAAACACAGCATTGTTTATGAATCTTCATACTTTAGAGAATGGAACATAAATTAGCATTTATTTTGAATGAATTCAGAATTTTGACATTGATTATAAATTTATGATTTAAACTCTGTAAAGTGTAAATATCTTTTGTCATGAAACTCACACTGTAGACATTTGATATGATTCGAATAAATCTATTTTTAATTTTTTATATTTTATTTTAAAAAGTGAGATTAGTAAACCTGTTACACTTGAATGCATAGATACATAACTCACAACAATATAACATTTCTTAAATGGAACATGCTAAAAAAAAAAAAAAAAAAAAATTAGCTAATGAGTATAAATAAGGAATTCAATTTGAAAGATAAAAACCATTTAATGAATCTATTATTAATGAAATACACATTAACCATTATCACTTGTACATTTAAACAAATAAGTTAAAATAATTTCCTTATCGCACTTTCATAGTCCTCTGATTTGAATGACTCGAAAAAATTTCTATCATAGCAGTAAAAGACTTCTTCACCACGCAACAAAACTTTCTTAGCAATGTTATTAATGTCAAGATTTAGAAGTACTTGTTCAGACACTCTGTCAAACATTTGTAATGGAGTGCTGTAAAGACATTCATGGTAACTTAAATCTTCAACTTGACCAACACAGCCAACACATTTGAAAAGTTTTCTTACATGACACATGATGTTGTCATGAATACAAGAGATTAATTGTTCGAATGCAAAATTTTTGTCTCAGAGGGTCACTCTTTCATTTAAATTCAATGTTAACAATCACCTATCCTTAAAAACAGTAAGTTATATACTATTCTTCTTTAAAAAAAATATATATATATATATATATACTCGTTTAATGATCTTAAACGTTGTTGTAACAATAAAACCTAGCTCTTATTTGATAGTCATACACTAAGTATTGTGCAATTTTTGTCAAATTGCATTAAAATTTGATAATTTTAAATGGGGAAAAAAAAATATTCGTGAGTATTCTATAATATTGAAATGCTATGATCTTCCAGCTCTTGTATGTATTGTATAATTTGATAAATTTTTCATTTAAATATGGGAACTGCTTAAAACAATAACATTGCAATTAACTCGCTTTGCGAACATGAACTTTGGGTCACTATCTGTTACACTGATAAGCGCGATAAGCTATAGAGCCGATTTGGAATGTATTTTGGGTGAGTCTTTGGCCTGCATGTTGTGTGTATTGTGGGGGGAGGGGGTATATTTATGGAAAATATGTATTCATATACATATTCTTTCTGAGAGCAGCTTTTTCAAAATAAGATCCACACATTTTAGTGGTGTCTATTGAAATGTGAGGATGCAATCATGCATTTGCAATTGTCGGATTTCCACTTGGACGAATTCAGACATAAAATACACCTCTAATGCTTTTTTTTTTTTTTAAATTATAACTTAACATTTAGAAGGTATATGGAATATCTGCTTATATGAAAAAAAAATGGATAGCATAAGACAGTAGCAAGTTATTAAAAAGAAAAATGAAAAAATGCATAATTTGGAAAGAATAATTATGTGGTGGCAATACGGCAACATAATGACATCATTATAGATAAGATCTAATTTTTAATAATGTAATAAGAGTGTATCACTCATTTGGAGTGTGGACAGTAAGTTGTCGCTCCGTGAGTTCCAATTTTGTTAACTATTTTCAATGTGAATATAAAAATTATATGAAATGATTCTAAATATTCAAACTTAGAAGCTTCAACTAAGTTCGGTTTCATTGAAATATTTGTCCTGTAAATATTTGCATCGGTAAAACCATCATTGGTAGTTCAAACAGTCGATTCGTATTTAGAAAATTCTAGAACCGTAGTGTACAACTGTAGAAATCTATTTTTAAAAGCTGTCGAAACAGATATTTTTTTCATAAAAATGTGTTCCATACAATTTATGTCTACCGATGAAATACAACTATTTCGGACATTTTTAAAAATTTAAAAAGTTTGAAAGTTAGTGTGATAAAATCTCACACAATACTTACTCGTTTCATGTTTAGCAGGTTTTAATACCGGGTGTTGAAATCTAGGTACATATATGTGCAAAATGGTCTATTCCTATTCAATAGATTTTAAAATGTATTGGTGTCCTGAAAAAAATAATGTACACTCACTTCTAAGTTCTATAATGGTAGTAAAATTACGATGTGAAAATGGTGATATCATATTCATTGGGTTTTATTTAAACTGAATGCTAAAATTTTGGGGGTGAAAGTTCGTTAGCTTGTTAAATTCTAAACTTCGATATTTCAATTACACCCACCACTTTAAAAAAATGGTCAAATCATATTCAATGCACAATATTATTAAAGTGATGTGTTTCAGATTACGTGTAGCAAATCAGACCGTTGAAGTATCCAGTTACTAGAAATATATTATTAGAAAAAATAGATGGCAACACCCCATACTGGTGACGTCATTGTAGATAAGATCTAATTTTTAATAGCGTAATGAGAGTGTATCACTCATTTGGAGTTTGTCCAGCGGGTAGTGAAGACGTCGTTCCGTGAGTTCTAATTTTCATTATTATTTTTATAAAAAGAAAAAAAATCATTTCGTTACTAGTCGTATATGCTGTTAGATTTATTTTTAAAAAATCACACACACACACACACTTAGAATGGTCAAATCATATTCAATGCACAATATCATTAAAGTGATGTGTTTCAGATTACGTGTAGCAAATCAGACCGTTGAAGTATCCAACTATTAAAAATATATTATTAGAAAAAAATAGGTGGCAACACCTCATAATGCTGACGTCATTGTAGATAAGATCTAATTTTTAATAGCGTAATGAGAGTGTATCACTCATTTGGAGTTTGTCCAGCGGGTAGTGAAGACGTCGTTCCGTGAGTTCTAATTTTCATTATTATTTTTATAAAAAGAAAAAAAATCATTTCGTTACTAGTCGTATATGCTGTTAGATTTATTTTTAAAAAATTACACACACACACTTAGAATGGTCGAATCCTGTTCACAAAACATAATTTCAGCTATGTATTACATTCATGTTTTTAAAGTTTGTGTATACATTTGTTTTTAGATACACAACACTTAAAATGGTCGAATCGTATTCATTGAACACAATTTGTGTGTTCATTGGAAATTCGTAATCAATTTGTTTTTAAACATTCGAAATCATTTCGTTATTATTATAAAAATCGTATTGATAGTTAGATTTATTTAAAAAAAAAAAAAAATCCACGGAATACAATTTTAGCTAATTATTACATTCGTGTTTTTAAAGTTTGTGTATACATTTGTTTTTAGATACACAACACTTAAAATGGTCGAATGGTATTCACTGAACACAATTTGTGTGTTCATTGGAAATCCGTAATCAATTTGTTTTTAAACATTCGAAATTATTTCGTTATTATTATAAAAATCGTATTGATAGTTAGATTTATTTAAAAAAAAAAAAAAAAATCCACTGAATACAATTTTAGCTAATTATTACATTCGTGTTTTTAAAGTTTGTGTATACATTTGTTTTAAAAAAAAATCATAATGTTATAATACGCAATTTTATATTCACTCCGTAGCATTCTGTTTTAAAACGCACCCTTTATAAAGTGCATCGCTATTCACCGAGCGATTCGAATGAACTTTGAAAAATAATCTAGCTTCCACTGATAAGGTACACTTCGAAGATAACTTCCTATAAAGCACGGGTGCTTTGGCACGACGGTAAGACGCTCGGCTTGTAATCAGTTGGGCCCAAGTTCGAATCCAGCTCCTGACCAGTGAAACATTAATTTCTTTTGGAAAAAAAATGCCGATAGATGGCAGCACTTCATCAAAATTCGCCAGAGGGCGCTTTAACTACGTCACGCTGATAAGATCTTTCACTCTGTCGCTGACCAGCAGAGAGGGAGGACGTGTGCTAAGGAGCTCCAAGGCGCGACACGTCATTTCCAGATTATGTGATTGCGAAATCCCTTGAAACCACTTCCTCAGGTCAAGGGTCAGTCAGCGATTGTGACATTCCCTCTCAAGACTCGGAGTGAAACTCACTCCGTATGAGTCATCATGCCTCCGTGAAAGACTTCGCAATTGCCCTCTTGGCCTCTTTCGCAATACTAGGAAAGAGGCATCCGGTGCTGCACCTCACCAAACTTCCAAAAGAGGGGAGGGGGGGCATCCTCCCTCCTGGGGGTCTCAAGACCCTCCAAGGAGGGTCCACTCCAAAGAGGGAAGACACTCCAAAGAGGGGAGGCGGCTCAAGAGAGGCATCCTCCCAAAGAGGGCCTCTCCTCCTGAGCCGCCTCCCCGATCCGCCGCAGAACCGGCCTTTTATAACTACTAGTGTTTCCTCAGGAGTAATAGCTGGCTATAAACACGGGAACAAGGGTCACAATCCCCCTTGGCCATTTGTTATTTCCCTGTTGGCACTTATATCACCTCTCGATCATTTTTGATTTTCTTATATAATTATAGTCTTAGGTCTATATTAATAAGGCTATAATTATAGGCTATATATATATATATAATTATAGCATTAATCTTGGTCTACAATTACTCATTTGTAACAGATATGCTAGAGATGGGTTTTTTGTACATACAGTAGTTTATGCATAATTTTCGATTAAAATCTTTCAATTTATATATATATATATATATATACACACTCATTGCCATAACAATTTGCGCACCAAGAAGTAATCGTGGGATCGTAACGAAACTTGGCATGAAGGTACGTGTTAGGCAGATATGCAAATGATTAGAATAATAGCGTGATTACGTGTTGCGTAATGCTACCAGAGGGCGTTGACTTCATTCTCTCTGGCGCAGAAAAAAAGTACGCAGATGCTTTTTTTAGTCTGTACTTAATCTGTTGCAGCAGGACCCTTTTTCATTAGGGATGTCATTACGCCGCTATCGAAGACAATATGATCAGTTGTCAGAGTCCGAGAGGGGAAGAATTATCGGAATGATGGAAGCCAGGTGATCAGCTCGGCCAGTAGCCCACCACCTAGGCCGTTTTGACTTTACTGTGAGGAGATGTTGGGACCAGTGGACGAGAGAGAGGTCGCCTACACGGCGGCCAGCTTCAGGACGCTCTCGGCAGACCAATAGCTGACAAGACCGTCACGTCACCCGACCCGCACGCACAGCGCATCATTGTCCGTCATCCGGACATAGGCAGCACCTTCACTACGGGCCCTTATGTGTCCGTAAAATCGCGAGGCGTCTAGCGGAAGGACATTTGATGATTTGATATCGCGACGCCGCCCATTACGTGTGTTACTAGTGACACCCGCCGTCGTCTCCGTTTGGAGTGATGTCGCGCTCGACGGGATTGGACCGCAACCGAATTGAACCAGGTCGTCTATAGCGACGAATCGAGATTCAATTTGGGCAGTGATGACAACCGTGTACGTGTGTGAAGGCCTCATGGTTAACGCCGCAATCTTGCCTTCGCTTTACAGCGGCACACAGCTCCCATAGCTGGTGTGAAGGTATGGTCTAACGGGGGAAGGTTCGCTTAGACTTAACTATCGCCATCTGGCTACTGCGGAAGAGATGTTCAAAGGAGAAGTAACCGTACATGGGTATTCCCTTCGAGTAAAATCCCTTCTCGATGGGCGCTGGTGTGATTTCGCGCAATGCATCTTGGGTGATGGATATGGTGTGCCATCGCATACGACACTCGGTCACCTCTAATATTGATCCACGGAACCATGACAGCCCAGCAGTATGTTCGTGACATCCCTCAGCCACATGTGTTGCTACTCATGGCAGGGCTCCGAGGAGGTATATTTTAACAGAACAATGCTCGACTACACACAGCAAGGGTGTCGCAGGAATGCCTCCGCCACATTACCACTCTTCCCTGGCCTGCCCGATCCCCAGATTTGTCACAGATCGAGCATGTCTCGGATCACTTGGAACAGCAAGTTGGATAGCCTATGAGTTTGGTCGAACTAGAGGTGCGCTTACAACTGTGGAATGAGATGACGCAGGACACCATGAAGGGAACTGTATGCCTTAATGCCCATCCGTATCACATCGTGTATTCAAGTTAGAGGTGGCCCAACAGGGTACTAGAACCTCCATTTGTAGATATTCCTGTAATAAATGATCATTTTGCTTTCATTTTGTATCACTTACTTATATCAACGTTGCATTCACATATATAAAAGTTCGTTCAATTCTGACAACTCTCTCTTGGTGTGCAAATTTTTATGGTAATGAGTAAGGCGCGGATTTTGATGAAGTCTGCATTTTTTTGAATTTTTCCTTTTTATGGGCATTTTTGAGCATTTTCAGCATTTTTGAGGCAATATTTAGCATTTTTATAAGATTTCCTATATTTAGGGATTTTTTTTCATTTTTAGTTTTCTATACTTTCTGTTGCAATGGGTGTTTTTGCTAATTCCCGTCTTAGCATCTTTACAAACAAATCCCCGGTGCCGAACACTTCTTCCCGTTTTGTGGTGCAAACAGGTATTTTTACGGTATAAAAACTTATATTCCGACTATAGAAGATCTTTTACATTTGAGAACATTAGGAAACATCCAATAATTCAATGTAATTCCGATGTTATCATGGGAAATTAAATTATCGCAGTTCAGGATAATAAAAGTTTTCAGATAGGTATTTATATAAATTTTTTATTACAACAATTTAAATTATTTGTATATACTCAAAATTTTGAAATTTGTATCATGAATTAACTAAAATTGTTTTTCATGTCGTTATTTTTTTTATGTTCATAATAATGTAAAACTTTAAGGGCATTTTTTCACTATTTTAAGGGCATTTTTAGTGAATTTTTAGGTCATCAAAATCCGCGCCTTAGTAATGAGTATATATATATATATATATATATATATATATATATAAACAAGAAAGATCAATCATGCATAAAGCATTGATTATGAAACACTTTCCAACTGCAATGCAATTTTATTTAAACATCTCTAAAATGCGATACATTTAGCGGTAATATTTTTAAAATTATCACATTACTACATTAATTTATTATATTTGAAAACTTTAAACTTCATCGAAAAAGTGAACTTTATTCAAATGACGTCATTGAAATAGAAGTCGCCTGGTTTAAATATCTCCTGGTTTAAATATCGCTTGGTTTAAATGCGACACATTCAGCGGTACTATTTTTATTTCCTTATATATATAATGTATAAGGAAAGTATTTTGACGGGGTGAGCACGTTTTAAGCATCCCTAATCACGAATCGAACATTTTTGAAGTGATGGCTGTGTGTGTGTGGAGACGATATCTCACGAACGAATGGAGCGATTCGAATGAAATTTGGTACAGAAATCACAATCCGTGAATGCTGGAAGCCTATTGTTTTAAAACACAATCGAATGTTCAGAACCCCCCTAAATTCTCGAGTGAAATTTTGAAAAAAATCTTCAAAAATTAAAACCTTTAATAAAGTTACGCAAATAGACATTTATGTACTTTTTCCTGAGAAAATGATTGACATAAATTTTAGAACGCTAGTATGAACCGTTCTCGAGATACTGCACATTTTTCAAATAAATGTATAAAAAAATCCCATAAATTAACAAAAAATATTAACTGTTAAGAAACATGTTCACTCTTCATATATAATATCAAGCGATAAATTTGATGACATCACTCTCGTGGATCTAACTCGTTCCATTCACGAGAAAAGATACTTTGAGTAATACTTTTGTATTTGAACGCCAATAGTTATTTATCCGTTGTAAGAAAAACTTATTTCTCCGTCCATAACGCTTGGCGAGATATGAATGTCGCCAACATAGCGACATTTTTAAATGTTGCCAAATTAGCAAAACCGTCAAATGGATAAAAATGACGCTAAATCAATGAAAATGACGACTAATTGAAGAAAATTCAATATTTTGGAAAGAATATAAGTATCTACTATAAGAATAACATTTTTTTAACTGTAAAAGTAGTAAATTCATTGCATTATATAAGGAAAGTCATGTGCTGCCCACATCAGATTTTTTAAAATTATCACATTAATACAATAATTTATTACATTTGAAAACTTAAAACTTCATTGAAAAAAAATGAGCTTTATTCAAATGACGTCATTGAAATATAAATCGCCTGGCTCTCTATGTAAAAGCTGTGAATATTTATTTCATTCATACACTTTTATTTCATTCATCACAATACTACAAAAATCTGATGTGGGCAACACATGACTTTTCTTATATAATGCAATAAATTTATTACTTTTACAGTTAAAAAAAATGTTATTCTTGTAGTAGATACTTATATTCTTTCTAAGATATTGAATTTTCTTCAATTAGTCGTCATTTTCATTGATTTAGCGTCATTTATACCAATTTGTCAACATTTAAAAATGTCGCTAAGTTGGCGAGATTCCGTTAAATTCGTCGCCAAAATATCGCCAAGCGTTATGGACGGAAAAATAATGTATTCTTACAGCAGATGACTATTGGAGTTCAAATACAAAAGTTATTAGTCAAAGTATCTTTTCTCGGGAATGGAACGAGTTAGATCCATGAGATTGATGTCACCAAATTTATCGCATGGTATTACATATGAAAAGTGAATATGTTTCTCAATAGGAAATATTTTTTTTTTATTTTATATGACTTTTAGATAATTTTTTTGAAAAATGTGCAATATCTCGAGAACGGTTCGTGTTAGCTTTCTAAAATTTACATCAATCGTTTTCTAATGAAAAATTACATAAGAAATGTCTATTTGCGTAACGATTTTTATTAATTTTTTATTCGATTTAAATAATAAAGAATGATTATAAAAATATATCTTATAAATGAATGATATTGTATTTTTGACTTAATTATATTAATTACGGACTTCGTGTCTAAAGATTATTCGAATATTTTCAATTTCTTACATCATCTGTTTTCTTTTGTTTTTCTGGCAGTTTTCAAACTTATATATTGCGTTTAGTCAATGAACTCATATATTGTGTTTAGCCAATTGTTGAATCAGAACAAGATTAGTATGGCTATGTTTTCTAATGCAATTTTAGCGTTTTCATTTTGGTATATACAAACGGGATCAGGATATTTTATTCTTCAGATCTACGACTATGGCAGGATATCGCCAACTTGGCGACTTTTTATTAAATGTTGCCAAATTGATAAAAACAACGAAATGAATATTAATGATTATTGGAATTTTTTAGACGATAGTACTGTAATGATGGTTCGGTAGAGTTTGTCAGTTCAACTATCTTAGTTGGCGACTTTTAAAATGTCGCTATATTGATACAAATGTCGCCAAATCGATAAAAATATCACCAAATTGATAAAATTAAGCTAAATCAATGAAATGAATTGTGTTTTGTTAGGGGATAGTATTGTAATGATGTTTCGGTAGGGTCCGTCTGTCAATTCGATCGTGTCACTTGGTGACTTTTTAAAATGTCGCTGAGTTAATGAAAATGAAACCTAATTGATGAAAATTCAGTCTTTTGCCAAAATAAAGTTCAGTTTCCTTAATAATTTATTATATAGGAATTAAAAACATTTATTTTTGTAAATTTGTTTTCAAACGGGACCAGGATGTTTTATTCTTTAGATCTGTCAGTGAAGATAATTTTGTATAGTGAGAACATGGATCAATATACTTATTTTTAGGAAAAATTTTAATAGAATGTTTTCAATAACAATGTCATTTAGATACTATAGAATATTCAATACTATAGAAATTTGCACATAATTGTGAATTAAGTTTCTTTATAGTATCATATATCTATATATATAAAGAAGAAAAGTATGTATGTATGTATGTATATATGTATGATTCAACAGCACAGGAGAACGGCTGAACTGAATTCGATAAAATTTGGTGGGTATGAAATAGCCTCACTTAAAATTTAGTCTATGTTTCGAGTTTCTACAACCAGGCGTTCTCGAGATATTAGTGAAAAACGAAACTTTCGTTTGTCTCCTCATCACGGGAGAACAGCTGCACCGAATTTAATGAAATTTTATGGGTAGCTTTGAAATATCCCTTCATAAATTTAGTCCAAGTTTCGAGTTTCTAAGACCAGGGGTTGTCAAGATATTAATGGAAAACGAAAATTTTCCTAGGAGTTCTATTCTATAACTCCATGATTCCCAACGAAAAAGTTGGACATCGTTGGTTTAAAACTTGAGTCAATTAAATCTCTGAGTTTTGTGGGAATTTATTGAATGTATTAGTCACTTGAAAATCGCAGGTTTGAAATATGAATTGAAATGGAAACTCTATCACCATGGTTTATTTGACTCTGCAGTGGACACCCATGATGCCGTTAATTACCCACTGGAGTTTCTGAACTACCTTGAGCCACCTGGAATGCCTTCTCATATCTTGAAGTTAAAGAAAGGATCACCAATAATGCTTCTGCGGAATCTGGACCCACCAAAACTATGCAATGGAACACGGTTCTGTGTCAAAAATATTTTACCAAATGTCATAGAAGCCACGGTATTAATGGGAAAGGCAAAAGGAGAGGATGTATTCATACCTCGCATACCGTTGAAACCAACCGATCTACTATTTAGCTTCAAACGAGTTCAGTTCCCAGTTAGACTGGCATGTGCCATGACAAAGTTCAAGGATAAACCCTTAAGTTTGCAGGCGTGAATTTAGAAAGTTCTTGCTTCTCTCATGGCCAATTGTATGTGGCATACTCAAGAGTAGGAACTTCACAAGATTTGTATGATTTAGCTCCGGGAGGAAAATAAAAAAATGTGGTTTACAAGTAAGCATTGCGGTAAAACTTAACAAATTAGGATAATGTCATTTAATTTGTTAACATTTGTATTGTTGCCTAGTGTTTAAGAGTCATTTTAGTTTTTCTTTCAAACTGTACATATTGACTGTACATAAATTGTGGACACTTAATAATCACATTTCGAGATGCTGCTTAGAGGGCCTAGCTGCGAAGGGTGTGCCGGAAGCAGCTATGACTTATATAATGCAATGATTTTTTTTTCTTACATAATGCAATGAATTTACTTCTTTCACAATATAAAAACAATGCTTAAGATTCACGACCTTATATGTTCCGGTGTAATTTTTATCAAAGTTTTGCGTCGTAAATCCCGAGCAATGGCAGGTAATCGCTACTAGTTCCTTATAAAGAACGGATATACTGATAGTCTATATAAATAAAATTAAAAATCCATCTGTATGTGTGTGTTTATCTCATTATTATGGGAGAATGGCTGCACGGAATTTTATGGGTAACCTTGAAATAGTTCTACTTAAAATATAATTCATGTTTGGAGTTTCTAGGACCAGGAGCTGTCGAGATATTAATAAGAGACGAATCTTCTATAGAGATAGGTAGCATTATGCAGATATTTCCTCCGCTAATTTATTGGGAAAAATATATCAATTTGCTCAGCAATGCAATTAAACCAAATGTGTTTATACAGCATACGATTTTTATTAGATTTAAAAATAGACATAAAAATAAATTTGATGAATGAACGGTATTGCATTTTTGATTGAGTTATGTCATTTACGGTCTTCGGGTTTAAAGATTGAGGGAATGATTGATATTTTCAGTTTCTTGTGTCATCTATTTTATTTTGGAAAATATTTTTGAAACTCACATATTGTAAGGAAGACACACATTTATTGTGTTTAGCCAATTGTTGAAACAGAATAAAAGTAGTATGGATTTATCTTCTAACACAGTTTTAGAGTTTTCATTTTAGCATACATTAATCCAATTTCATCTTTTTGTAAAATTTGTTTACAAATGGAACCAGGATGTTTTCTTTAAATCTGCATGTGTAGATAATTTTACACAGGGAGAACAGAGATTCTTATACTTCTATTTAGGAAAATTAAATTAAATATTTTAAAACACGATGCCATTTTGAATACTATAGGAATTTACACACAATTTTTGAATTTCAAGTATTTTAAACATATATTCCATACGAAGAATGGGTATACTGCACTGCTAGTGATTCTATGTATTTAATCAATGATTGCATCCGTTTAATGGTGATAGTTTGGAGTGTACCGATTTACAATGAAATACCAGTTATGTTCTTTTTGTGGAGGTCATTTTACCAACTTGCATGAATCTTCTTCTGCCAACAATTCGGTCAGGCTTTTGAAAGGTAATAATTTCAGTTTTGTCCATGTTTTATGTATTAAGCTGTGATGTAAGCTCGATAAATTGATGATATTTTTGATGCTTTTGGTGTTCTAAGAGATATTTATGAATGTCGCTTCAAAAATTGGGTGTAAGCCATGGGAATGAAAGTTTGCTGGTATGTGCAGATTGACTCACTCAACAATCATGCGGTGATCCTCCTAACACCATCTGGTTGAAAATTCCAGAGTTATTAGTACTTCATTAACCAGCCCTGGTCAGCCCTACTCTGCAGAAAATATTTTCAATTTTTAAAATTCAAAATTCCATATATCGTAAGATTACCGTAAAAATTATTTTGATCAATTTTAGCATGCTGAATTCAGATCAGTAAGAAAATGGTCAACCGATCCTCCCTCACCATCTGTGAACCATTAATTTTAACTAATGAAGGAGTAAAGAATATTTTACTAATAATGTCTTATATAAAAAAATATTTTGTATTTTTCCAGAAATATCACCAAAAGTTGAGACATTTATAAAATTTGGTAATTGCAAGTATATGTTTATGATCAATATTTAATGAAATAAAGCCAGTTACCATTGTTTTCGTATATCCTGTATAATCTTCTAGTTCACTGCAATCTGACAGATCATAATGCTTTTAAAACAATTGTTATCTCATGCTCATATGCTTGCATTAAGCAAAGAATAAGGATGTCATGAAACCAAAAAACAACCAATACCAAATAACCAATACTATCAGATTACCAAAGAACCGATATGATCCGATACCGATACTGAATAGATTGCTATTATAATATATAACAAATTTACAATTGCTGTAAAATTATGTATAAAATTTATTTCAGCCATAATTTATAACTAGTCATCTTCATAAATATTTAAAAAAAAAAAATTATGATATACATGTTAATAAATATTTTATACGCTCTTTCAAAAATAATAGTAAAAGAATGAACATAAAATAATAAATAATTGACACGTTTCTGAACTAAGTGAAAAAATTGTTCTATAGGGCATAGGAAAAAATTGTTTCAAATACAAAAAAACGGATTGTAATCACGGATAAAAGAGAATAGAAATACACAAATAAAAGTACACCTTAATCAAAACATTTCTATCAAACTTTTAAGGAAATTCATTTATGCATTGCTAGTTATATCCCTGCTGGTGAAGTGTAGTAAACTTTATTTAATAATCTTCTCTGCGCTTTTGACAGAAGGCATTTTGTAGCGGGAAACTTTCCCGGTAAAATTTCAGAAATTATCGAAATTATGTAATGGTTCAATGAAAAATTGCTGAGAAAACAGGAAAGAGGGTTCGTACTCAATTTTGAAAACAAAAATTAAGGAGTTTTTAATGGCATATCAAAATTTTTTTAAGAAATTTATAGATTACATGCTCAACTCCTCTATATTAGCATTATTTTCCAAAGAAAAATATGATCCAGAAAAATTAATCAATGCCTGTGCAGCTGTTTAAATTACAAATTCCTTTAAATAATTGCAATATACAATAAAGCGCTATATAATAATAACATAAATAACAGATAAAACAAATATTTGTATCAGTTTTGTAGCAGGTAAATCTAAGTTCAGTATCAGTTTTATAGCAGACCAATACACAATTCGAATGTTTTGTAGCAGTGAAAATTCATTCAGTCTTTCCTTATCACGAATTTACATATATAAAAATTTTGCAGAAGAATAAACGAATGCTCACAATATTTTTATTAATTAATTATTATTTTTTTTATTTATTGTTCAACATGCTATCAATTAAAGGGATATATTTATAATACACATTGAACTGGCTGACATATTAAACCTTTCCTTCCACTCTTCCCCTTTCTTGTTTTGACTTGACTGATTCAAACAGTAAACACTTGGTGAAAATATTGTTCTCACTAATGAGGAACGTTAGGGAATCTTAGCTCGAATAATTAGATTTGGAAATATTGGTTTTAGAGCAAAAATTCTTAGTTTTAGAACTTTTTACCCCAAATTAACACAAAACAAAGAATAATTGACCTTTGACTTTTGTTTACCTTTGTAAAGAAAAGGACATTATAGTAATTTATCAAAAGGGAAGTGCATTACACTAATTAACAATCTTCCAGTCTTTTTTCTACTTTACTTTTCATATTTTTTAGGAGGTGAAAGGGGCTGTTTACTTCCTTTTTCTTCTATTGATCCCACTAATGTAGTTCAGATTTTTGGGCAAAAGAAATTAAAAAATAAATGAAAACAATAGTATTCTTTAATATTTTAATAATACTCCTCTAAGTGCCAATTTTGAACAATTAGTCATTTGCTCGATTTCTTTTTGTATTTCGGAATTGGAACAGCAAAACTTTTAAGGAGTTTTTAAGGGAAATTTGGCTAAATTAAGGAGTTTTAAGGGCCCTTAGAAACAAAATGTGAATTTAAGGAGTTCTTAATGACTGTGTTAACCCTGGAAAAGAAAGACTATGTACACGTCAACTGATGAATTGAAAGTGAGCCTGTCACGAAAATGCTTTGCATACAGACCTGGTATGCTTGGAGTAAACAGTTTATGAAGAAGGTCAATAACTTATAAAATAATGATTAGTAGGGGGTGCATTTAGCACACAGAAGTCCAAAAATTTAGCTGATGGCACTGGTCATGAGCCTGTGTCTCCAATACAATCCCAATAAAAAGTTGTACTTTGGGGGAACTCTAGACTATTTGAAAAATCAGAAGTATCTAATCCATGAAATATTTTAAGTATGTAAGTTTTTAAAGAAAAGAATCACTGTTCCGGCATGGAAACGAGAAATGAACTACGAAACACCTATATGCAATAACATTCATATTAGTATCTCGAGAGGAGGACTTGCAAACTATGAGGGGGGAGGGTAATAATGTCACAAACACAAAAATTGCATTGTAATTAATTTTCACTACAATGATTGAAACTCTTGTGTTCTGTGACCACTGAGCCATAAATAACCCTTTTGATGCATGATTATGTCAAATTTTGTACCATAATTTGTTGTACCTTTATTCTACTATTTTTGTACCATTATTCTACTATGTTAAAGTAATATAAAACTTTGAAGTTTTAGCTCATATTTAAAAAAATTCTATCCAGTTCTGGAATTTCATGTTAACAAAGCTGAATATAAAGTCCTTGAAAATCCATTAATATTTGTGGCACATATAGTGTACATAAGAAATCGACAACAGACAGACATCCCGTTAAAAATAATCAAAACATATCCAGGAGGTTCTAAAACATGTAGTGGCATCAAAATAAAAAAAATTCCATCATTAACAAACGAGAAATGAAATTGCTAATAACAGCCAACATAATCGCCAACTCTCGCTTTCACTCTGTTTTGACTGACTGCTGACTCAAAGTAAACATTTAGTGAAAGCAGCATTTCAGAAAATGAGGAATGTAAGGGAATCTCAGTTTGAATAATTATATTTGGAAATATTGGTTTTTGAGTAAAAATTCTTAGAGTTCAAATTTTCAGAACTTTATTGCCCAAACTGCCATCAAACAAAGAATAATTGAGTTAAATTCTGTGAAGAAAAAGAAACTGGCAATTTATAGGGCAGATGGGGGAGCTCACCATTCATAATATTTCCAGCTCTCTTTCTACTTTATTTATTTAGTTTCCCTCCCAGGAGGTTATAGATGTTTTTCTTTTTTATTTCAGCTAATGAAAAGCAAATTTTACATGAAAAGATGTAATTAAATAAGTAAAATAAATAGTAGGATAAGGCGTCATATGGTCATGAAATTTGGAACACAAGTACCACAGGACCCAGGAATGTGCACCTTGGTGTTATTTTTCTTTTAAATTCAAATTAGTTTTTTAGTTATTTTGTGTTTCAAAAAGTCGCAATAAGCCTGAATATTGAACTCCATTTTAACTCTTGTACAATGTTGTTCATATCTGATGCAATAGCGAGATTGAATAAAATATGAACCAAATATGGAGAATAAAATCTCCACCACCTTCTATGAATTAATTTTGATTTTTCTGACCAGTTACATCACTTAAGCCATCCGTGTATTAAATTGCAAGTTTCTGCCCCTTCTAGAAGTGAGTAAAATTTCCGGACACAGATGAAAAATAGCCTTTGTATATACTTTGACAAGTCGCCCTCACCTTTCTTACATAATAAAGGTCTCTGTATATGTGCAGTTTGTAGCTGGAAATCTAAGGGTCATATGGTCATGAAATTTGGAACACAGGTACCACAGGATCCAGGAATGTGCACCTTGGTGTTATTTTTCTTTTAAATTCGAATTAGTTTGTGTTTCAAAAAGTCGCGATAAGGGTGGAAAAGTATCAGAGGAATGCTGCCCAATCTGGCAAATGGAAACACCAAGTACAATATCTATACTATATATCTGACTAGGAATGTTTGTTGTGACTTCCTTGTGGCCAACTTAGTTTTAAAAAAATATTTCATTTATGTATCAAGAGTTAAATATCTTCATATCATTCTAAAGATAAATAAATAACAGGAAGGTGGGACTATTGACTATAAACATTTTGATCACTTGACTTTAGAGTTTCCCTTTCCTGGCACAGGAACCAATAGATTATCCCTGGTCTTCAGTGTCTACTTTTTATGCTAGTTGAAAACCCAGACCACTCGACTCACCCTGAGGCACCAAGGTGAAGTATGTCTATTATTTTTATCTTTCTGCACATTGTTCTGTTTTGGGAATGAAAGGTTGTTGAAAAAAACCTATTTCCTCAATGTTGAAGTACACATACACAAAAAAAAAAAGTGGATCTATCAGTTCTCAAATATTGGTTTATTGTTACCAGAAAAATACTGATAAATGGTATCTGAACACCCCTAGTAAGGAAATACTTATTGTATGTTCTCTCACGAGTAACAGTTACCTAGAATTTCAGCTAAAATAATATATAAAATTTGAGCCAATAAAATTTTATCTGGCAGATTTATTTAAACTTTGATAATATAGTACAATAAAATCTTTGGTTTGAGTATTACAATTGGTAAATGTGAAGTTACAAAATACTTAAAAAAAAAAAAACTGATTTGATAAATATATCAAATTGTAAAATAAACATTGAATGTGAATTAAAAAATCAAAATATGTCATGATATGAAATAGTTAAAAGAATATAGAGAATACTGAAAACATTTTTAACACAGCTAGCTTCGTTACGCATGTACAAATTGCATTTTCTTATGCAGAAACAAGAATTTGAGATAATTCAGTTTGTTAAATAATTTCAAATATTTAAAATACAGATTATTGATGGAGTATGTAAGTTTGATGGTGAAATATATAGGTAAACTATCATTATTTATAAATGTCTTGTCAATGTAAGTTATATAGGGCAAATATTTGATCAACATGTAAAATTTTTATTCATTTTCTGACAGGTTTACCATACGTCCATATTTCTGATGGATAGTATGTAATTTTAGAAGTTATTTGTTATCTGATTCACAATTGACAAATTTTAGCATAACAATATTTTAAAAATTAAAATAAATCATGTTAAATAAAATTTACATTTTGACATGACTAAAATTATTTTTTCTAAACTCTTATTTAAAAAGGTACTATAAACAAATAAATGTATTCACGCTTCATCAACATAGAACATTTCAAACAATCATTGAATGATTGAGTTATACCTGATATTTATGTCGAAAAGTCTGTGCTAGTGTCAAATGAAGGTTTGTCATTGCCAAACTATTGCAAAATGCTCATCTTGATGAAAATTGTCCAAGCCTTGTGTAGTGATTTTTATCTAATGGCTAGGCACTTGATAATTAATTCACTTGCTTATGTAGTGGCCAAAGTGTGTATCATTTCGTCGTCATACCACATTGACGTTCATGCAAATAACATAAATACAAAGTTTTATTGCCTTTAAGCCACCCAATTTAGACGAACTGGGAGGGGGGGGGGGGGCAAACATAGGGACCGTACCCTCCTTCCCCATCACCTCTCGGAAGGATAGATTTATTGTATCCATACTCCATGTAGATACAGGGATAGTTTTGGGTAGCAATGAGAATTGAACTTGGGTCTTTGTGCAATTCTTTTGCCATAACCACTAGATTCTAGTCCAGAGGTCGCCAAAGTGGTCTATATAGACCCCCAGGGGTCTATTTAACAAAAGCGGGGGTCGATTGGGGGTCGAAGAAAAAACAGTTCTTAATACGAAAATCACACATACATAATCGCGATGATCGTAAAATTTGTGAATTTTTTTATAATTGACTTAATATCAGCTTCTTTATAGAACATAAATTAATCAACGAATATTTATTCGGGTGAAACAAGTATTGACGTACCAGCGCGCAGTGGCACGAACTCTGCACTTCTGGTTTATTAGTCATACTCATATGTTGAATCTCCACTGTTAAGCTGTTTGATGCCGGCAGATGGCGTTGCTTGTCCGTCGGCTAGCTAATTTTCAATGTTTATGTTCAGCGCGAGCGAGCGGAAATAGCTGTGAAAAATGTGTATTCTATTGTTCTATGTGTGTTGTATCAACAGTAATAAAGTGTGTGTTTATCTGTCCATTGGGAATATTGGATCTTTCTGAGATGATACAACAGTGGGGTAAGTACCCCTTTCAAGAATTTTCATTTGAGTTTATTTTGAAGACAGAAGAGAACGCAATTCCAGTGTTACGTATTTTTTGACGTATTACAATTGTATATTATACTAATTTATTTTTAATTTATTTATAGAACCCTAATTGAAAAATGGCAGCTTCAGTGTCTAAAAAGAAATGTCGGTATTATTCATTGGATTATTTGAAATTTGGATTTATTTGTTCACCGGTAAATGAAACGATTCCTATGTGTCTTCTATGCTGTTGTTGTTGTTGAGACCCAGACCGTCCGACCTACCAGAAAGGTGTAAGGTAACTGTATGGACGGCCGGGAAGTGCCACCCAATTTAGACCGGAACCCAGTGGGGGAGGCATCCACAGGGACCGTACCCTCCTTCCCCAACCACCAACCTCTCGGAAGGACTTACGGACCCACATGTTTAACGTGATCGTACTCCGCATGAACACGGCGGCATTTGTGGCAGCGTGCAAATCTAGCGCGCAAACCACGGGGATACCGCACCCGAGATAAAATTTCAAGAAAATCATCTCGCTAAAAGTCAGCCAAAATCCGATTTCAAGACCTGACCCAAACAGAGAAACTAACCTAAAAAATGTAAAAAGAAAGAAAATCCCAGTGCTCTGAATTTGTTTACAAATCTTTTTCAATTTCTTTTTTTTACCTTTTATATGTGCTAATAACATGCTGTGGTGAGTAATGAATGCAGGTGAGAATCCCCCAAAATTTGCATTAGTATGCTTAAAAAAAGAAATAAAATTTCATAAAAACTGAACTCAAATTACATGAGGCAGCAACAGCCATATTCATAATTGCAGAACCTGCCTATAGATTACATTCGAGACTTAAAATGGTGGTTTTGATATCAGAAATTGCTGTAAATTAAACGTCATTAGATTTTAATTAAATGTCGATTTTGCACATGCCATTTAATTTTGGCTTTAATAAAGTTGCAAAAAGTGCAAAATTGTTTCTCCGGAAGATTTTTATTTTACTGCACAGTTTCCAAAATGTTTCACATGAAATTAATTTCAAATTTATAAATTCTAGAAATCGAAGATGTATATCACAGTTGATTTGCAGTCTTATAATTTCTCAATTTTAGGCAAGAATTGTAATTAAATACGAAATTCATCGGTATTTTAAAATGTTGATGTTTCAAACGGAATCAAGTTACAATTTTTATTAACAATATCCAATTGATTTCATTTAAACCAAGGTTTAAAAAGAGTAAAACTACAGATTTAAATTTTGTTTAACTACTAAAACCTCTATATATAATTTTTTATTACTAGTGATTTGCAACTAACATTTTGAAATTAAAGTGACAAAAAAGTGTATATTTTTAAGACTTATTAATGGAAAAATTTACAAAAATGCAATTCAATAACAGACTTTAAATTGAAAATTTTACCCAAATTACTTATTATATTCCAAATACTTCAGACAGCAGACGAGACGAGAGAAAAACTCTTTGGAAACGACTACATGAAACCGTCAAAAATGAAAGATCATCTTGATAGGGTTCACTCAGATAAAAAAAATAAAGAACTTGAATTTTTCAAAAAACTTAAAGAAAAATTCACATGTCGGCTAACTATAAGAAGTTTTATGAAGCAATCTACTGAAGTTGAAACTGAAGGAGGATTAATAGCTTCGTACAAGATTTTGCTTAATATAGCAAAGAGGGGGAAACCACACACAATCGCTGAAGAAATTATTATTCCTGCAATTAAAGACGTCATTGAGGATGTAATGAAAAAAGACTCCGTTAATGTTTTAAAGTCATTGCCATTAAGTGCAAATTCTGTAAAACGGCGTATCGACGAAATGGCTAAAGAAATAGAAAATACGGTAGTTTCAGAGCTAAAAAATTGCAAGTTCTCTATTCAACTTGATGAATCTGTTTTTGGCGTTTCTGCTATTCTTATGGCGTACGTTAGATATTTCAGTAAAATTAAAGGACAAGTCATTGATGAATTTTTATTTGCTAAATATCTTGAAACTGATGGAAAAGGAGAGACAATTTTTAGATGTTTACAAGAATATTTAAATAAATATGATATTCCGCTTGAAAATATAATAGCGGTAGCCACAGATGGGGCACCTGCTATGGTAGGGCGTTACCGAGGTTTTGCTACATTTCTCAAAGAAAAAGTGCCCGGTATACGTACTATTCATTGTGTGTTGCATAGAAACAACTTAGTAGCAAAATATCTGAGTCCAGAGTTACATGAAGCCTTACAGTTTTGTATTAAATGTATCAATCAAATTAAAGCTCAACCTCTTAAATCAAGATTATTTTCCAAACTTTGTCAAGAAAACGACGAGTTATTTAACCAATTACTTCTGCACACCGAAGTTAGATGGTTGTCTAGAGGTGTATGCTTGCAAAGGCTAGTTGAGTTATTTGACTCCACGACCGAATTTCTCAGCGAAATAAACCCTGTTCTGAGTGATGAACTCCAAAACAATAAGAACCATATATTTTATTTAGCAGACTTGTTTGGAAAATTTAATGATGTCCAAACAAAGCTGCAAGGAAAAGATGTTACAATTATTCAAGCTCGAACAATACTGTTAGGCTTCCAAGTAAAATTAAATGCATTTAGATCTTCATTGCTACGTAAGGATCATCAGTATTTTACAAATCTGCGACAATTAGAAATAAAAGAAGAAGACTTGGAAATATATACAGGTCATCTTCAAAAATTGAGCGACGATTTTAAACTGCGCTTTGTTGATTTGGAAAACATTGACATCCCTGATTGGATTATTGTGCCATTTTCTGCTCAAATTGAAAACGTGGACATCAACCTGCAAGATGAGCTTGCTGAATTATTATCGGATCTTGAAGCAAAGACGCTTCTTAGAAATTTAACAATAAGCAAATTTTGGACAAATATAAATATAATGCAAAAATATGTAAAACTTTGTGAAATAGCTCAACCGTTTATGCTAGCATTTCCAAGTTCCTATATGGTTGAAGCCGGTTTCAGTCACGTAAATTCAATCCTAACCAAGTACAGAAATAAATTAAATGTGGAGCTTCGAGGGGATTTAAGATTAAAATTGACTAATTTTGAACCAAATATAGCGAACCTTGCAAAAATACACCAGGCACACCCATCTCATTGATTAAGAAGCAATAAATCTGTAGTTACTTTACTTATTATTTCTACTTATTTATAATTACTCATTATTTAATAAATATTAAGGTTTTTTAAATTATATAGGGGTCGATGATCAAAAAAGTTTGGTTTTTTAAATTATATAGGGGTCGATGATCAAAAAAGTTTGGCGACCCCTGTTCTAGTCCCATGCACCGACCTTTAAGAAAAAGTGACCCGACTGGTCGCCAAAAGCATCTAGTATTACAATAAAATGATTATATTTACTTTTTTAACCTAAACAATATATTGACCATATTGATTACATTGGATTCATGGTTTTGTATAAGTAACATAATCTGTATTTTAAACACTTTAAATTATATAGGCTTAAATTAAATTCAACAAAACACAATGTATAATTTGAATTATAAAATAACTCGTATTTTGCACACATCTTATATGTTATAATTTGTGAAAATTTATACCTAGATATGTATGTGCTTATATGCAAATATAATTGTTATACCCAAATATAATGCAAAACAGTCGTGGTATAGTTGCTATAACAGAGATATGATATTTTTTTATAAAAATATATCAGGCTAA
Source organism: Amaurobius ferox (assembly GCA_951213105.1). Taxonomy (NCBI): domain Eukaryota; kingdom Metazoa; phylum Arthropoda; class Arachnida; order Araneae; family Amaurobiidae; genus Amaurobius; species Amaurobius ferox. Next base: position 21,803,237 of record OX578139.1, on the reverse strand, counting down.
AATTAATAAAAACATATTTTAGTGGAAAAAAAATTATAACAAAAATGCATAGACATAGTCCACAGTAGAAACACACATGAAATATTAATATAGTACAAAAACAAAATATTGCTTATATGAGAAATGCCCTAGATTTAAAATACACATTTTTATATACATATATATATTAGTCATAAATGCAAGAAAATTTTACGCTTGCAATCAAATGAAAAAAAAATACTGAATTCAAAACAAAAATAAGAAAATATTCAGCACATTTGAAATATCAAATTAAGGCCAACAAAATACAAAATAACTTTATAAACACTTTATTAAATCAGCAAGCATTCTTTCAACATTATTTGTAAGATTCACAACTATATACAAATACACAAGGAATTTTTTTTTGTAAATTTTCGTTTTCAATATTTATGCTTTTATAATTGAGGAAAAGATACAATTTTAAATTTACATTTTAATCTAAATATGTAATACATTTTGACAACATTTCAACTTTTTTCCGTAAAACTTTGTATTTATATTATTTGTACCATAAGAATGGAATTTACAAAACCTCCTTGACTTTAAAAAGTTGCAAATTTGTTATTTCTGTCACTGGCATTCCGTGATGAGTTGAGTTTTCATTTCCTAAATTACACCAGTTTAAAAAAAAAAATAAATAAAGGATGATGTATAAGAAATTACAATTTTAATTTGTAAAAATCCCCTATTTTATAAAAAATTTAATGATATTATTTTGTAAAATTGCCGATATGCATTTGTCCGTCGGAATTGGCGACATGATATTGTCCGAAAAATCATTATTTTCATCCATTAAATGGCGACAGCAGTGATTTTATATCAGTTGAAGAACACAATTTAGAATTTTATTTCACATCTATTTGAAGAGCTGGAACTTTGGAATAAATAGGTAAGTGAAAAATGCAATTATATTATTAATTTTTGATGAGTATATTTATTATCTGTTATTTCTGACATGCATTTAGTTTTTATTAATATGAATGAAAATTTAAAAATATTGTGTTTCTTGTTAGTGTATAAAAGCGAGTTATGCATAGGGCGTACATTGCTCAATGTTAGTTTTGATTTCCATGCAGAACACACAGACCTAAATGTCATTTCTGACATGGAAATATAGTAATTATGCATTAAAACTCCATTAATCATGTTAAATGGCTCTATTATCCATTAAAAACTTTAACAGGCAATTCCAAAAACTTATTCCAAGTAAAATTCTCTAGAAACAAAAGTTAATAAATTTTTTTTTTTAAATTGATGATTAATTGACAGTTAGCTTTAACATAAAATTTACTATCTTATAAAAACAGAAATACAATCTTTAATAAACTATAAAATTAAAGAAAATGTGCATTAAAAATGTCAATATTCAATATGAGTTAAGAAAGAAAAATATACAAGAATTATGATGAAAATTACATTAATAAATAACTATATAACCAGCAGAAATTAATCCAGCTATGCTTAATATCTATATAGATGTATGTCTCTATTTAGTCTATACAGTAAACTAGAGGTAAATCCTTAGCTACTATTGCTGTATCTTGTTTTGTGTCTCAGAATATGTAAGTACTCATGTTCCATATTTAAACACTTGTCATAAACTTGTTTAACTCTTGATTGAAAAAGAAGATACTATATCAAATTGTTTACTATAATCACATTCAGTCTGATCAAACAAAAGTCAAAAACCTGATTGTATAGATAAGTCTTATCCATGAGTGATACAGAAGCATGTTTCTATTAACAGTTATGTTTGCTTTTAAAAAGAAGGGGAAAATATATTTTTATATCTCACTTTCTAATTTTCTTCATTCAAGTGGTAGAGTTGTCAAAATTTTAACCAAAATATAAAATTTTCTTTTCATAAAATAGCATAGAGCAGTGGGGTGCAACCATTGGGTCATCAGGGTTTATAAAGGGGTTGTCGAATTTTTTTTTTTATGGAAGACAGAGATGAGGGGGGGGGGGGGGGAAAGTGTTTATTTCTATTTCAATAAATAGATTTAAATTTAAACTCAAATTTCACATTAGGACTGTTAAACATTTTGTGTAATCTTTTTTAATGTAATTTTCTTGTTTCAAAAGCATCTTAATACCATTTCTAGCTAGATGAAACATTTAAACATTTTCAAATGGTTAAAATTAACTGATATTGGTGAATGTGAAATAAATGCCTTTTTAAAATTGCATATTTTTAACAACTTATTTTATCAATTATAATTATTAACGCCTGATTTTATTCACATGGTAGCATGAGGCTTCCTAAATAAAATAATACTTCAGTGGTGATGCACTAACAAAAGGTTGCATACTACTGAAATAGAGAAAGACTTGTTCCACTCTAAAACTTTTAATTTGGGAATTAGACCGAAATTCATATTCCCAGTTTTCATAAAATTTTAAATGACTTGCAAGTACCAAAATTTGGAGGATGGTGCAAAAGAGATGTCAAATTGTTGAGCAATTTTACGAGTCTGTAGTGGCACTACTAAATGAAAACCCTGAAATGAGAACATAATTAAAATCAAGGACTTTCAAGCATCTTTTGAAATTCAAGCACTTTCCAAGTACTGTGGGAACTTTGAAACATACTGAAACAATGTTCGAATATTTTTCTTTAGGTATATTAATTGATATTAAAAAAAAAAAAAAGCATGTTTTTTAGAAAGTCAAGATTTTTTGTTAAAATAATGTTGGGAATATCATGTAAATACATGTTACACCTAGTCACACCACTGTTGAGAAGTGTTTTCAAAATTTAAGAATTAAGTGAAACAGATGATCAAATGATTATAATATGAAATTGATTGATTTAGTTACTGTGTTGCCCTTTCCATAACTATTTTAATTTATTTGATTTCAGCTAGTGAATACTTCCCATTGTTTATATAATTTGATATCACAATAAATATGTTGCAGGCTAAAATATGATTGCTGTACTTTCTGTGTACCAAGTATAAATTAAAGTTGTATCTATTGGTGTACTTTCTATATACAAGTATAAATTAAAGTTGTATCTTTTCCTCTAATAATGTCACTAAAATTTACAAATTTGTATGATTCCAGACATGAAAGACAAGCTAATACTACTTTTCTATGCACTTCATTGGAACATTGCATCCTTACTTTCAGTTTTCACAGATTGATAGTTATAATATAAAAATGCAAAACTTTGATACATTTGCACTAAATTTTCATAGAAATCATCTGATGGTAAATAACGGATTCAAAGGTTCATCAGGTGTTAGACCACCGTACTATCAAGCTACTTTTAGTTGTGCCAGGCAAAGCACAAATAATGACAACATGCAGCTAGAGTGTGCTCAGAGAAGCTTCAAATGGCTTTCTTCTGGTAAAAATACCCCAGGCACTTTTCTCGCATGGACTGATGACTGATCAGAACGCTGCTAACATTGAGCTATAAACACACAGCAACATTCTTGAAAGGTAAAATTTAAATAAACCTGAAAAGTAACAGAATAATTGTAATAAGTTCAACAATCTTAACTACAGGATGCAAAGCAAAGTCAAGTCATTCAAATAATTTCTAAGTGAATGGTGTAAGAAGCTTAAAGATTAGGTGTAGGTTAGAGATCTGTACAGGGTCGGATCTGCTCCCAGTGGTTGGAAAAACTACTTTTTTTGTAGTGAACTACAACTACTTTATGACAAACATAGTTAACTACAACTACTTTTTAAATGTAGTCACTACTTAACTGCTTGTATAAGACGGATTTTGTCACAGCTTCAATTTACACAAAAAATTGAGGATATGGATATACTGTAGTAATTTAACATACTTATTCTGAATAAATAAAATTTACTGATCAACTTATCAATATTTACACTTTTATCCATATCTGAAAACAATAAAATAAAACATGCACAATAAAAGTTATTTAGTATAAAAAAAAAGTATAAAACAAAATAAAAGTAAAAACTATTTATTTAAAACATGTTTGTTCATTTTTAGTAGAATTTGTATATCAAAATTACAATCAGATAAGCAGAATCTTTTGGGACATAACAAAAAATTAGCTTCATGAGGCAATAGACCTGCAGCATCGAAAATCTTATGTAGTTTTTCCTCATTCTCTTTCAGGAACCGGCATATGCATTCGGCGACGGAATGCATTGAGTTCCATCTTGTCTTATTCGGTATTATGAGGCGGGCGATTATCTCTGAAGATATCTTGTTAGCTAAAACAACTCACATTTCTTATTTGTTCCAAAGCACTTGGTACTTTGCAAATCATACATCATTGCGCAGAACACTAAATTTTGTATAAAGGAAAAAAGGGTGATCAAGTGACATCTAGAATTGCACCTTGTTTGTTTACTGAAGTAAGGCTAAAAGTAGTGTCAAAACTCGATACAAACTAGTGATTTATTGTATCGCGCTACTTTCTGCACTATTTATTCTTAAAAGCAGTTACTGTAGTTTCCTACTTGTAGTATGCTACTTCCGAACACTGTCTGTTCCAGGGTTGGATCAGACCTGATTTCTCTACAACAATTTCAGGCCGAGATAAACTCTGTCAGTTTTTAAAAACTCAGGTCAGGTCAGATGCATTCAATGTTTGAAATATTTATGAATGAAATTTAATAGATTATATGGAATTATTTTGTTGATGTGAAACATGTACAGATAAATGTTCAAATAAAACTAAACTTTTTACCTTAATTCCTTATAAAATTTAAACAAATTCATGATTTTGACAAATATGGAGAAATAAATTTTTGGCTGGACTGGGTTCAAGTTCATGTAAAGTATCCTTTGATCAAGTAAAAGTCTGAAATTTTGTTTATGTAGATCTCACGCATAGGTATCGTAAATAGTAGATTGTATGAAAGTGTTACTAAGGAGAAAATTTGAGCAGCTCATAAACATAACTCAATTATATAGCTTTAGAGCAGAGTTCAGAAACTTTTATCAAACTGGGAGCCAAATCAATGAAAAACCACTACATTTTGGAACACTTGCGGAGTACGATCACGTTAAACATGTGGGTCCGTAAGTCCTTCCGAGAGGTTGGTGGTAGGGGAAGGAGGGTACGGTCCCTGTGGATGCCTCCCCCACTGGGTTCCAGTCTAAATTGGGTGGCACTTCCCGGCCGTCCATACAGTTACCTTACACCTTTCTGGTAGGTCGGACGGTCTGGGTCTCAACAACAACAACATTTTGGAACACTGAGAACTGCAAGGTATATATTTACATATTAATGCAATTTGGCATTTGGAAATGACAAAAAATTATGGTTAATATTGAAGCTTATAATTAGTGATAGGATTCATTCGAATGAAACTATTGAATAACTTGATAGGTTTAAATCATTCGGTAGTCTCGATAGTAGTAGAAAACTATTCGAATACTTTTTGACTAATAGCAGAGTTTCTCTCAAGCTTGATAGTTCAAAACTGTTCAAATACTTTTAAGCCAATAGCAATTTTTGATAGTAATATAACACAAGTAAATGATTTATGCAAATGATTTTAGGCGATTGTAACAATCAGCCACCATGATAGCATTAATTCACATTCAAATGATTACGAGTTGATAGTAAAGTAAAATATTCATTTGTTTATTTGGTTGATTTTGACTATATATGATAGTAGTCATTAGATGGTTTTGGAAGATAGTTAGGTTGACGACATAAGATATACATATTTATTATTCAACCGTTTCATTTCTTATAAGATAAAATCAATCTTGTTAAAATAAAATAACTGAAATGGTTTTATTATTTTGAAGAAATATTTTTAACATGTGAAATAGTTGCATTTTACGAGAAAATAGTGTATGATTTATAAAACTTTTAACTAATTGATTGAAGCAAATGTTTTTTATTTTAATGAAAAAGTAAAAAATAATAGTGTTTTTGTTGAACATCATCTAATTTTAATAAAAATTATAGCTAATAATTGTTACTAAATTATTTTTCTAACAGATATTTATGTGAAGAAATTGCAAGGCAAATGTCAAAACTTCATGTAAGCAGTATTTCTATACATACAGAACAAATTTATTCTAACTATGTGCTTTATGGTATTTATTTAACTAATCATTTCAATGGCATGTGAAATTACTGGCAGCTATAGCTCCACACCATAATGTTCCTATAGCAAATGCTGGTCCAAACCGTCAGCGGCCAAATAATTTCTTCGGATAAAAAAAAAAAAAAAATCTGCCCATAAGAGGCATCCTCCAAAATAAGGAAGACACTCTCATTATGGATAGTAGCATCTATGGACCAGTTTTACACTTATTATGCACTCGTCAGCATGGAATAGCTGATATTTGCAATGGTAGCAAGAAACTTGCTATAAGCCACAATTTTTGCAAGTTGCTATAAGAACTGACAATTTTAATTTATGCCAAATGTATGTCATGTGGAATGACTCAAATTGTCAGTTCCTATAGAAACTTGCAAAAATTGTGGTTTATGGCACTTTTTCTTGCTGTTATTGCAGATATCGGCTATTTCATGTGCATAATAAGTGTGCTGATATCTGCAATGGAGGTGTCTTCCATGTTGAAATATTTTTAATGTTTATATATGTTTATATATATATATATATATATATATATATATATATATATATATTTATTGTAATGTTGGGATTCAAACCAGCATTACTTCTGTACATAAGTTATACATTCATCTAATGTACTTCAGGTCATCTAACTTATTTAAAGCTATTTAACTTATTTTAATTCTGTTTGAAACTCTCTCTAGTCATGCCTTTTTGTAATTTATATATTTTAGAACTATTTAACTTTTTAAACCATAACCTGTAATTAATCAGAATTCATTTTAAAAGTATTATTTCTGCGAGCACTCGAAAGGCCATTTTCTTTCTGTTGAATCGAGGTCACCCTTGGATGATGAAACAGGAAGTTCAAGTTCGTTTCTCATTCGATTAATATGTATCATGCTGAAATATAAATGTAAAAGCTCATTTATCTATGCAGATGTTTTCCCCGCCTTTGAGACTCCACAGAATGTCTCATTTTTGTTTGATTGGTGTGGGAACCTTTTTGACCATTAAGGATTTTGTTCTGGATTGTTCCACGATATTCTAAAGCTTTCTTGACAGTCCAAGTGTTTGTGTATAAAAGCTTCGTATGCGATTTTGTAGCGTGCATTTCCCCCTTTGATTGCCTAACATCACTATGGCTGTCCGGGCTTCGGTCCCGGTGTTTTCGATGCTCACTCTGGGCCTCAGGAACCTGGTCTGATATTGCCAGTTCCCTGGGGTTCGTGGACAGATGTTTCCCTGTTACTGTGTCTGGGAAAATGTGGTTCTGAGATGTCCGGGAACGATTCGAAGTCCTGCTGTATCGAAAGTCGACGCTTTCTGTGGGGATGGACCGAGGCCATGCCGGGTTCAACTCCATGTCTTGCTGGAATGAAAATGAAGACGGAACCTATATGATGCTATGTGCCCAGGCCAGGCCATGCCTAGTGGTGCCTAGTTACATGAGTGTGCCGACCTTTTCTCCACGAAAAACAGGGTAATGTTCCATTTGGGACCACACACTGATGTTTTTTTGTTCCATCTCAGATTTTTGCCTCCGGATGTGATGACTTCTTTGTGGCTTGAGATTAGCCCTTTTTTTCATTCCTGTTTCGGAACCCTGATGTTTCCTGACGTCTCAGATTGTTTTGATACCATCGATGATGACTCCTGGACTAACTGCAAGCTGAGCATTATTGGCCTCTTTGCAGGCTCTCCAAAACTAAATTGATTCTTCCCTTACTTCAAAATGAAATTTAATTACATTCTAATTTTATATTGAAATCAGTAATTCTATTTGAATTCTCTTTTCGAGTGCTCGCCCCTGTTTAATTGACCATACCACATAATTTATGAAATTTATAATTATAATGTTTTGCCACTGATCTGATTTTTATCACATTTGATTACTACTGTTTGAAGTTTATGGAAAACTTGTGGCATTTTAACTAAGGTCGGTCCTTGTGCGCCTGAGTCCAGTGGGTGAAGCTGATAAGGATTCAGTTGCAATTTGGATTACTCCATGATTTAATTTCAAGAATAAATAATGTTTAATTAATTCCAAAATCTGGTGTATTTATTTTGCTTTACTGTGATATTGATTTTATTATTTAGATTTTCCTGAAGAAGATGTTCCTCGAGGTAAGGGTTTAAGCTTTAAGTGTTTTGGTTCTTCTATGCTTTCCGTCAGGTCATCTTGGAGATTTACTTCTCCGGACAGGAGGGTGAACCCAAGTGAGTTATTTGTAGTCTATTCGATCATGGGTTGGTAATGGTGGTGCTGATGCTTGTGTACCTTCCAAATTCCAAATTTAGGGAGGTCACGATCGCGCATTGACAATATATATATATATATATATATTACACATTTAAAAAAATGACTGGCAAGAAATAATCAAAAAAATTAAGTTAATAAAAACTACACAGAAAACTATTGATAGTTTTGATAGATTTTAACTACACTACTTATAATCATATATTTATGATTTATCTTATTAAGTAATACTAGTTGCAGTGCCTACGGCTAGTGATTGTTTCTTTAACAATCACTTTTTAAAGTAAATGAAGAAAAAATTACACACTGCATTTTCCAGGAATTTGTACTGCATATACCTATAAACTAAATTTAATGAAAATTTGGAAGATTTCTTTAAAATATTCAGAAGATATTTTTAACATCAGTTTGTGATATGATAAAACAATTTATATGCCAAAATCATTCTCTTCATTTCATTAATAAGATATTTGAAAAAAAAAAAAAAAAATTCTAACATAACACATGAAATAAGTACAAACATTTTAGTGAATCAATGCAAACAGATTGTAAGACTGAAAAATATTCTCATAACAAAGTGAAATACAACCAAAATCATGTACAAATCTAGATTTTTGCAATATGCTATAATGTTTTTAAAAAAAATATCAAAAAATAAAACTTGGCATTCAAAAACCCATACATACTGAAAAAGTAATTTCAGCTAATTATTGACAAAGCCTTAGGTTTGCTAAAGCTTTACAAAATTAAAATTTTAAATGGAATTTTTCTTTAAAACATTTAAAAGTAGAAAGAAACTAGGGAGATTTGCATATTTTCTCCAACATCAGCAGAAAATACAAAGATTATAGTTTCCAGAGAATATAGCTTTATTTTAAGCAAAAAATACTAAAATTTTTAAACCAGGAAGAAAGTAACTTTTATCATACTGGAAGTTTGTATAAAAATCAGAAAACCTCCGAAATCCATAAAAGTTGGCAGGTATGGAAGTGTGTAATATGGATGTCATAATACCAAAAAAGAAAGAAACCCAACTGAATATTCATTATTATGGGATTACTGAAGATCTGATACCAATCCGATTAGATTGATATTATAATATATATTAAAATAACTAATAAATTATGTATGAAAGTTACTTCAAGCATTATTTATGATTAACCACCTTTATACATATGCAAAAACTAAGGAATTTGTGATACACAAGAAAAAGATAAAATGCAGACATAAAAGATGAAGCAGTTATAAAAAATAATAAATTCCTTAGATACAGCATAAAAATAGCCATCTTCACCACGTAAAATGAGACAGAGCACTAGTATCAACAAAATCAAGAATGTGTGTGTCAAAAAACATTTGTATCAGGTTGCCCAGGAAGGTAATTACTACCAAATGAAAATTAAAAAATAATGTACAAAACAGAACATTAAAAGGATTAACACACTTTCTCAGTGAATAAAGTGATGTATGATACAAAAAAGGAGAACACCCAATTTTGGAAGACACATGAGTAATACCTCTATTAACTTCTAAAAATATTTGCAAAAATTATTGTAAAAACACTAAGGGGGAAAAAAAACAAAAACAAAAAAAACACTGATTATTGGATTTTAGTTTAAATTTGCTCCCTAGATGGCACTGTACAAGTGTTACGCACATATCTTCAGCTGGGTTGTTGTGTAGATAAAATTATTAGAAAATCAGTCATGTTGTTGTATATACAAAATTATTAGAAAACTGAAAATAATAAGTAATATATTCCTACAGAATATATTAAAGAAAAATATACACATATATTACAAAATAGTACAAGATATTACAAGTATAAAATAGTACAAATTACTTGTAGATTGTATAATAGACACAAATGCATACTTACACTAGCAGCACTTTTTCTTCCCCCTTTGAGAAGCTTTCTGTAATTTTACAGTATTTTCATGTGATTGTTGCTGTCTTTCCTTTTGGTCTTTCTTACTTTTTAGCACCATTTTAGTAATTGCGTTAAACATCTACAGGAAAATAAATTTAAAAAAGATATAGAGAAAAAAAATATGCACATTAACAGAACGAGTTTTAAAAATACATTTTACATAAAAAAAGAAAAAAAAAAAATATTAACTTAAAATTTTTTTATCATTTTTTATGTTGCGTGATATTTTTAAAAATTGAGATTTTGATTTGATAGATTATGCAGGTCCCTATTAAATCCCATGGATACTAACATCTATTATGTACAAAAACAAATTAAAACAGAAAAATATTCAAGAATTGTACTCAAGTTTTAGTACCAAACTGGAAAATTTTTTAAAGAATTAAATTAGGAGCATACAAAGAAATCTACTTATATATTTTACTTAGACACGTTGCACATAAAAAAAGAAAAAAAGACAAGATTATAGTTTGACAAATTACAGTACTGGATTACAGTACAACGAGTTTAGTGCTGATGCAAACAAACATGGTTATACAAATTCCATCCTGTTAGGCTTATGTGTCTCTTTCTGGATCCTCTATTTACTTAACATTAGGAACAATGGACATTTAAAAGTAGGAATACTGATTCAAATGATGCAAGAATTTCAGGTTGACAGAAAAAATTGTAATTCGGTAAGAAGATTAGTACTACTATGAAGTACATCTTTCAAACTTCCTATGAATATCTGTGTAATTAAACTCGCTGTCTCTCTGGAAAGCTTAGTGAAAAATTGGTGATTTTAGCGACATTTGGCACTATTTTCTTATATGGTGTCCAATTTTGAAAATATCACTAAATTGATGATTGCTAAATTAACGAAAATGCTTCCAAATTGATAGAATTTAAAATTAAACATAAGTATGATATTGATTCTATATTTTAGGAGTGGTCTGGAATTCAAACAAATTAATAAAAGGATGGTATATTAATTATGTTTCATTAGAGTCTGTTCTACTTGGTGATAAATTTGGCAACTTTTTTGAGGGGAAAAAAAAATGCATGTGAGGTGTTTTGAAAGAAATGTAATATTACGATTTTTGAATCTCCCCCTTCCACCACAATTTTAGATATTTTATTAATCTAATTGTATCTCAGCTTTTAATTATACTAGGGTTATTTAGATTTAAAGAAGACACATTTAGCTTGAGATAATGAATACTATGTATCCCGATTACACACACCCACACATGCTTATTTAAGGTATATTATACCCATACAGCAAATTATTATTATTATTTTGTAAATGAGTATATCGTAAAAGTACTGTTTGGTTTTTGTGAATTCATTGTATGATCTAGTGTAAATTTAATCAGCAATTTGAATCTTAATCACAGGGAATGGCGGGTATATTTTCTAGTTTATTTTATAAAAGCAAGTGACATAAATTTGGTCCTAAACAAAAAATCAAAACACTTCAAAAAATACAAAAAACATGTTCAAAAAGAAGTTTGTTCACCTTATTCCAGCCATAAGACAATATTTATAATATTATAAATTTTATATACTTTTAAGAAATATATCAATACAACATACTTCATCAACATTAATATTTTCTTTCGCACTAGTTTCAAAAAGCTGTATTCCCATCTGATCAGCAAATCTTTGAGCATCTTCCGTTAGAACTATCTTACTGTCGGGATCATCATTTTTATTTCCAACTGCAAAATATAAATAAGTCATTACCAGATTTGTATAATGCAGATGTGCACATGTACACAGATACTTTTAAAAGTTTTGCTGATTGATGCAAATACTTTTCAGACAAAATATAAATCTAGCTTTTATTTTGCTATTACATAACATGCATATTTTGTCATATTTAAGCCTATAAAGCTCAAATAATTATTTCTATTAGTAATCTTTCTGCTAATTACCTTATCTTATAACTATGCACTCAGCAAATTTTGTTTCAACATTTACATACACATAAATTTTCATTTTTCTCTGTTGATTAACAATACAAAATGAAGGTATAAAAAACTTCATACCTAATATTCTATTAACAACCTCACAGTTTTGGTCTATTTCATGAAGCCATCTTTTTACATTACCAAAAGATTCACCATTTGTCACATCGTATACCACAATTACACCATGTGTTCCTCTGTAATATCTGTTAACGATATGATAAAAATAAAATTTTTAATACTGGAGATCAGAAAATACACACTTAAAATTTATAATTTACATGCATAATATTTGGTCATTTATCTAATATTAGATAATTCATTTCAAATAAATAAATAATATATATGCTATAGCAAACAAACGTATAAAATATATTACAACCATAAAATAAATGTTCAAGGTTTTTGTTTACTCGCATTTTACATAAATCTTGAAAATAGTGACTCACAGATTTTACAACTGTGAGTTAACAGTTGACTTGCAAATATTGTATATATACTCCCTGTTTCTATCTATTAGTGCTCCCAAAAGAAAAGAAGCACCTATTGGAATAATTATTTTGCTAAAAATGGACAGAAGGAATGTTTCGATATTAGCTACCACACCCTGAATTTTGATATCATGTAAGGGGGAGTTGGGGTGGCAAGAATAGTGATATATGAAGGGAAAAATAGCATTCTTAACATTCAATCACTTTCTTCACAAATTAGTATTTTACTTTGACTTTTGCAGTTGTTGTATGTGGTTGTAGTTGATGACTGTCGTTTAAGATCCATGTGCTTTATGAAATTACAGATTTTAATTTTAAGTGAAAAAAAAAAAATTAAATTTTTTGTTATACAGTGGCATACATGCCAGCATTTGACTAGGGGTTATCGGTAGCATAAGTTAAAGAGCTTAGTTCAAGTATTACATAAGCATCTCAGGAGGGGAGGGAGGGGTCAGAAAATCTTATTTTTCCTATCTTACTCTATGTCAATTTTTGTTTCCGGGGGGGGGGGGGGGGGGGGGAGATTCAAAATTACCAAAAATGTGCTTAAGTAATACTTGAACACTCCCTTACCACAGACAAGTCGCCATATGCTGTGGTCCATTGTTTAAATGATTTTTAAAAACAAATATAACAAAAAAAGTAATACAGTACACGACCTCTTATTCGGTGTCCCAATATCCGAACGTTCCCAAAACCGGAATTCAGCTAAATAATGCCAAATTCTGTGCCAACAAGTGATTATTTACCAAATATTGCGCCAAATAGCAATTTTTTGTTTAAAATCCCGACAAATGCTTTTTTGCCTTAATTAGCAATACCAATAAAAAAAAATGATGCGTTGAAACCTACATTTGAAGAGGGGATTGAAATAGGACGTGTGAACCACGCACGAAATTCAAAAATCCAGCGCAGAAAAAAATGTCACGCGGGAATTCGCGAGGAATTGCTGGCACTGATCCTTCTTAAATTTCGAAAACGAACGCGAGGAATTCTCGCGAGTGAATGAAAAGCAGGAATGTGCCACACAGAATTCACACTCTTTTGCACAATTTAATACACATTTATCGGAAAAGATGAAAAAAATGTCGGCTGCTATTTGCTGTGTTAGCTGAGTGACTTGACTAGAAAATTTGAAAGTCATTTGCAGATTTAGCAGTGTTGGTCATATCCCTATCCGAAGTGCTGGTAGAAAAATTTTATAGCAGATGATACGCAGTAGTGATGTGTTTTCTCAAGAAAGCAAGCTCGTTAAACACAAACACAATTTATTTGTTGTGAGATCCATTGCATCAGATGAAGTTACAAAATAAAACACTGTAACATTCGTTGCAAAGCAAAACTATATACAATGAGCTAGCAAGCTCATGAAAAAGGTTTTGAACAGTCTATGACTAGGCACACACTCTCAGTTATTATAACATCGGTAAGTAGAAAAAACAGCTACTGTACCACTCATGTCGTGCACGTTAATGAAGCCACCATCATCAGGTCACACGTCATGGCTTTAGAAGTTAGACTACTCTCTACCGATCAAGGTCTGCCTTCCATACAAGGTCTTTCACCGTCGATCACCGTCTGATCGATCTGACTATACGTCGAGTCTTAAGTCTGCATAACTACAAGATCTTAAACTCTGAAAAGTCTCCCACGTCTACTACATGGTCAGTCAAGGTCTCCCACGTCTACTACATGGTCAGTCAAGGTCTGAATAACTGAGAATGTGTCCTATCATATATACACTGTGATGGGTACGCTCCGGAACACAACCGTTGACGGCAGCGCCCTCACTATATGCAAATCAGGATGCGCGCGCGGCGAGATGGCGATTTGCATGAATGGCATGTTCTGTTCCCGTCACGAGTCGTTCACGAGAACCATTCTAAAAATGTAAACACGTTCTCGCGATAACGAGAATCGCGACGAAAACAGAACCAAGTTTCCAACAATCGGCCCCCTCATGCAAAACCCCAAATCTCGACGCACGTGCTATCAAACAATGAAGTTATTCTAAAAAACATAACAGCAAAAATGTCAAGTTCTTTAGTATCCAGCAAAAACATAAAGTATATATATTACTTTTCATGTTAAGCAAAAAAAAATTTATCATTGAAAGAAAATTTTAGATATCATTGAAACACTAAGTTCCAAAAAATTTAATTTAAGTCAAAATTTAAGTTTCAAGAAATTTAAGTATAATAATTTAAATTTAACATTTAAGATTAAAAAATTTTACTATAAATATCAAATTCAATTTGTGTAGAAAATTTTATGTATAATTATTAAATTTAACATTTAAGATTAAAAAAAATTTCACTTTAAATATCAAATTCAATTATGTAGAAAATTTTATGTATAATTATTAAATTTAACATTTAAGATTAAAAAAAAATTTCACTTTAAATATCAAATTCAATTATGTAGAAAATTTTATGTATAATTATTAAATTTAACATTTAAGATTAAAAAATTTCACTATAAATATTAAATTCAATTTGTAGAAAATTTCATGTATAACTATTAAATTTAACATTTAAGATTAAAAAATTTCACTATAAATATCAAATTCAATTATGTAGAAAATTTTATGTATAATTATTAAATTTAACATTTAAGATTAAAAAAAAATTTACTATAAATATTAAATTCAATTATGGCTGTTCATTATCTCTGTCCAAGACCAGTATACATAATTAATACTAATAGCAATGACACAGATAATGAAAGATTTTTTTTTTCCTTTCTGTGTTGTATTCAAATTTAAATAAGTGGTTTGTCATCAATGAATCATAGCCAAGTGTATGATAACAAGGAGTAAACACACAAAATAATACACATAAGCATAACTGTCTTATGCGGGAATTGAAAACATGGATATATATATACATTCAGTGTAATGTGAAAAATTTTAGAAAGTTCATTGTAAACAATACACATATATATACTCTAGATACAATTATCTGCATCACAGAGGGAGGAGTAATTTATACGATATCCTAACCATATTTTGTAAAAGAAAGAAAAAAAATTTAGAAGTTACAAATTTAATCATTTTTGTTTTTGGAAATTTGATTACAAAAATTTAATGCTAAAAATTCCTCAAACATTTGGCAAATCTTATTAATGTACTGCCTATGATGTATAAAAATTTTGTTATTGATTTCAGCAAATTCCACACCTATTATTTCTATGTTGCTTGCCTCTGGCCTGGATTTGATATCCCTCTTTTCTCTGAAGTTAAACAAATTTTGGTCATAATGTATGTTAGCCTTAGCACAGAATTTTTTAACATCATTATGACTTCTCAGCCTATGTTTATCACCCCTCACTGAGTAGTAAACATCAGTTCGAGTTCCATCAGGCCTGGGTACAGCTTTCCTTTCCCAATCTATGTTTGAACAGGGGGTCAGATCGGAATCAGCAGGAGAGTCCTCTTCCTCACTAGTATGACTAGTGTCATGGCTCTCACCTGCTTTTTCCTCTGACTCACTATCCAAACATCCCGATCCTGAATCTGATGTTCGAGTAAAACCCGATTTCTTTTGGGTGAAGTTTCTAGGTCGAATGGGGTCCAGGACGCCTTCCGCTGCTTCCATCTCCTCAAAACGGACATTGCTTATTTCTAATATTTTTCCTTCTTTCACAAGAAGAATTCTATAGCCCCTGGTATTTTCCGCATATCCTACCATAACTCCCAGTTGAGCTCTTAGGTCTAGCTTCTTCCTAAGCTGTTTTGCTATACCAGCATAAGCCTTACATCCAAAAACTCTGAGATGGGATACAGCAGGCTTCCTCCCATAGTACAATTCGTGTGGAGTTTTAACTTTAAATTTATGGCAAATTCTGTTCTTTGTATAAGTAAAACATAGGATTGCCTCTGCCCACATTTTGTCACCAACTTTGCTTTGATTAAGCATTGCCTTGACACAATCTAACGCTGTCAGGTTGAATCTTTCAGATACCCCGTTTTGTTCGGGTGTATAAGTGTTAGATCGTTCATGCTTAATCCCTAACTTTTTCAAAAAAGCTTTAAATTGACCGTGACAAAATTCCATGCCGTTATCAGTACGGATGCACAAAATCTTTTTGCCTAATTGTCTCTCCTGACAAGCTTGAAAATCCTGAAAAACTTTGAACACATCTGATTTTTGTTTTAAAATAAAAACAAACACCTTGCGGCTAAAATCGTCTGTAATAGTCAAGAAGTATTTGTTTCCCCCCAATGAAGCTACAGGCATTGGACCACAAACGTCCATGTGCAGTAATTGCAAAGGTTCTGTAGATCTAATCCTGCCTATTGGTTTGTACGAAACTCTTTTAGATTTTGCAAGTTTGCAATGAATGCAATTTACTTTTGCATATTTTAATTTTGGGAGTCCGTTTGGCGCGGAAACTTTACTTGTTTGGTGCAAGTAGTCTGAGTTAATATGGCCATATCTTCTATGCCATAATTCAGTTTTGTTCAGAATTTCAACTGTTGAACCACTAATTTTATTTGACTTTGATTTTAAATCAGATTTGTTTTTCCTTTTATTCAAGTTAGGCTTAATTTTGTTTTGACTTTGACTATTTGTTGCAGGGGTTTTTCTAACCTGTTTAGAATTTTTGTCCCTATCCTGATCTCCTTTACGGCCCTCAACACTACTATTTAAACTTTTAGTTGAGTACTGTGGTTTTAAGAAATACAATCCTTTACGTTTAGCGTAAAAGAAATTTTCTCCCTCAGGAGTCTTAAACCATAGAACACCTTTGGCTGCACTAAAAGAATAGCCCTGCTCTTCTAATACAGATGCGGCCAACAAGTTACGCCGTAATTTTGGTGAATACATAACATTTTGTAGCACAATATTATTTGTATGATCTTTAAATTTAACATACATGTTCACCGTTCCAATAGCCTCAACTGGGCTTTCCATATCACCCACTGCTAGCAACATAGATGTATCCTTACATTTATCAAATTTTGAAAACATTTTAACATCATTACAAAAGTGTCGCGTAGCAGCGGTGTCAATCACCCAGCTGAGCCTATTGTCAGGATTATCAACAATATTAGCTTCTACATTTATATTTGAAAATACTTCAATAATACTAGAGCTAGTCATCTTTTTCAATTTTGGGCATTGTGCCTTTACATGACCATTTTTATTACACATAAAACATGGTCCTATGACCTTAATAGACTTTTTAACTTTGGTAACATTTTTGCATTTAGCGTTAACATTTGAAAAATATACAGATGAATTGGAACTTACATTATTATTGTCATGATCCTTCCTCAACTGTCTAATCCTGCCCTCCTCCAGAGAAAGTTCTTTCTGAATTTTATCCAATTTAAAATCAGTATCGCTCCAGCGATAAATGATTTGGATGATACTCTGGTACTGGGCTGGGAGATACCGGATGGCTTGGAATGCCACGTACACATCCTCCACGGGGTGATTCACGTTCTTGAGCTTGGTGACAGCTTTCCTTATCCTCGTACAGAATATGTCGATGGGCTCCTCGATTTCCGGGCGTAGACTGAAAAACTCGTCCAACAGATGAACTAAATTAGCGCGCGTTGGGGCCTCAAAATGCGCCTCCAACTTCTCCCACGCATCTGCCGGGCTGTCGTCGATGTCGAGCAGTTCTCTGTACTCCGCCGAGATATTTCGAAACAGGATGGAAAGTGCGCGGTCGCTGCTGCGCATGTACTCCTCTCGCTCGCGGCGTGACGTAGATTCGTCGACTGGTAATGCAGTACGGTTGATGTGGCCGTAACATCCTTCTCCTTTCAGGATAAATGAAATTTCATTACGCCAGGTGACGTAATTGTCCCTGTTTAACGCTTCTATGCCGTTGCTCACCTCCATAGTCTTTAACTGTGACTAGAGTGCGTTGTTTACCTTTCTGCTTGATGCAAATGGCGCCGGTCGCGGCCCCCGTCGATGGAATTCACAACTCTTCACTGCTGCTTTATCACGGATAAAAGTTATGGCCTTGACATACTACGGCCCATAACCAAATGTCGGCTGCTATTTGCTGTGTTAGCTGAGTGACTTGACTAGAAAATTTGAAAGTCATTTGCAGATTTAGCAGTGTTGGTCATATCCCTATCCGAAGTGCTGGTAGAAAAATTTTATAGCAGATGATACGCAGTAGTGATGTGTTTTCTCAAGAAAGCAAGCTCGTTAAACACAAACACAATTTATTTGTTGTGAGATCCATTGCATCAGATGAAGTTACAAAATAAAACACTGTAACATTCGTTGCAAAGCAAAACTATATACAATGAGCTAGCAAGCTCATGAAAAAGGTTTTGAACAGTCTATGACTAGGCACACACTCTCAGTTATTATAACATCGGTAAGTAGAAAAAACAGCTACTGTACCACTCATGTCGTGCACGTTAATGAAGCCACCATCATCAGGTCACACGTCATGGCTTTAGAAGTTAGACTACTCTCTACCGATCAAGGTCTGCCTTCCATACAAGGTCTTTCACCGTCGATCACCGTCTGATCGATCTGACTATACGTCGAGTCTTAAGTCTGCATAACTACAAGATCTTAAACTCTGAAAAGTCTCCCACGTCTACTACATGGTCAGTCAAGGTCTCCCACGTCTACTACATGGTCAGTCAAGGTCTGAATAACTGAGAATGTGTCCTATCATATATACACTGTGATGGGTACGCTCCGGAACACAACCGTTGACGGCAGCGCCCTCACTATATGCAAATCAGGATGCGCGCGCGGCGAGATGGCGATTTGCATGAATGGCATGTTCTGTTCCCGTCACGAGTCGTTCACGAGAACGGTAGAACCATTCTAAAAATGTAAACACGTTCTCGCGATAACGAGAATCGCGACGAAAACAGAACCAAGTTTCCAACAAAAAAAAGAGTCATCAGCGCATTTGCAAGATGATAGAAAGTATGTTTAAGTAAGGAATTCCTGAAATTAATGAGAGTTAACTTTTGCCGAAATGCAAAGAAAAGTATAGCAGCTATAAAATGTCATTCAGGGCCTTCTGATTGATCTCTTTAAATACTTATCCTAAGCAATAAGCTTGTCATTTTCTCGGGAAAATCTGATTTGTTTTTCATCTCCGTGAAAATATACACATCTTCAATATTTTAAAAAACGTTGATGGAATTCCAAGTATTTCACAGAACTGTAAGAAACAGAAGCACATAGGGAAACATTTGCCACGGAGGCATTCTGATAAAACTCATTATGCAACGTATGAAAAATGTGCGCTGCGGGCAAATGGCCCGAAACAGTCATAAAGCATAGCGGAGATAGGAAAACGTGACGTATTAGGAGCACTTTGCACAATCGCAATATTGGCCTTGAAGCCTGCCTATGCATATTTCCTGTGAGCCTCTTTGCTGCACAGGACCGATCTCTACCGGAACTGGGCTAAGCACCTTATATTTTCTCGCAAAAGCATGCTTTGCTTTCATTTAATATACACGTGTTCATGTAAGCCGGTTCCAACATCTAAATAACGATCACACACATACAAGAAAAGATGAAAATTATTTTTTTTTCTCCTTGGTTTTTGTGCTCATGCAAGCAAAAGACAAATCATAAAATCCGTAGGATTTAGGGTAGTTTCCGTAGCTCTGTAGTTCAATAGGGAAATCCGCAGGAACTACGGACAATCTGTAGCAGTTGGCATGTATGTACAGTGAATAAAAAAGATATCTAAACAAAAATCTTGCTAAATAAAGAATGGAAGCATAAGATTATTCTTCATTTCAAAAAGGGATGGAAAACTGAATTCCAATAGTTAGAATTTGGTGGAAATACATATTTTCACTGAAAGCAACTGAAAGTTTTGAAAAAATGAAAAATAGATGAAAATAATGTTTATGCAAACTTATGTATGATTTCATTATTTTCCTATATTTTAAAATAAAACTGACTCATGTATTTTTAACTGACTCACAATTTTTTCACCAGTGAGTCGGGTAAATTCCTAAAATTACAAGCAAAATACAAACCCTGAATGTTAAATATTTCAATTATTGACAAAAATATTCTATTTTATGCAATACAGCACATTCAAAACCAAAACATTCAACAGCACATGCAATTCTACGTGTGAAGATATCTTTGATTTGTGGTCAACAATGGTAGATTCTGAAATCTGGAGGAACTTACTTATATGTTGTCAAAGAAGTGGTTGAAAACCCAGACCACACGACAGACCCGAAGGTTTACTGTAGCTAAGTGTGGTGCCGGGTCAAAGAAGTGGTCAAAGAAGTGGTGCAATATTTTAAAACAATAACAATTGATATAAATAAAATTCAATTTTATTAACACAAAAATAACAAAACATTTGTTAGCATTAAGAATTTTGTAAATTATTCAGTTTTAATAGGGAATTTGTTATTATATAAGTTTTTATTATGTTTGATATAAATATGCGATTTAAAATTTTAATAAGTACAACTCATTAAACTGTTATTAACCCCATGCCAGTGTCACCCGAATCCAGTTCGGGCAACCCATCCATGCCAAATTTGGAATGCCTGAACTGACTTCGGGCAAGAGAAAAATCAGTGTTTCTATTCCATTGATCCCGAACTGAGTTCGTTTTCCTTTATTAAATGCTTCACAATGTAATTCACTGTTTTTTCAATAGATGGTGATACCTGTCCACATTTTTCTTTGGAAGTAGGCGCGATTAGCTATAAAGGAAGGTGCTTAATGGCAGTGATATTTTCATTCAGGTAGTCAGATTTTTAGTTTCCTATTGTAATTTTTTGCAAATTTTATACGAAAAAGGTTTTTTTTGCAATGTCTGATTCAGTTATTTCATATACAAATTTATATTTTTACAAAATAAATTTTTTCAACCTTTTTAAATGTTATGATGTACAAAATTAAAGAATAAAAAATTATTTCCATTTTTGACACATTTTCCTGAAATATACTTCACAGGTAAGGGGTTAACTCATTAAATTAACATTAGTTGTACTTATGATTTAATTAAAGCGAATAAATTTATACTTACGTAGAAGTAATTGTTCTGAATCTTTCTTGGCCTGCAGTATCCCAAATTTGAAGTTTAACTCTTTCGCCTTCTACTTCAACAGTTCTGATTTTAAAATCAACTCCAATTGTAGTAATATAGTTTCCTATACAATAAAATACATTCGAATCAAATTCAAAATATCAGACAAAAATTATAGATATAAAATTACTCACTCATGATAAACATATTTAAGTTCAAAATGGAGCTCACAGTACAGCAAACAATATCACTGAACAGGGTGCTATTGATTTTAATCACTTGATTTAAATCAAATGATGTAAAAAAAATTATTTAACAGTAATGTAGTTAATACAATGCATTCAGCTTCCCTTTACGGGTGTTTTATTTGATCAAAAAGCTCTGGAATCATTTAACACATTTCAGTGAAGGAAACCATTAATTTTATGACTAACTGGGGAGGGAGGGGGGACTGGAAGCTATGAGTCACTTCTTACTTGTAAGGCTACATCTGCTGGTGTACAGCGAATGTTCTCTACTTATGGACTGATACTCAGCAAACTTAGGAATCAGCTGGGAGTAGAAAAAACAGCTAAACTTGTATTTTTATTCAAATCACTGAATGTAAATTTTAATATAATGTATTCTTTATTAATTATTACAAAATGCTATTATTTGGAATAGTGCCTTAATAATATTTTAATGCAATTAATTATTCATCAATTTAAGGTTAAATACAAACAAGAAAGATCAATCATGCATAAAGCATTGATTATGAAACACTTTCCCACTGCAATGTAATTTTATTTAAACATCTCTAAAATTTGATACATTCAGCGGTGATAGTTTAAAAATTATCACAATACTACAATTTATTATATTTGAAAACTTCATCAAAAATAAGTTAGCTTTATTGAAATAACGTCATCGAAATATAAATCGCCTGGCTCTCTATATAAAAGCAGTGAAAATTTCATTCATAAACCTTTCTCTACTCTTTTCATTCAGCGGCGATATTTTAAAAATTATCACAAAACTACAATAATTTATTTTACTTAAAAACTTAAAATCATGGAGGTAAAGTACTGTATAACTCCATGCTTAAATCTTGAAAAAGGAAATAGAATTGTCTGCTTCTCTATGTAAAATCAATGAATGTTTCATTCATTTCAGTTATATTGTAGACTCCAGAACTAGATAATTTTGTGTTAAAGAAATTCAGCAATTTTCATACAACTCATCTTACACCTTGATCCGTTTACATTCTTCATACATGAAAATCAGGCTTCATTGTAGAAATAATCAAAGTTTGATGATCATTTACATTCACAAATATTGTAATTGCGTTGTCACAGTAT
This sequence comes from Amaurobius ferox, assembly GCA_951213105.1. Classification (NCBI taxonomy): domain Eukaryota; kingdom Metazoa; phylum Arthropoda; class Arachnida; order Araneae; family Amaurobiidae; genus Amaurobius; species Amaurobius ferox. Next base: position 21,780,204 of record OX578139.1, on the reverse strand, counting down.
ATAGATGCACAGAAAAAATAAAAAATAAAGTGGTTTTAGGATGGATGCAACACTAAATATAAATTAAAAAGAACTGTAAAAGTCACGATTTTGACACAAGATGGCTGGCATTAACCATTTAAACTCAAATATATTGTAATTGCACTGTTTCAGAATATACATGCACAGAAATTACAGTTTTAGGATGGATATGATACTAAATATAAATTAAAAAGAACTTTGAAAATCATGATTTTGACACAAGATGGATGCCATATTTTATTTTCAAGTGGGTCACGTGATCTCTTCATATGATATGCCTGTAATTATTATTTTAGATTTTATTTAAAAAAAAAATAACCAAACATATTCTCTTGAAATTTTTTTTATATTTTTTATGGGATAATTTGTATATTTTCTAAAACTTTCGAAGCAATTTGTGAATTTTAAATTCGTTTAAAAAATGTTTGAAAAATTAGGTCTTATAGGGTTCAATGTATTTCATTTTTTCAACCTGAGTTCAATTCAAAACTAATTGGGTGATATTATTCATTTATATTCCCATAGGTCCTACATCAGACCGTCTGAACAACATACTAAAATTTCATTTTGATAAAGTCATTTGTATGGCAGTTATCGTGCTAATGGACACAGATAGACAGAATGAACTGTCATAAACACTTTTCAACTATGTTGTAAAGTTTTAAAAACTGAAAATATTTTATGTAAAAAAAAAAAACCTGATTTTAATTAAAAAAATGCAATTTTTTTTATTTAAAAAAATAATTTTTTTTGCACCTTGCTACACAGGTCTGATTCTTACTTAAATTCATTAGACGTAAATAGTAGTTCACTAAATGGAAATTTCGTTTTGCAATTCTCTGTGGTAGTTGACAAATCAGCTTTACCATACAACTCAAATGTCATTGAATTCACAGAAAATAAATACAGTATTATCTACTTATAAGAATCAATTGCATTTAATGATGCAAGTAGTTGCATGTAGTTGACAAATCAGCTTTACCATACAACTCAAATGTCATTGAATTCACAGAAAATAAATACAGTATTATCTACTTATAAGAATCAATTGCATTTAATGAGACTGCAGATTTAATGAGGAAATCAAATAGTTAATTTTTATAATATTAATTAAAATCTGATTTGTTTACTTTTAACAAGCATAATGTTTAGGTCCCTAGATGTAAGGAACATATGAAAAAGCAAAACTGAATAAAATAAATAAATAAAAAAAAGATGAAAAAAAAATCAAGATTTTGTTATTGAATAATTGTAAAAGTAGAAAAAATGATATGGGCTGGGAGCTGACATTGGGAGATTTAAGCATCAAATACTCTGGAGCAATGTCTTTCACCTATAAACTGATAACGAATCTATGGCAACTGTAGAGAAGAAAGCAAGGATATTGGATAGAGCTCCTGTGAAAGATTTTGGTGAAATAAAATGTGAACCATGTTCCTAAGGAAAGGAATATACCTGAAGTACAAGACGAGGGAAATTCTTCTTCTAGATTGTGGTTAGTCATTACATTAATTTTTTATGTTGTACTTTGAAACTCTTCACACACAAAAAAAAAAATAAATTAAAAAAAAAAACTAATTTAATTGAACAAAAAAATTCAACATTTATTCAATAAAACTGTGGTTTTTAATTAAATATAGATAAAGCTTAAAGTGAAAATATACAAAGTTTGCACAAACTATATTCTTTCAGGAAATTGAGAATTTCTGATGGACAGCACACACAAAAAACTATCATTTATAAAACATGATACAAAAAACAACAACAAAAAAACCCCTTAAAATTATTTACTAAAGCAATTTAACTGACATTTTCACTTTTGTTGTAGAATTGCTAAGTGATTCCAATTCAGGTATAAATTTTAAAATATTAATAATTTTAAAACATTAATAATTATATTTTAAAGGTATCACTTGCATTTTTGTTAATTGAAAGGTAAAACCATATTTTTAAATTCATATACAAAAACTAATCTAATTTGAAAGCATAAAAAGAGACTTCCTTAAGTGAGGTGTTTTGAGTTAGGACATGCAAATGTATTACTTGAAAACTAAAAGTAATAGAAAATAGCTAATAGTTTTAAAACAACACTTTAATGAATGAGTACATTTATTAATTATAAACTAATGCACCAATATATGTTCTGAAAAATTTAAAAAAAAAAAAATGTTATTAGCATGAAATATGGGTTCAAAGACTGGTACATCAAACAGGCGGTCATTTTAAAAATCACCCAGCTAAAGATTAACAAAAATATCATCAAAATTGCAAGTATGATATCAAGTTAATGAAAATGATGCCCAATTGCTGAATTTATTATTAAAATATTTTAATATATGGAGATGAACGCTATTGATTATTGAGGATGCTATCAATATTGATAATTTTTAATTTAGAGTTGTGTGAAATATAAGTTAATTGGGTATGGAATAGTTTTACATGTTATCATATGGAAAAGGTGTCAAATGTACATACCAACATTTAAAACACTGTACAGTGGATCTAATACATCATTTTTCATGGTGAAAGAAGTAAATGCATTGCATTATATAAGGAAAGTCCTGTGTTGCCCACATCAGATATATATTATTATGAATAAAAATTCTAAAATATGTCTTTTCTTAGTACATAATGCATACTTTTGTTTCTTCATGCTGGATTCAATTTCTGTGCAGAACAAAAATAAATCCATACCATTTGTCACAAACAAAATTAATATTCATTAAAATTCCATTAATCATGTTAAACAACTCTGCCATCCATTAGAAATCTAAAAAGGCATTCTTAAGAACTTATTCCAATTATTATAAGTATAATGTTAATTACAGCTTAGTACAATTAGTATAGGTACTGAACAGTTTGTGAAAGCACTTACACTATCTCACTTTAATTTAAAGGCAGGTTTCTTTTTTGTGAATAAATCAAGATTTAAATCAATGATAAACATTTTTCATATTGCTCAATAACAAAATAAGTATTTTCAACATTTCGAATGCAAATTATTACAAACTTACCAGTAAAAGTATTGTCAGCAAAACGGAGCAATAAACTACTTTTCCCAACACCTATAAATATAAAATTTAAGTAAAATTTTTCCTCAAATGAAACATTTGAAGAATAAATATGTATGAAAATATTTTATAAATCATTCTAAGAAAATAATTTAAATGCTCTTTCAATCATGCAATAATAAGATAAAAATTAAAGCTCAACTTTAATATGGTATATATATTGTATATATATATATATGTATATATATGTATATATATGTATATATATATATGTATATATATATATATATATATATATATATAATGCAAACATTTGAAAAGAAAGAAAGTTCATAAAAATTGAATGAAATATGGTTTCTAAATTCATTCATAAAGAATATCAACATTAACCCCCATTTCCTGATTCACTCCCTTAAATTGATGACATAAAAGATACAAAACATCTAAATGATAAATTAAAATAGAAAATTTGGTTAAAATGGAGAAAACTAACATATGATCTCAAGAAACTAAATTAAAAATAGAAAATTATTTGATAACATTTGACAAACAACAAATAAAGACATACCGCTATCACCTATAATTAGTAATTTAAATAGGTGGTCATATTCCCGAGCCATAGTATAATTAAATATAGGATATTTTTAGAAATTGTATAGTAAACAGGATAAACAGATGTATAAATTAATCAAAAATCGTTAATAGAGCGCAACGTTGCCATATTGAACAATGTATCCGCCTGATGTACTTAATTTCACTTCAGTCCATTTGGAAAACACAAAGTTGCATGGTTCAGTAACAACCTTTACCCGAATTTTAAAGCATATTTCTTTTTTCCCTTCAGCTACGTCCTGAAGGAAATTTCTGAACTCTAATTGAGTAAAAATGGTCACATGATTCATTCGATTTTTATTTGTTGTTTGGTAAAAGATTCTGCAGCCGATGCTAGGTGATTCAATGGCAGTAGGTGACAATGATGATTGACAAGAAACGAAGACCGGGTGCAAAGTTAGCATGAAGGCATGTATTAGAATACCGTTTTCGATGATTTTTCTGCTGTTCCGAATAGCTAATTTAATTATTTTTTTTTTACATTAGTGGGATTTTCTTAGCTTTAAAAATTTTGCCAAATGGTTTGGATGTGCCATTTTGCTAGCAGTGAGTTGTGTTGACCATCTTTTCTCTGTTGTACTAATAATTGATAAATCAATATTTGATCCTCTTATACCGAGTCAATTTTCTTGAAATTTTACACACATACCTAATGTCTGCTCAAGTCCTTTGGATGAGTCGAACGGCCTGGGTTTTCAACACATACCTAATGTTACACATTGAGACTATAAATTAAAAATACAACTTAGGAACCAAGGTTAAAACTAAGGATAAAACTAAGGAAACTAACGTGACATAACTAAATAAAACTAGAGCGCGCGCAGGGAGCAACACTTGCACTGCAGCATGAGCTGCGGTCTAAGGGAGACCTCTTGACTGAATGAGACCCCTTGACTGGCAGTCCATTGAACTTGTAATATGAAGTCTGGACCCTGAAAAGAGTAGCTGATCGGTAAAAAGACTTGGACAGGGTGGGGCTGTTTAGAGCTAAAGCCAAGAACCCGATCTAGTCGAAGGTGTCCTGAAGGCTTTGCGGTTTCAGAGGAATCCCCGTTTACATGGACTCTGCACATTGCTTCCTGAAAGAGAATGTGACAAAACGAATTAAAACATGGGAATAGGAGGAACAGATGAGGAAGGCTGAAAGGGAATGGGAAGAGAAATGGGAAGCTGAAAAAGAAAGGGATTAGTGCAGAGCTGAGCTGGCAGCTCTAAGCCTAAGAAACCACCGCTAGGATGAGAGGACACATAGAAAACAAAGGGCTGGGACAATACCCCAGCAACATGAATAAGACCGTAGGCCTCAACATAAGATTGTCCACTACTGAGGTGGGAGAAACACAAGTTAAAAGGAAACTGCTGGGATAAAACTCCAGCAAGCGGAAATTATTGAAAACGCTAGTAGCGCAAAAAGAGAGCCTAATGGGCTAGAGGCCAAGACTTAGGTGGCTTAGACACAAGACTTAAAGGCTGGGACAATTCCCCAGTTGCCGGGAGTTGAAAAGAAAAGAAAGAGAAATAGTCCGCGCCGGCCAAAGAGAAGAATGGAAGGGAACCTGAGGGAAAGAAATGATAGGGGAGAGGTGAAAGAAAGCTTACTTGCGTAGAAACCGCTGGAGGTGAAAGATTCTCCCGCGACGGAGTTCCAGCCAGAAGTAGAGGTCCTCTCTTATCATGGTGGGAACATCCTTCCACCGATTCCCACTCACATCCTCCCAATAATTTTGTTGTACTGAAGTAGTTTGCCATAGTGCACGTAAAAGAGAAGAGAGTGCCAATGAAACTATGAGAAATGAATCTCGTACATTTCGACGGTAAGAAGGAAACGTTGAAATAAGTCTCAGCAAAAAGAAACGCAAAACTTCCAATTAAATATTATTGAATTTTTATTTTCAGAGTCTTATCATTAAAAATTTCCCAAGTGACTAGAGCGGAGATACTCTGCTCGGGTCCAGTTATACATAATAATAAATTACATCTGTCTCTGTGTATGTGCTGTCTGTAGCGGAAAAGTTAAGCGTCTTACATTCATGAAATTTGATATAACTGAATATTGATGCATTGGAAAGTACGGAGAATTTTTGTTAAACTTCTAAACGAGTCCCCTATCCTCTTCCCAACCATCACTTTCACCGAAGATGTTGACAAGGCGATGAAAACTCTAACCCAAACATTTAGCTCAGCACTCTCCGACAGCACCTCCACCTACATTCCACAACTCTACCAAAAACTCCCATATTCTAGCACTAGGCAAATTAAACTCAGAAACCGCCTCGCCAACATTGGCAATACACAAGAAATCCTGCCCACAGAGCTAGATACAATTACCTGACGGCGCGAATAAAACTTTTAATCCCTAACTATAAACAAGCCAAATGGAAGCAATATGTCGAATTTCTCTCCCCTACTGATCATTCACTTTGGGGCTTCTTAAAACGTATTCGTAAAAAGCACAAAAATATTCCTTTACTTACTCACAATAATACCACTGCTTACACAGAACAAGACAAAGCTAATCTACTCGCTGATGCATATGAAAAACAATTCACACCACACGAAGATATTTTCTGCCCAAATTTCATGGAGGAAGTCGAGGATACCGTGGAGCAGTTTCTTAGTGCTCCAAATACTTTCCCCCTTTCCCACATTTTCCCCACTGACATAGTTAACTACATCAACACTCTCAAAAACAAGAAAAGCCCCAGTCCTGACAATATTTCAAAGGTCTTAAATCCTGCACTATTAATATAATCTTTTACATTACTATTTTAATCAATTACATTTTCGATCTCAATTACTCCCCCCACGACTGGAAGCACGCAGCCATTGTTCCAATCCTTAAACCAAATGAGAATTTAAACTCCCCAAAAAGTTGTCGCTCCATAAGCCTGCTGTCCTCTCTTGGCAAACTGGATGAACATTTCATCGCCATCCAAATCAACAATTTCCTTGCTAATAATAACATTCTCATCCCAGAGCAATTTGGTTTTAGACAGCTTCACTCTACAACACACCAACTGCTCCGCGTGGTGGAGTTCATCTCTGATGGACTCCAAAACCGGTCAGTAGTTGGAGGTATACTTATCAGGCCTTTGATAAGGACTTTGATAGGGTGTGGTTCATCAGACTCATATACAAACTCATTCAGCTCCGTATGCCACACTCTCTTACTCATATTTTATACTCCTACTTCAGCGACAAAACCTTTCATGTCCGCCTGAACAAGACAGACTCACACACCAAACATATCCTGTCTGGAGTTCCCCAGGGCAGTAAATTTAGTCCCATTCTTCTTAACATTTACATAAACGACATACCTAGAACCAACAACACTATTCTTTGTTTGTAAGCGGACAACACTGCCATTCTTGCCACACACCACAACACCAACTACCTACACCGATACTTACAACATCACATCGACACTCTCGAACCCTGGTTAGAGAAATACCGCATCAAAATAAACCCTAACAAATATCAAACTGTATGTTTCTCACATCAACGTTTTCCGCCTCAACCAATCATAATTAACGATCAGCCAGTTTGCTTCGAGAGGACATGTAAATATCTCGGTGTCACTCTCGACAGCAGACTAACATGGAAACCCTACATTGCAAAACTCAAAGATAAAATAAATTTTGTAAACGCAGAATTGAGCTCTCTCCTGTATTCGAATGATGTTAGCATTGAAAACGAAATCTTACTTTACAAATCAGTTATCCGCCCCATCATTCTCTATACCTCCCCAATTTGGGGCTACGCTGCGAAATCTAATGTAAAAAAAGTTCAAATTATTTAGAGCAAAATCCTACGTTCCATCAGAAAAGCCCCAAGATACTTGAAAAACTTTGTAATACATCGCGATTTCAAAATTAAAACTATTAAGCAAGAGATGCGAAAACTCTCTAACAATTTCTATGGTAACCTCGCTAGGATCCCCAACGAACTGATCTATAATACGATCGACTACGACTTCCGTGAATTTCCCAAAAGACCCAGAGCTATCCTAAATCCCGATTTAGACCTCCCATGCTGATTCCTGACTGAATCTCTTCTGCATCCCAGTTAAAGGATATTCGCCTGTTCCCCCACCCACCTTATCTTCAAAACACTACAATAAGACCACTGTTTACAGCATTCTTTGTTTACTACTAACTTGTTTCATCATCATTATTGCCCTCTATTGAAGGACTAGGTTCAGTGGAAGACTGTGACCCACATATATGTTACCTGACTAGGGGTACGAAGCTCTGCTCCAGGCGCCCTGCTATCGACAAATCACTGGCTGGCTACGAACTTTCAAAAACAAAAACAAAAACGCTTTATTAATACGTCCGCTTATAACAAATAAATAAGTAAATAACTGCTGCGGGAGCGCGCTATACCATGAACTCCGGGCAACGTCGGGTACATTTTTTGATATATATATATATATATATATATATATATATATATATAGAAGTGAAGCCACATATTAATAGTCTTTATTTATTTTGCAACAGTTACATACATAAGTGAGGCTGCAAATTGAACTTCTTCTAACTATCTTACAACAATGAGATGATATAAAGCGAAGGACGCACTTTATATAATTCCATTGCAGACCATTTCGCAAAAAAAAAGTTCTATTTTTTAAGGATCCGCCAAAGTTTAATAGATTAATATGTTCCACTGGACTAAGCTGTGCACCGAATTTCAGATCTTTAGGACGTAGTGATGTATGTTCAAAATTCCATCAAAGAAGTTGAAACAGACAGTTAGGTCATGACGAATTCAATAACAGATTTCAAAAAGCTTTGATTGGATATCTGATGAATTGCTTACAAAATTGCAAACGACTAAAAAGTATGAAATAAAATGTTATAAAAAACTTTTTAAGTTACACTGTTTCATTAAACTGCACTAAAAAGCAAAAAATCATTTTATGCTATCACAACATTCTTGGTCATATGCGACTAAAAATAAAACCGTCGGTCCCCATAAAAGAATGTACTTGTAAAAGACTAAAACGTATAAAAAAATACTATAAGAAAACTTTTTAAGTTACACGGTTTACTTAAATTTTATTTTTATAATATTTGTTTGTTTTATAATATAAGTTATTGTACTTGGACATTAACACAATATTAAGGAACAATAGAGGTGATAATATAGAAATGATATACAAGAATGACGAATTGTTAAATTAAAATTGTTAAAGAAAAATTTAAATGAATTGAATATAAACATGGTGTTAACATACAATGTTCCCCTCAAGTTTTATCGACTGATTGACCCGTGCATTAAAATTCAAATCTTTATCTCTCATTTTACCTTCCGAACGTTTCGGTGTGGAGCACCCCCCCACATTCTAGAGAACATTTTTGAAAAACCATTTTCCTTTAATTTTACGACTGACCCGTGCATCAAATTTTAAGTCTATATCTCATTTAAATCAAAGTGCTTCTCATATTTTCCGCAACTAGAACATTTTAGCGTGCTGCACCTCTATAGAAGTAAATATTGGGAAACTGAAATTTTTCCTTTCAAACTATCTACTCTCACACCCAATTTATAATCTGTATATCTATCTGATCGTGAAGTATATTTTCCTATCATTTCACCCTTTGGACATTTTGGTGTAGAGCACATCCTTTACTAAACGTTTTTGAAAAATTTAATTTTTTTCGAGGATTTTATTGAATAATTGACCTGTGTAAAAGATTTGAAGTCTTCGTCTCACTTAAAGAAGGCGTTTATCATTTATTCAGAAAATCGAACATTTTGATGTGTGGCAGACCCTAAAATAGCAAATATTGAAAAACTAAAATTGAACAGTTTCTTTCAAACTATCTGCTTCTATATTAAATTTTAAGTTTCTCATGAAGTGAGCTTTTCTATCATTTCGCATTTCGAACGTTTTGATGTGTTCTGTAGAGGGTGATACCCTCTACAGAACATTTTTGAAAAATTCGATTTTTCCCAGAATATTTTATTATTGGACGATTCAACCGTATATCAAATATGAAGATTATTTCACTTAAAAAAGATGTTCTTCTTTTGTTCGGAAAATGAAACATTTCAGAGTGCAGCATCCCTTAAGTATCTAATTATGGAAAACTAAAATTGTACACGTTCTTCTTTTTCAACTATCTATAATTGCATCAAATTTACTGTCTCTATCTCATCGTGAAGTATGTTTTTCTATCATTTCATCTTTCGAACGTTTTCATATGGAGTGCCCATCCCCTTAAACGAACATTTTTGAAAAACTCTATTCTTGGGATTTTATGAGATGATTATTTTTCAACTATCTATCATTATATCAAATTTACTGTATCTCATCGCGAAGTATGTTTTTCTACCATTTCATCTTTCGAACGCTTTTGTATGGAGTACCCATCCCCTTAAATGAATATTTTTGAAAAACTTTATTCTTGGGTTTTTTATCAGATGATTGGCCTATATACCAAATATCAAACCTGTATCAGATTTTAAAGACTTTTTTCATTTATTGAGAAAATAAAACATTTTGGTGGGCGGCATCCCTAAAGTAGAAAATATAGGAAAACTGAAATTGCATACTTTCTTCCTTTCGAACTACCCATCCTTACACAAAATTTTAATTCTCTATTTCATCCCCCAAAATACTTTTTTATCATTTCACCTTTCGACTGTTTTTCTGTGAAGCACCCCCCTTAAATGAACATTTTTGAAAAACTATTCTTCTTGAGATTTTTTTAATTAAATGATTAGCCCATATACAAAATTTCAAGCTTCTATCAAATTTTAAACGAAGCGTTTCTCATGTATTTGGCAAATCGAACATTTTGGTATACGGCACCCAATAAAGAGTCAAATATTGGAAATCTGAAATTGCGCACTTCCTTTCTTTCGAAGGATCTACCCATAAGTCGTTTGCGTCCCCCGTCTAATTTTCATATCGCTCGAGGAGTAAACCGTTATTGGACATATTATTTAATATTTGTATATCCCCATCGACTACAACAGCAGGTTTCGTCCAATAAAATCCAGGAATTCGTTCGCTATTTGAGAATTTGTATCATGTGCTTAACTTTTGGAAGATAATGTATAATGTATTGTTATAGAGTCGAAAATTCGAATTTGAGTTTTTGACGCAGAGCCTGTTTTAAGAATACCTTAACTCGAATTGAACGTTTTCAAGTGATGTCTTTGTGTATTTGGAACATTTTAAAAATTTAATGTTAAATACTATCGTTGTTAGCCTTATTCCTGATGAACTTACGAAGAATTTGGCAAATATTTCTGTTTTATAATAGGGAAAATTTACACCTTTTGTATTATAACTTCTTGGGGGAGAAGTTTTAAAGAATTCTGATGAATTATGAAATATATACTCTGTGAATTTATTGAAAGAGATTTCCATGTGAAACTTCCATATAAAATCAATACAATGCCTCCCTTTTTATTTAGAGACTAGAACGAATTACCCGTCGCAGCCCTGGTTCTAAAAATGCAGCTACTACTAAATAATTAAATCAACGTTGGCATACATTCACGCTCCAAATCGCATGCTCTCTGCAAATGAGGAGGAATGGCGTGGCTTAATCTCCTAGGCGGGCTTTGAAAGATGTTTAGCGATCACTTAAAAAGTTACAAAAATTAAAATTACGTATGAATTTTTCCTTTACTTTGTTAGAATGCTAAGTTATATGCAGAACTTTTATCCAAATTATAGAAATGTGCTTAGTTTTTCGTTATAGTTTTTCGATATAGTTGTACAGGGTATCTTAAAATGAATGCAACAAACTGTCAGGGGTGATAGAACGCATCGAAACAAACACTTTTCACCATAGAATGCTTGGTCGCAAGTGAATTGGCTATGCTCTAGAGGGCGCTTTCAGGTACTAGAGGGATTTTTCAGGCACGCGTATAAAAGCGGTGGTTTTCGCATGTAAGGTCATTATCGACTTGGAATGGATTGGTATACCAATATGGAGAAGGCGGGTATGCATTTTGTCTACGATCTCGCCAAAGGTAATGACAAGGAAGCGCGAAGGTTTTACCGAGGGCGCTTCCCCGACAGGCGTGTTCCGGATCACGGAATGTTTCATCGCTTGCACCGCCTACTGTTTGAAAGGGGATTCTTCAATACTGCCATGCATTTGTTCTGTCTTAAATAAAGCTTTGTATCGATGTTTCGTGCCAGTCCTGTTTTTGCGTTGTGTAAGACTGCGTGTGTGTGGAGAAATGGAAAGCGCCTTCTAGCGCGTAATCGCTTTACTTACGACCATGCATTCTACGATGAAAAGTGTTTGTTTCGATGTGTTCTATCACCCCTGAAAGTTTGTTGCATTAGTTTTGAAACACCCTGTATATAAGATAAAGTAAAAAATACAAATTTCGATGTATATTAAAAAATAAATATGAAGGAATTGTCCTACGGATTCGGTTTAAACATCATTACGTTCTTCGATCCCTGCGCTGGTGTCAAAATGGAAACTCTACAATAATATTTTCGGCTGCTAAGGAACCCATTCGTGTGATAAAATGTTAAAACATAAAATAACTAAAAATTTAATTCGAAATAAAAATAAAGCTGAGGTGCACCTTCCTGGGTTTTTAAGTACTTTTCTACCAAATTTCATGGCCGTACGGTGCTTAAATTTTTCGCTACAGCCCGCGCGCGCGCGCGCGCGCACACACACACACACACACACAGAGAGAGAGATAATCATTTTTTAAGTAAGATATTGAAGTGATTTCCTGTGGAGGTTCTATAGAAATGTCTACAGAAGTCTCCATAAAACTATAATAGAAAATGATCTAGGGGACATATAATTCTATAGAATTTTTAAACGTTTTTTCCATATAATTTTTATAACGCTTTTGTTAATTCTTTAAAATAATTCTATAAGGGTTTCATCACCCAGCAGTTTCAGGGCGCGGTAGCCCATTGGTTAGCGCGCTGGAGTTGCACTCGGTAGGCCCGGGTTCGATTCCAGCCACTGCCAAAACTGCCGCCGTGTTCATGCGGAGTACGATCATGTTAAACATGTGGGTCCGAAAGTCCTTCCGAGAGGTTGGTGGTAGGGGAAGGAGGGTACGGTCCCTGTGGATTCCTCCCCCACTGGGTTCCGGTCTAAATTGGGTGGCACTTCCCGACCGTCCAAACAGTTACCTTACACCTTTCTGGTAGGTCGGACGGTCTGGGTTTCAACAACAACAACCCAGCAGTTTCAGAAAAATATATTACAACTAGCCATTTTACCTGTGCTTCGCACGTTCTCAAGGCGTAGTGATAACTCAATATGACACTTAATAAAAGTTTTGAGAGTACCAAAAATTGTTTCTAATTTATGCATAAAAATGGAATAGCGCGCAATTTTGAGAGACAAAGGGATACAAGTTTTTGAAAATCCCTTTGTATCGTCATTTCAAATTCGAATTTTCAAAATTTTCGACTGTCTCATTGATTTGGATGCTGAAACGAATCGAATGAGACCAAAACCAAGATTCCAGCTTGAGTAGAAGTGCTTGATTATTGTTGCTTTTGAATTTTATTTTAATTATGCCTTTAACCCCTAGTTCGAACCCCTAGTTCGAATTTTCGAAATATTAGATTTTTTTCGTAGATCGTAAAGAACTTTACTGCCTCAACCACGGTTCTTCAGGCTGGCCAGCCGACGCTCTGCTGTTGAGCTATTGGGACGGAATTGCAAGGTCTTATGGTCGAAGTGGACTTTGTAAAATTTTGAAGTTAAGCCTGATCGAATGAGACCGAAACCAAGATTTTAGTTAGAGTGGAAGTGCTCGACCATTAAGCAACGTGTTTTGAGTTTCCTGATTGTTCCTTTACACCGTCAGCCTTAATTCGAACTTTTGAAAATTTTAGATTTTTTACTTTTGTGTCGAAGTTGAGACAGATCGAATGGCACGAAAACCGAAATCTCATCTACAGTGAAAGTGTCCGACAATTTCGATACGTCGTCCCCTCTCCTCCCTTCATTCACTCACTCAGTCAGTAATCCAGTTCAAAGTATATTATATAGATAATTTTAATTAAGGTTTTTATTCAACTCGGTATCGAATCATTCTCTCCTTCCAATTCTGGCTGCAAGTTTTGACAATCTTCTTATAATTCTGAGTAGTGCACACTCTTGTGAATCAGATTCTTCTTCGTCGATGATTTCAAAGTCAGTAGTAGCACAAGTGGAACTTTGACGCCTTCCTCGCGGCAGCACCGACTTCGACATCCGTCTAGTGATCACCACATGGTTGTCGGTCGGGATGAACTGTTCTATGGTGCTTTGGAAGGTATCCTTTTCCTTGAAATTTTGCAACAAATCCTAAAAATATAATATATACCCGAGGTGAGAACCTACTTTTAACTTTTCACTCATTTAAAACTAGAAAGGATTACCTGACGATGCCAGGATCCTAAATAAGTTCCCGGTACTTAAATAAATCAGGCATAAGAATACTCAATTTCCAAAATCGCCTGTAGTCAAAGTTATAGCATCGGGAAAAGCTATAATCGCCAAAAGCTATAGCATACAAAAATATTAAATTATCTTTGTAGAGGAATTTTAGGGGAACACGTTGAAATAAACCGTTTTTCGATTCAAACTTTAGTTTAAGAGATATTTATTCTTACAACCAAAGACAGAATATTTGAGCTACGAGTTCGCGTCATGGACAGCCTTGCAATAGCAAGACCACGAATTTTTGCAGACTCCCAGATGGTTGATATTTTTTTTTTTTTGGCTCGGTCACCCAGGTCATTAAAACAAGTATTAAATCCTCACTATCGAATATGTGGAGGTTTGCTACATATTACAAGCTCAATTTTAATTCTTCAAAATCTGAGGTGAATACTGGCAATATATTTTATACAATTATCATTTATATAATTATCAACAAAAATTTTTCTTAATGGGCAGTATCTTAAATATCAACAATAACCTAAACACTCTTAACCAGGAGATTACCAGCAACAAACACCTAGAGACTACAGTAAAGAAAGCCAGAAAGAGACTTACATCTATATAAATAAAAATGAAAATCTGTCTGTCTGTCTGTCTGTCTGTCTGTCTGTCTGTCTGTCTGTCTGTTTGTCCCATCATCACGGGAGAACGGCTGAACCGAATTTGATGAAATTTTGTGGATAGCCCAGAAATAGCCCCACTTAAAATTATATCCGTGTTTTGAGTTTTTACGACCAGTGGTTCTCGAGATATTAGTAAAAAACGAAATTTTCGTTTGTCTCATCATCACGGAAAAACGGCTGAACCGAATTTAATGAAATTTGGTGGATAGCCTTGAAATATCCCCCCATAAATTTTGTCCAAGTTTCGAGGTTCTAAGACCTGGGGTTGTCGAGATATTAATGAAAAACGGAACTTTTTCCTAGGAGTTCTACTCCCTAACTCCGTGGTTTATCCAAACGAAAAGCTTGAAAATCGTTTGAAAGTGAATTAAAATTTAATCTCTGAGTTTGATGGGAGATTGTTTGCGTTAATTAGTCACTTTCTGAAAACATGTATTGTTTGAAACATGATTTAAAGGGGAAATCTATCTCCATGGTTCATGGTTTATTTAAAACAAGCTTTTACGGAATAATGAGAAGTATAGAGAAATCAAAATCGTTATTTAATTTCGCAGTTTATGTTATAAGACATGACATATTTAACATGTTATAAGATTCTATCTTATATCATGTTACTCAGAAACGCAATTAAATTAAATCTGTCTGTTAATTTTAATAATTATTTTTTCGATTTGAATAATAAATAAATGGATATAAAAATATATTTTAGAAAAGAACGATTTGATTTTTCTTATAGCATTTTTGACTGGATAATATCAATTACGGTCTTCAGGTTTAAAAATTATTATTATTGATATTTTCGGTGATTATTGATTCAAGGATTATTGATATTTTCAAGTTATTATGCAATTATTTTATTATGACAAAAATTGTTTAAACTCATATATTGTATGTTGTGCGAATCTTCTACAAATACACGTGTATATCTTTTAATCTACGAGAATATAAGTAGTACAGGTATATTGACATATGTTTTGATATATATTGGCATATATTGGAATCAATTACGACCTTCTGGTATAAAGAGTACGGATATTATTGATGTTTTCAATTTATTACGTCATCTCTTTTATTTTGGCAAATATTTTTGAGACGCATATTGTAATACGGGTAGTCTTCTACTAACACATTGGCATATTTTCTGATCTGCGACAATATAATTAGTACGGGGTTGCATATATTCATTCAATTCCTATTTTTTCTTCTGTAAATTTGCTTACAAAAGGGGGCAGGATATTTTATTCTTCAGATCTGATCGTGAAGATAATTTTGCATAGTGAGAACATATATTCTTAAACTTCTCTTTAGGAACAATAAATTTAATATTTTAACAGAATTTGCACATGATTGCAAACTATAAGTTTCTTTAAATTATACACTCCGTACGAATAACGGATTAAATTAAATGTGTTTGTTAATGTTTTTATTATTTTTTTTCGATTTAAATAATAAATAAATGGATAAATGGATATAAAAGTATATCTTAGGAATGGACGGTTTGATTTTTCTTTTAATTATATTAATTGCTGACTGCGTACATCAATTTCATTTATTTTGGGAAAGAGTTTTCAAGCTTATATCGTATTTAGCTACTAAACTCATATATTGTGTTTAGCCAATAAATTCATATAGCCGATTGTTGAAACAGAAAAAGAGTAGAGCGGGTATATCTTCTAATACAGTTATAGTGTTTTCATTTAGTATATTGAAACGGGATAAGAATGTTTCATTCAGATCTGCAAATTCAAAGCTACGAATTTGGAGGGATATCGCTAATTTGACAACTTTTCTTAAACTTTGCCAAATTGACGGAAATGTCGCCAAATTGATATAAACGACACACAAACAGCTGCCATAAACCTTCGGGTTGGTCGTGTGGCTTGGGTCTTCTACATATCAATGAATTTTTTTTTTTTGTTTTGTTAGAAGAGAGCATTGAAATGATGTTTGGTTAGCATTTATCTGTCAGACCAACCATCCTACTTAGTAATACATTTAGGGAATTTTTAAAATGTCACCACATTGATAAAAATATTTTCAAATCTATAAAAATATCTTGAAATTGATAAAATGGCGCTACATAAATGATATTAATTGTTTTTTGTTAGGGGATAGTATTGTGATGATATTTCGTCAATTTGTCGCAAAGTGGAACTGTCAATTCTACATTCCCACTTGGCGATAAATTTGGCGATTTTTTAAAATGTCGCTAATTTGACGAAACTGTCGCCAAATATTCCATAGAAATATAACTATTTAGACGATATTTTTTCTACCAATTTATTTGAAGCAAATGATATCATGTCGCTTAGCAACGGATTTAAATCCAATGTGTTTATGCGGCAGACGATTTTTATTAAATCCTTTCCGATTTGAATAATGAAGATATGTATATAAAATAAATTTCATTGCCATTTCATTTTGGACTGGATAATATCAATTATACTCTTCAGGTTTAAACATTATTATTATTGATATTTTCCGGAATTATTGATTCAGTGATTATTGATATTTTTAAGTTATTACGCCATTGTTTTATTGCGGCAAAAATTGCTGACACACGCATATTGTACGTTGTACGAGTAATCTTCTAGGAATGCACGGGTATATCTTCTAACCTACGAGAATATAAGTAGTACAGGTATATTGGCATATATTTTGACATATATTGGCATATATATTGGAATCAAGTACTGTCTTCTGGTATGAAGATTAAGGGGATTAATTATATATTCAATTTATTACGTCGTCTGTTGTATTTTACCAAAAAACATTTGTGACTCATATTGCAAAACGGGTAATCTTCTACTAATAATCGGACATTATAAGTAGTACGTGTATATCTCCCCATATAATTTTAGCACTTTAATTTTGACATATATTGGAATAAATGACTGTCTTCAGATTTAAAGATTACGGGTTTATTGGTATTTTCAATTTATTCATGTAATCTACTAATACAGGTTATATTTTCTAATATTCGCGTATATAATTAGTACGGGTCCCATACAATTTTAACGCTTTTATTTTGCATATATTGATTCAATTCCATATTTTTTTTTTTATATTTGCTTACATAAGGGGTCCAAGATGTTTTATTCTTCAGATATGTCCATGAAGATAATTTTATATAGCGAGAACAGAGATTCTTAAACTTCTTTTTAGGAGCATTATATTAAATATTTTAACAGAATATTTTGATTAAACATGTCATTTAGTATACTATAAGAATTTGCGCATGATTATGAATTTCAAGTTTCTTTATATTATATACTCCGTACGAAGAACGGGTATGCTGCTAGTTATGAAATATATCTCTGGGAGTGATTGAGGAATAGATGCTAGTACGCTAAGGACGGTATGCACCTCTTTCATCAGACTCATCTTGGAATATGAATTCCAAAGTTACCATGCATTCTACTCTGCCTCAAATTTACAAAAACTTGAAGGAATTCAACAGAGTGCGGCTCGTATTATTACTGGACTTCGTTATGGCTGCTCAAGTGCAATTGTCCCATACGAGGAAGATCTCTAACCTTTGAACCTAAGAAGATTATCGAATTGCGCTAAATACTTCACAACTTCAGCAAACTTCACAACTGTGGCTGCGAAAATGTTACTGCGGTCTATGTAGCTAGTTGACATAATAGCCAAAAGCTAAAAAGAGGACAGCCGTTTTAGTCAGGCCGAGAAAATGAATTTCTTTCGCTCAAAGGTTCCACTACTCGTCGAACCCCTTTATGAGTCCTTTGTATAATCATCAGAGGATGTTTGGACAAGCTTAATTCCAGGATTTAAGCAAAATGGCTTTGAAAACTATCAACAGTACTACCATTCAGGGTATTCAGATATTCACGGATAGAAACACAAGAAAGGATGGTATCACCATTATAGTGGAGTTCTTATTAAAATTTGTAGCAATACCATTAAACTGTCGAAATGAAATCTAAACTTCTGTTCTGTTTTTAGATCCGAAACTATTTCCATTTATGAAGCACTGAAAATATACAATATTCCATAAAGACAATGACTTCATCTGGATCTTTTCAGATAGCCATGGCTTCATGCAGTATTATTGGAAGAATATTGGTGATAAAACCGAACTTGATATTATTAACAAACTTAAGGAATTGTTTTCTCACAGTGAAATCCACCTATAATGGATCCCTTTTTCCGGTGCACATCTAGTACAATGACATAGCGAATGAATTAGTTAAAGCGAGATCTTCAAAACCATTGCTATCTTCAAGTTCTTTTACTTGTCAAGATATTTTCTCAAAAATGAAAATTTTGAATAACAAAACATAGGCAAATCCCCCTTCTTAGGATTTGCACTTTAGTACATATTCAGGTCCCGCACTGATGGAATGGGTGAAAGGGAAATGCAAATTGCCCCTGGTGTATTTTAAGCAATCCTCCTAGATTTCTCTATGGGCATAACGTCTTCCTAGAGTGCTTTAAATGGACGATCCATCGAGGTAAAAGTAAGGAGATAAGAAAATCATTTGAAACAATCATTCAGATGGCGCTGTGATGGGATAAATAGCCTTGCGAGGTAAAGCCTAAAATATTATAAAGGCTATAAATATAAAGGCGAAAAGCCTAAAATATTTTTAAACTGCCAATTTTGTAAAAATAAATTATGAGCTCAATGCAAAGTAGAACTGAAATGAAAAATAATATTCCTACGTATTCAAAATTATTTTATCTCCCAGTTTATTTTTATCTCCCTTTATTCTGTACTCTATCCTACAACTATGAAAAAATACTGGTTAATTATACTCATCATTAGGGAACGCTTAATTTAAAAATAATCAGAAATACATATACTATGTACTACGCTTTTCTGTTATGTCAACTAACAATAGCAGCTACTTTACCAACACTAGCGACATCCAGATATAATTCTCAAAGCATTGTGGCACTTTCAAGCGTTTCATCCATAGGAGTTTTTATCTCATTGTTTCTAACTCCATGGCACCATCAATTAGTCCTTTCTCAGTCATCTTGTTTCCTTTATAGGAATGGAGAGGGAGATCTTCTTCAAGCCCCCATTTTGGTCTACGACTTTTTAAAGGTGCATGGTCTCGTAGATTTGTTTTTTGAGGTTCCGCCAAATTTTAACAAATTAAAATATTCTGATCGAGCTGTGCACGAAATTTCAGCTCTCTAGGACGCAGGAAAGTATGTTGTAAAAAAATGCCATCATAGAAGTTGAAACAGACAGACGACCACACATCGGTCATGACGAGTGAAATAAAAGCTCTTAAAACATACACTTCTATTGCTAATGAGACAAAAAGAAAAATAGAAATATTTACTGAATGATAATTTTAAGAACGACTGTGAAAGTATTTTTAATTACTATGTAAAATGCGATCGAGGCATACTAATATATTAAGGTTTAAAATAAGTCTGCAAGTTGCTATGGAGTATAGCAGTCAAAAATAAATTGATAATGGGAAAATTGAGATCTATAGGTTTTTCTCTTGACCCCCCCTTTAACCTAAAATTGTTTTCTGGTAACGTCACTGGAAGCGGGACGGGATAATTTCACATGAATTGCAAACCTGTCTTCGAAGAAACAATGTCTGGTTTCGAGTCATGATTCGTCTCGGAGGGGTTTCTTCCACTCCCTCCTCTGTAGGTTTCTGTGGTCGAACCATACTGATTCACCTGAAATAAAAACAACATTATTAATTTCTTTATATAGATAGCAGATAGCGTAATGTATACGGAAAATATTGTGACGGGTCGAAAAACCGAATTCGAGTTTTCGACGGAAGAACACATGTATTCAACATCCTTGAAATCGAATGGAACGTTTATATATATATATATATATATATATATATATATATATATATATATATATATATATATATATATATATATATGTGTGTGTGTGTGTGTGTGTGTGTGTGTGTAAGTTATTGTGTGCGTGTGGGGGTGCGCAATATCTCACGAATAATTGGATCGTTTCCCCCCCCCCCCAAAAAAAAAAAATTGGTACTATTATTACAATCAGTTAATACTGTAAACCTATTGATTTGAAACTCGATCGAACGCTTAGAAGGACCCCTTCCCCCCCAAATTTCGAATGATTCCTTGAAATAATTATTAAAAGTCAGGATATTTAATAATGTTAAATAAAAAAATATAAGTAATTTTTGATTAGAAAATAAATGTCATAAAATTTAGAACGCTAACTTGAACAGTTTTCGTGGTACTACAATGTTTTCCAAATAAATTTATCTAAATAGTTTTATAAAACTTTGTAACACTTGGCGATGTATTTGACGAATAATTTGGAGAGATATCGTTAACTTGGCGACCTTTTGTAAAAGGTGTCAAAGTAAGCGAAAATGCAGCGTAATTGGCAAAAATGATGCCAAATTAATAAATTAATTGCTAGCAATTTTTACTATACGGGCTATATTTTTACTATACGGGCTATATTTTTACTATACGGGGATTTTTTCTATACGGGCTAATTTTTACTATACGGGCAAATACTAGCAATATTGCTAATTATCAAGTTAGATTTGAAAGAAATATAAGCTAATTTGGTACTTCGAAATGATTTTGCATGTTGTCTCTCCAGAAAAGCGCCAAATATTAGCATGCAATTTAACGTTAAAAACATCGTGCCGTGTACTTTGCACATTGTTATTTCTCCGTGAAACATGCAAAGTCATTGAATTATGCAGGAGAAGTCGTATGCTGTCCACATAATATTTTTCGAGAAGTAAAGGCCTTCTTTGGGGAACAGTGGCTTCGGTAAGTTTCATGGAAAATTTTATCTAAAAGTATGAGCCAACGCTCGATCTTTTTATGCATTCATATTTAAAATTGAGACTATTTGTATCATAGCCAGTGTTAAAATACAAAGAAATTTATGTGGACAGGACATGACTTAGCTTACACAATGTAATGACTTTACTTCTTTCACAGCAATTTTACACGTGTCCGTGAATATTAGGAGTGCAAGAGATATAAGCCTTCGTTCTGAAAATGATTATGAGCCAAACAGAATTCAATACTATGGAATACTAATGTTTGTAAAAGTCGAATGTAGATTCACTCTCCTGAGATTGGGTAGTAAGTTGCCAACAGATGCTTAGCACTAAAGGACACTAAAGCCCAGATGCTTAGCACTAAAGGACACTAAAGCGCAGATGCTTAGCACTAAAGGGCACTAAAGCGTAGATGCTTTGCACGGGCACAGCTAGTTAGGCAATAGTTTACATCAGATTAGTAAAAATGTGGTCTTTCATGGTCTTCAATAGACGAAAAAATCTGATGTGGACAGCACATGACTTTCTCTATATAATGCATTGAATTTAGTTATTTTAATTAATTTAGTTAATTCAATTTCAATAAGTATAATATGTTTCATTAGAGGATCATATAGTCATTAATCTGCATTTGTATGGGGATATTAGGAGTGCAAAAGCTATACCTTCATTCTGATAATGATTGCGAGATAAGCAGAACTCAACACTATGGAATATTGAAGTTTGAAAAAGTCTGGAGATTCACACTCCATCAAAGATTAGGTAGTAAGTTATCAACAGATACTTATCATCAAGTGACACAGACCACAGATGCTCTGAGTGGGTACAACCAGTATTCATAAATTGTGCCCTATTTCCAATGAAACAGCTATAAATTATTTTCATATTTTCTGTTCAATTCTGAGATATAAATGTCCGAAGTGTTTATATTTTTCGTAACACTCCGATTTCAACTGGATATTCGTCTTTATTCCCATTATCTGCTACAAAAATCCCAAGGAAATGTGTAGCAATGAACATAAAAGGGATCCTTCGAAAAACCTGGCACGATCGCCAAATTGGCGGAAGAAACTTTAAAATCTGGTGATTTATATTACTTCTTTCATTCAATTTCCATACATTCTTAAAATACATGTGTGTGTGTGTCTTGAAAATAAAATAGTACATAGAACCAAACTTTAAATTTTTTCCACTTTGGCTGCTTACTGGGCTAACTAGCGTAAATAGCTAAATAAGAACAAGTACGAAATGCAATAACGGGAGCGAAGGAATAATTTGTAAACAAATATGAATGGTATGTACACCAAGTTAGTAGTATTATGTTTTCAAATCAAATTTTCATAAGATACTTCAGATAGGTAAAATATAAAAATACAAAAAGTATTATACTGTGTACAAACGCCGAGTACGAGAATGCTAAATTATAATAAAAGAATATAAACGTAATAGTCATACATATAAAAGAGAAAATATATGGATAATTAAATGTTTAGTCTTACTTTTCTGAAAGTCTTTTAAGTTTCCTCTAAGAAATTTTAAATTTAGATCAGATCGAAATTTAGGTAGCCGAAACTTCGGCAATTGTCTGGATGAATAACTTGTGTTAATATGAATTTATTTTTAAATTAAACACGCGATCAAATTAAATACGCGACATCCTATGATTGCCAGCGATTTAAAATATCACCAATAAATTTCCCCAATTCATCGTTGATAAAAGGTAATGAATATTGAACGTATTTATCCCCCGATGCATGCAGTATTACACTCTAAGAGAAAAAAATCGACGCACCAAGAAAGAATTATCCACATGAGACAAAATGTGATACGTGCAATGTGGCTGTACAGAAAAAGAAATGATTAGAATTTCAGAACAATTGGATGATTTATTGCACTGAAAGATAGATCTACACAAAGTGAGCACGGCAATATGGCGTTGGTCCACCTCTGGCCTTGATACAAGTTGTTACCCGACGTGGCATTGATGCATAACGTTGCCGAATGGTGTTCTGAGGGATGTCGTTCCAAATGGTCTCCAATTGACGAGTTAATTCGTGTACATTCTGGGATGGTCGCAGGCGACTCCTCATCTCAGCCAAAATGTGCTCAATATGCGAGAGATCTGGCTGGCCGAGGACGTGTTGTTGTTGAGACCCAGACCGTCCGACTTACCAGAAAGGTGTAAGGTAACTGTATGGACGGTCGGGAAGTGCCACTCAATTTAGACTCAGTGGGGGAGGCATCCACAGGGACCGTACCCTCCTTCCCCTACCACCAACCTCTCGGAAGGACTTACGGACCACCCGAAAGGCCAAGGAAGTGTGTCGTAAGCACGCAGATAATCAATAGAGAGGCGGTGCCGTGTGTGGCCTGAAATTATTTTGCTGAAAAGTTAGTCCTGGGTGTCGCGAAAGGAATGACAATACAACTGGTCGTCGAATGTCGACACCGTACCGTTGTGCTGGGATGGTGCCACGGAGGATTATCAAAGGGGTTCGGCTATCAAACGAAATGGCACCTCAAACCATAACTGCCCGTTGTTGGGTCGTGTGGTGTGTGACAGCAAAAGCAAGATCCTGACGATGTCCGGGCTGTCTCTAGACACATCTGCGCTGGTCGTTGGGACTCATCACTGAAGACAATTCGTTCAAGTCGTAATATTTAGTATATGTATTTTTAATAATATATACACTAAAGTGATGATTTGCTCTACACCCTCTGGGTGGGTTGGACGGCCCGAGTAATAAAAATAATAGAAGTTAAACTACAGTAGTAGCACAAAAACTTGCCATATGTCAAAATTGTGAAAGTCTCGTAATCGGAAATTTACCAGTTATTGTCTATTTTATATTAAATAGCGCTAATAGGGGCGAAACCTATATTCGAGGACAGGGCCGAATTAAGCCAAAGGAGGGCCAAAGACCTGGTGTTAATTCGAGGCCCCGCATACGAAACACATGCAAAACATCAACACACAACAAATTTGGGGGCTCAGGACTATAAACATGAAGGTCCTTTTGTACGTTCCAAACTTTTTACTTCAAAGTAATATAAAACTTCAGAGGATGCATAATATTTAAAACTATTAACACATTTTATAATTAAAACAAGAAAGATCAATCATGCATAAAGCGTTGATTATGGAACACTTTCCAACTGCAATGCAATTTTATTTAAACATCTCTAAAATGCGATCCATTCAGCGGTGATATTTTTAAAATTATCACAGTACTACAATAATTTATTTTACTTAAGAACTTAAAACCATGGAGGTAAAATTACTTTCTAACTCCATTCTTAAAACTTCATCGACAGAGGCAATGCTATGAAATCGTCTGCTTCTCTATGTAAAATCAATGTATACTTCATTCATATCACCTATATTCCAGACTACAGAGTTAAACAATTTTGCGTTAAAAAAAATTCAATAATTCTTGTACAACTCATTTTACAGCTTGAATGTGTTTGCATTCTGCCTACGTTAAAATTAGGCCTCGTTGTAGAAATAATCAAAGTTTAATGGGAATTTAAACTCAAAAATATTGTAATTGTGTTGGCGTAGAATATAGATGCAGAGAAAATGTGCAAAAATAAAGCTGTTTTAGGACGGATGGAACACTAAATATAAATTTAAAAGAACAAAAATCACAGATTTGACATTGGGGAAAAAATATGGATGTCATATTTCATTTTGAAATGGGTCAAGTGATCTATCCCTTCATATAATATAGGTGTAATTATTATTTTAAATTTTATTTAAAACACTACCGAACCTATTTTGCTCAAAATTTTTATATATTTTACGGGATAATTTGGATATTTCCAAAAATTTTCAAAGCAATTTGTGAATTTTAACTTCGCTTAAAAAATGTTTGAAAAATTAGATCCCATAGGATTCAATGTACTTCATTTTTTCAACCCGGGTTCAATCCAAAACTAATTGGGTGATAATATCCATTTACATTCCTATATGTTCCACAGATCGTCTAGAACTGATAAAGTCATTTTTATGGCAGTTACCGTGCTATCGGACAGACAGACAGAATGACCAAAGTCATAAACACTTTTCAACTATGTTGGAAAGTGTTAAAAACAACAACTAATATCACCTATTTTAAATTAATTAGACAATTATTTCTGCTTATATTTTCTAACACATACAAAATTTGGAGGCTCCCTTAGAATTTCAGGGACTAGGTCCGCCGACAGAAAGCCCGAGCGTTAATTTGGCCTTGTTCACTGATGGCGCTCGTTTAAGCTTATGTATTATATTCTAAAAGCATGCATGCATTTCCTCAACTTTTGAAAATGTTGTTGAACTAAACGAATGAATTGAATGCTAAAGGGGAAATAGTATACAATATTTGTATAACGATAGAAAGTTGGTTGAATGAAACATTCAGTTATTCTGAAATTTTGCTTTGCGGAAATGCCGTATGTTAAGCACACGATATTTACAAAACTGTCATTTTTTTATAGAAACTCACTTATGTCCCCCTCCCCAAATCGTCTGTTCTGAAGCAGTCCATTCATTCTAGTGTGTATAATGGGGGAATAAGTCAACTCACATTTTACATGCATCATTGGCCAGGAAGTCTCTTGGAGGGCAATCCGAATTCTAAAGCATGGGACCTTAGGCATGCGGACAATAGAGCATGGGCACGTGACGTCATACGGAGAATTTTACTCTTACGTTTCCAAACCAAAAAAATCTGATGTGGGCAGCACATGACTTTCCCTGCAGACTTCATGACTTTTTTCTTCATTTCTTTAATAATTCATTAAATTGAGTGTAATTGCACAAAATAACACTGAATTTTCTCTTTTAATCCAATTTCTGATCTTATTTGGCAATTGGGCATTTCTCCAAAGGCGAGCGTAACAAAAATGCGAAAAATCTCAAATATCTCGAGAACGGTTGGTTCTAGAGTAATGGGGTATTTTATTCTTTTCCTCGTAAAAAATAACATATAAAACAACCATTTAATGGATACATTTGAGCATACGTAGTCCTTTTTTTTTAGATCTTGGTGATTTTTACGGGCCATTTCATAAAAAAGGCAGGTTGTTCTTTTCCGAATCGTACTAAAATCTAATCAGCATCAGAGTATCCCATAAGTAACTTATATACCAAATTTTGTGAAATTTGGTCAATTAGTATTTCAGCTAGAGTGGATACATGAGATTTTTGTGTGCCATTTCGCAAAAAAAGACGGTTTTTTTCCCGAATCGTACCAAAAACTAATCAGCACCAGGGTCACATTTAAGTAACGTACTTACCAAAGTTTATGAAATTCGATCCATCAGTTTTTGAGTTAGAGTGGATACATACATTGCACAGACAGACACACAGACACTCAGACAGACAAATACACACACAGACGTCACGCTAGAAATAGATTTTTCGTGTTCTAGAGGTCCCAAAACGTGTAGATCCGTCGAAAACTCGAGTTGCGGTTTTCGGCATGATTCCAATGTTTTCCCTATACATTATCATGTATTGCAAGGAAAGTAATACTCGTGTGATTATCAACATGAAAAATTTCATTATTTCTGCATTCAAAACGGCCACACACTGCATTAAAAACTGGCATTTACAATAGTTTAATCTCTAATTTTAATAGGATATATCTACATTTATCTTCGTTGATGGATATTTTTAATTTATCGGAAAATTAAATATTTATTTCCATAAAATATATATACGAGTTTTTTTTTAAAGAAAATTCGTTATATACCTTTCCCTTCAAACTCACATATACACTGCAGAATGTGCCAGTAAATATATATATCTTTAGAACGCTAATTAGTGACAACGGTAAAAATGTGTGTTAGTGTACATTCACTTAAAATCAATTAAAGAACACTTTAGTAAATAAAAATTTTAAACATATATTGTTACTCAGTATTCTAAATAACTTATTTCAACATAAAGATAAATTTCAATGTATTATGGGGCTAGTTTCCATTTTTATTTGCCATCGTCTTTAGTTTACTAATACACCTGCTTTGGTAAAAAGAAATCTGATGTGGGCAACACATGACTTTCCTTATATAATGCAATGAATTTACTACTTTTACAGCTAAAAAAATGTTATTCTTATAGTAGATAATTATATTCTTTCCAAGATATTGAATTTTCTTCAATGAGTAGTCCTTTTCATTGAATTAGCGTCATTTTTATACATTTGGCGAGATTTTTGTTAATTTGGCAAAAATTAAAATTGTCGTCAAGTTGGCGATATTCCGCCAAATTCGTCGCCAAAATCTCGCCAAGCGTTATGGACGGAGAAATAAGTTATTCTTACAGCAGATAAATGACTATTGGCGTTCCAATACAAAAGTATCACTCAAAGTATCTTTTTTCCTGAATGGAACGAGCTAGTTCCACGAGAATGATGTCATCAAATTTATCGCATGGTATTACATATGAAAGTGAACATGTTTCTCAATAG
Organism: Amaurobius ferox; assembly: GCA_951213105.1. Lineage (NCBI taxonomy): Eukaryota > Metazoa > Arthropoda > Arachnida > Araneae > Amaurobiidae > Amaurobius > Amaurobius ferox. The sequence continues at coordinate 21,752,237 of OX578139.1, read as the reverse complement.
AAAATATTTTTTTTTTCACTTTATATGACTTTTTGATAATTTGTTTGAAAAATGTGCAATTACTCAAAAACGGTTCATTTTAGCGTTCTAAAATTTATGTTAATCGTTTTCTAATGAAAAATTACATAAGAAATGTCTATTTGCGTAACTTTACTAGCGGTTTTGATTTTTTGACGATTTTTTCGAAATTTCACTCGAAAATTTAGGGGGGTTCTGAACATTCGATTACGTATAAAAACAATAGGCTTCCAGTGTTTACGAATTGTGAATTTTGTACTAAATTTCGTTCGAATCGGTCCATTCGTTCGTCAGTTATCGTCTCCACAGTCTCACTGACACATACACACTGACACACACACACACACACACACACACACACACACACACACACACAGACATCACTTCAAAAATGTTTGATTCGTGATCAGGGATGCTTGAAACGTGCTCTCCGGTCGAAAACTCGAATTCGAATTTTCGATCCCGTCACAATACTTTCCTTATACATTATGTATATAAGGAAAGTAAAATAATGCCCTTTCGCCGTGACTTTTCTGCGCATTCTACTACGCAGGATGTTTTTTATATATTGTTGTATTTTTCGAATTAAAAAATATTCGAAAATATTCCTAAATTTTCGAATGAAATTTTGAAAAAATCGTCAAAAAATCAAAACCGCTAATACAGTTACGCAAATAGATATTTCTTATGTAATTTTTCATTAAAAAACGATTGACATAAATTTTAGAACGCTAACATGAACCGTTCTCGAGATATTGTACATTTTTCAAAAAAATTATCGAAAAGTCATATAAAATAAAAAAAAAATATTTCCTATTGAGAAACATGTTCACTTTTCATATGTAATACCATGCGATAAATTGGGTGACATCATTCTCGTGGATCTAGCTCGTTCCATTCATGAGAAAAGATACTTTAAGTAATGCTTTTGTATTTGAACGCCAATAGTCATTTATCTGCTGTAAGAATAACTTATTTCTTGGTCCATAACGCTTGGAGAGATTTTGGCGACGAATTTGGAAAGTCGTCAACTTGGCGACTTTTTGAAATGTTGCCAAATTAACGAAAATCTCGCCAAATGGATAAAAAGGACGCTAAATCAATGAAAATGACGACTCATTGTCGAAAATTCTATATCTTGGAAAGAATATTAGTATCTACTATAAGAAAAACCTATTTTTTTTTACTGTTAAAGTAGTAAATTCATTACATTATATAAGGAAAGTCATGTGTTGCCCACATCAGATCTTTTTATTTATTTTTATGGCTGCACATGCGCAAGGCTTCAATAAAGAAATCTGTCGTGAACTCGGGCCTATCGCGGAAGGACACAGAGACGGTTAATTTCGTATCGAGTTTGGCAGAACCTTGTCAATATTCCACTGGCGTCTGTGCTAGCCTGTTCATAATTTTCAAATTTCTTTTTATTTAGTATTTTTTACGAATTAAGACCATGGCGATAGATATATCATGCAGAAATCGGTGTTTAAAATATAATGAATTAAAGTTCCACAAGTAAACCATTTGTTATTTTTAAACTATATATGCTTCGCTTGAGCCCCCAATGCATAACACTCCCAATTGTGAAAGCTTGGCACCATCTATGTCTATAACTCGGGAGATTAAGATGCAAATCACCGGATCTCACAGTGAATCCTCGTAAAGCAAAGAGTGCTTTATACGCCAGTTTAGAACAAAATTAAATGAAGAATGGTTCAACTCGACATTCTCATTCATACCAGAATTCATTAAGTAGATTGCGATTTTTTTCTTTTGCTAATTTTGCAAGAAAAAATAAATTGAAAAAATTGTACAGTTACTCCAAATGTTCGCAATTATAGCATGTCATCCTTCATTTTAAGGGGACGGTGGACGCTGAAATTTTTTTTATTTATTTATTGACTTAGAAACATGAAAATTTGTATAGATATTCCTCTTAACATTACTATATAAAATACCATTAAATTTTTTTCAATTTTGTTATAATTTTGTATTTTTTTTAAAATTTAATTTTTTTTAACGAAAATTTGAAAATGCTTCTTGCATGTCATTTGTTCACATTTTTGATTAATTACTTTCCTTATATACATAATGTATAAGGAAAGTATATTGTGACGGGGTCGAAAATTCTAATTCGAGTTTTCGACAGGAGAGCACGTTTCAAGCATCCCTGATCACGAATCAAACATTTTTGAGGTGATGTCTGTGTGTGTGTGTGTGTCAGTGAGTGTGGAGACGATATTTCACGAACAAATGGAGCGATTCGAAAGAAATATGGTACAAAAATCACAATTCGTGAATACTGGAAGTCTATTGTTTTTAAAAGTATTCGAAAGTTCAGAACTCCCCCTAAATTATCGAGTGAAAGATTGAAAAAATCATCAAAAAATCAAAACCTTTAATAAAGTTACGCAAATAGGCATTTCTTATGTCATTTTTCCTTAGAACACGATTGACATAAACTTTAGAACGCTAGCATGAACCGTTCTCGAGATATCGCACATTTTTAAAATAAATTTATCAAAAAATCCTATAAATTAAAAAAAAAATGTATTAATTGTTGAGAAACATGTTCACTTTTCATATGTAATATCATGCAATAAATTGAATGACATCATTCTCCTGGATCTAGTTCGTTCCATTCATGAGAAATGATACTTTGAGTAAAACTTTTGTATTTGAACGCCAATAGTTATTTATCTGCTATAAGAATAACTTATTTCTCCGTCCATAACGCTTGGCGAGATTTTGGCGTCGAATTTGGCGGAATGTCGCCAACTTGGCGACTTTTTTAACTGCTGCCAAATTAACGAAAATCTCGCCAAATGGATAAAAATGACACTAAATCAGTGAAAATGACGATTAATTGACAAAAATTCAATTTCTTGGAAAGAATATAAATAGCTACTATAAGAAAAACCTATTTTTTTATTGTAAAAATAGTAAGTTCATTGAATTATATAAGGAAAGTCATGTGTTGCCCACATCAGATTTTTTACATTATGATCACAAAAGCACATTATGAACAAATTTGGGTATTTATTTTTAAATCCCTTAGAAAGCTTATTTTTTAAAAATATTTTTCTATATTAATACTTAAATTTCATCGTTTAATTAGGTTCTTATTCACTTTTAATTACCTTAATAAAGTCCAATTTTAAAAGGCATACCCAGTTTCATTAAAAAGTATAAAAAGTGTCTTCTTGCCGAATTTCATGCATCTCAAACAAAAATTAAGACGCATGGAGCATTTTAAAAATGTAAAACCTTTGAAAATTCTGTTTCGGAAAAAATGCATTTAAATGTATAAAATAATGTTATATATTAAAAAAAAAATATATATTTTTTTAGCCTATTTTTGCTCATTTCAACAACCACCGTTCCCTTAAAGGACTTGAAAAGATCTTTTAAATGATACCAAGTTTGACAATGTACCTGGGTTTGATAATAACTTTGTGTCGGCGAGCGATAGCGAAGCTGAAAGTTTTCGTCCTATCGGCTATCTGAAGCTTTCGTCCTATAGGCTATCTATTGTGCATGTATGGGAATAAAAAGCTGAAACAGTAAATTTATATATTTCCAATCAGTTCCTGGAGGAACGAAAAAACTGAGAAGTTTAAAAAAGAGTTGTGGCTGTGATAAAATGTTTATCTACGGAGAATTATTAGCCTGTCGTAGAGAAAATGAGACAATAGGCTCAATGTAAAATGGAAATTATTTAAGGATTTAAAACTTTTAAGTCATATCTACCCTTTCCTCAAAGAATACTTAAAGACTTGTGAAAAAGGTAGGTATAAGGGATTAGCCTTTTTTAAGACTTATATTTGAGGCCTTCAAACAAATTTTAGTCCTAGACCTCCGCTTATGGCAAGATGGCCCTGATCACATGACACAATTTAAAGAACAATAACATGCGACATTTTAGAGTTAGTGCATGTTTTCATCCTGTGTTTCCTAGAAAAATATCATAAAAAATAGCATATAGATAAAAGTAACAAAAAATAAAATTTTTTATTTCTACATTTCAGATGTAATTATATTAATTAAAGCCTTCGGCTCAAGGAAAGCGTTAAATATGCCAAACACACACACGCGCAAATTTGCATATAACAGTCAGTCATAATGAGTAATAGATGCAGATGCAAATAAAAAAAATAAACGTAAAAAAACATAATAAATGCATATTTGTGTGTGTGTTTGGCTGTATATAGACTCTTATGTAATGCTGTTTTATCTTGTTGCCTTCTGATGATGGGCGTAGAGCACGAAGATTATTAAAGCAGGATCTAGTAATAAGAGATCTCATCAGATTTTTCTTATATAGAATAAAACACATTAGATAAAACATACTGAGCATATTTAAAATTTTTTTCTCAATTTCCTTAAATTTGGTTTTGGGCACAAGTAACTTTCATCTCTTAAATTGGAAATACTGGCTTCGCTATTCGAAAAAATGGAAACCGTGACTCTATGAAATACAGAACACGAGTGGGAACAATTGGCATACACTTTGTTTTGTTCAGAAAATAATAGTTATAAGATAATAATATAAAAAAAAAATGACCGTCATCTCTTCAAATATTGATTAGTTTCATTTTCTTGAATGCCAGGAGGAAGCAGCGTAATGCGGAATGAAATAAATCATTGTTCTATTAAACACGAACAATCTCATCTTGTGGTTCAGCCAGTGGCGGTTATTGAGCGACATGTAGAGGGGGCGCTCATCTATGTATTTATGCACATATATATATATATATATATATATATATACCTCAGTTATTTGTATTTGTGCCAATTTCGTCTTTTTGACTTCGAGCGCGTGGTTTGTCTGGCACTGACAAATTGGATCCACCGGAAGAACGCTGCAATTCACACCAGAGAACGAAGTGAGTCGTTCAAAAATAACTTATGTTATTTAAACTTCGTTCAGGAGAATCGTGAATCGCGATGTTTATTTTCATACTTGCAGCACATATATATACATATATATATATATATAACATATGTATTCATACAACGTGCATAAAGCATAAAAATATATAACCATGGAGATAATAAAACATGAATCATATACACATAGAAAGACTCAAAGTTGCACTTTCAAATGACAGCAAAAATAGACCAAATTCAATGGAAAAAAGGGGGGTTGGGAAGGAATGCAAGGAAAGGCGAAGCTCCATTTTATGAGGAAAAGCTTCCATTTTCTTGAACATTCTTTTCGAAAATCGAAAAAACGTTATAAATATATAAATTTATAACTCAGAAGCCAGCGTGGATTAAGGTATAGAGGGTA